>RYFJ01000262.1:0-308831 GCA_003991445.1 Oryza meyeriana var. granulata
AAGGAGATAAGGGAATATAGATATTTCGAATAAAGGATCTCGAGTTGGATCAAAAGATTTAAGGGGTTACATGAATAAATCCGGTATTCGCATTTAGGTTTTTGAGTTGACCCCCTTTAAGGGGGTTCTTTTGAAACAAAAAAAAGAAGAAAAAACAAAAAACCTAGAGAAAAAGGGAGTCAGAGTTTCAGATGAAGGGAGACTTAAAGGAATGAATTAGAAACGACCGAACAGGGGAAAGAAAGGAATTTATTTTTTATAATTTATGAATGTGATTATAATATTGAATTAAAAAATTAATTTTGTAGTCAAAAAACCAAGAATTTAAGAGAGTTTATAAATCAATGGATTTACAATACCACAGAAACCGGATTATAGTCAAATAACTCATGGCTATAAATACTTGAAAAAAGCTTGGAATATAAAAGCATCAAGTATTTATTTAAAGATTTAACTCGGGATATTTTAATATTGGAAATTCAATTATTAACCCTTTCCAACACAAAGATTTTCTAAGTGTTCTTGTATTTCATTTAACCGCGTACCTATTTATAAGACGATTTTAGGCGTTACAAGTCATGTATCGACGACGAACGAAGTAAGGGGTTGAAGCATCTAGCGCATTGTTGATTTTGGTAATTGTGCAAGCGCTATTGGGCTAAATTGTGTTTGAGTATTACAAAAAAAGTTAGGTCACATCCAGAAGAATGACCCATTAAAGTTTGATGGGCAAAGCTTGGAGCGAGGCCGAACAATTGATTTGCAAATGATCGAGGTAAGGCGTGAGTAGCTAATTTCCTTTTGCATTGCGTATATAAGAAGAGGCGGTAACCTTGGCGAAGAAGTGATCAAATTGCCGCACTAGCTCATGAATGCTTGGTCCATCTATTTTCCTTGATCTTTGTTGCTCAGCGGTCTGACCGGGCTGTACCAGCCGGTTAGACCGGCTTCATCTAGAACCTCCTAGGGAGTTATGATGCGGGTGCCGGTCGGACCACACACCCCTGGCCGGTCGGACCGGCCCGATCCAGTACCAACAGGGAGTTCTTAGAGGGGTGGCGGTCGGACCGCCTCCCCCACCCATCTCCCCCCACCCGATCGGACCAGCCGCGTCCAGTACCGACAGCGCAAATAAGATAGGGTGACGGTCGAACCGGCTCTTCACCTGCGATCGGACCGGCTGGCTTTTAGATCGTAGCAGGTCTTTGGATTCCTCTGAAGAATACAGGCTAACAGATGAGGCAAATTATCATAAGATGCTTCAAATGTGCCAAACCTCATCTCTACAACCTTCTGTTTTACACTCCAAGCCTTAGCATAGCTAATTGTGTATTTGAATTTCTTTTCAATATGTCTAACAATTGATCTTGATTAGTACCCCAGGTTGTTCATAATGTGGGAGTACATCTCTGTTGCAACAAATGCAGATGTCATATTTCTATGATATTTTTCAACACCGGGTAAGTAACATGAATGCTCGGTCACGATTAAAACTTGCCAATAATCCTTCTATTTACCCTTGAATACGTGCACCCGCCATGGACACCCATCCTTCACGCATTTCACTTCATACACTGATTTGCTTGACTTTATGACCGAGAACTTCCTTTGAAATGATACCGCCCATTGTTTTACTGCATCCTTCAAATCCTCTACATATGCATACTTAGCCCCATAGATAACCTCATTCTCCTTGTACTCCCATGGCACATGATGCCGCTCGGGATATAAGGCCTGAGAAGTTCTCGTTACTCTATTCTACAGGCATCACGTTGTCCTCATCAGACGAATCATCATATTTTGCATGCTCGTTTTCAGCATCTTCCCTACCATTTCTTCGACGATGGTGTCGATTAGTTCTCCCTCATCTGCCACACCTGTTGGCTGTCTATCTTCTTCGTTCCCTCCTTTATTTTCTTCTATTGTTTCGGCATCATCTCCTCTTGCCGTACTTGGACCCTCATCATCTTGTACGGGCATTGCAGCAGCGATGTTATCCTTCTCATACACCGACACAAGTATGCACAGTGGCCAACCACGTTGGAATGTATTATCTACGTACCATCTCCAAGTGGCAGTGCAATCCACTGGCATCAGTTCCAAAAAAACCTTCAACTGCATGACTGACTACAACATACAAGGTTATTACGTTGATCTGGGAGTCCAGTCGAAAGCCTCGCATCAGCCAGTTGTACACTGACCCGAAACTTCTCTCAGCTGGCCTATCAATGCCCTTAGTCGTTGAACTAAACTCCGACAGATCTACACCTTGTGGACTATACCTAACATTCCCTTGTCCGTGAAATAACTGAAATATCACTTTATTTGACATATCTGTTGATGAAAAAATACAGTTAAACTAGGTACCAACATTCTCCTTACATCTAAAACCGTGTAATCGAGATTTTATAATTACCATATCTACACAAATTAAGTCATCTAATAGATTAACTCAAAACCTATAGATCTATGAGTAACAACTTATTTTCATATAATACTATACACGTAACCAGTACAATACTACATCAATTTTTACATAGAAATAGAAATTGCAAAGAGACAATAGATTTTACCTGCGGATGAATCAGCAAACCGGTAGAGCTTCGCTGTTTTCATTCAGCCTTGCTCTCAGCTCTCTCTCTTTTTTTCTGTAATTTCTGTGAATTTTATGATATTTTTTGAGTCTGGGAGGGGTTTTATACTGGGCTGGCTAAAAATCGTCCTCTCAAAGGGCAGCAAGGGGACCGCCTGCAAAATAGTCGACCCACGGGCTGGCCATTTTGCAGGCGGACCCCTGGCCGCCAAAAAACCGCCCTCTAGGAGGGCAGCAAGGGGGCCACCTGTAAAATGGCTGGCTCCGCGGCCGCCGTTTTGCAGGCGGCCCCCTTGCCGCCCTCCTAGAGGGCGGTTTTTCAGCGCCCAGGGGGCCTCCTGTAAATTGGTCGGCCCCGCGACCGGTATTTTGCAGGCGGCCCCCTTGCCGTCCTCTGGGAGAGCGGTTTTTGGGTGGCTGGAGGCCACCTGTAAAAGTGCTAGCCGTCAGCCACGTCATTAAATCGCCCTTAGGAGGACGATTTTTTAAAAAACGCCCTCCCAGAGAATGTTAGGAGTATATTTTTGTAAATTTTTGAAACGAAAATATACTTTTGTAAATATTTTTATAAAAAAATATAAAAATAAAAAAAATTCCTACTACTAGTGGCTTGCGTTGGCCATGCCCTGAGCAACAAACTATATCCAAGGCCCAACTCGCGGATACAGTTCTTACAATATAGCAGATGCAATATGTTCATGTTTGCAATTTGTTTTCTTTTTATTTATTTATTTTTTTGCCGAAACAAAGGTAGAAGCTCTGCTTTATTTCTTCTTTATCATTTCTTCGATAAAGAAGAGGAGACCATTTTGCTTTCTGTTTCTTTCGTATAAAAGCTAGGGGCGACAGTCAACAGTTTCTACTAGCTATTCAGTTGCCAACCTCGCAAGTTTTGAATTCTAGATTTCCTCTTTGGAGATTGTAATTTGTAAATATACTGTTTATGTTTTTGTTTTCTTTATATTTATCTTTCTTCACAGAAAGGCTGGTACTTTATATTTATCTTTCTTCACAGAAAGGCTGGTTGCCGTCGTATCAATATGGCCGGTAATTCGAATTTGGCATTCTGATTTGTCTTTTTGCACTTTTTTCTAGTAGAATAGAAGTAATGTCCATGTAATTAAGTACATAGTTTAAAGAAAGTTCTACTCCGTATATGAACTTGAAAAACATCAAAGAATGTGCGGGAACTACATAGCATTTTAACTTAGGCTCTGTTCTCTGTGGCTACTAGTTTATCACGAACACGCTTTTCAAACTGTTAAATAATATTTTTTATAAAATCTTTCTATACAGAAGTTTTTTTTAAAAATCAAATAAATTCATTTTTCAAATTTATAATAATCAGTATTTAATTAATCATGAGCTAATGACCTATCTCGCTTCGCATGCAACTATTAAGCTCAAACTATAAGCTGTGCTGAACCCTGCCTTATACTCTATACACGCAAAGTTACTCCATATTGTTTTGGACACCAGTTCGATACAGTCCTCAAGTTGCTGCACTGACTAAGATCAATAGATCATGATATCAATCCAGGAAGTTATACGCCCTGGGAAAAAAAAGAGAGGAGAAGGTCATGTTATCAGCCCAGGAAATTCTTACCATGCATTGATGCCAAACTTACATCTTGACAGATAGCGTGGAAAAAAATTCTATGACGATATCTGTCTTCAGATGTAGTACTAAACATTCAACAATGCTTTCTTTAGCCTGCTCCAGTTGAAGGCAGTAGTTACACATTGATCGGTTTTCACCAGTATTATGAACGCCATTATTTCACCAGTATTATGAACGCTAACAATAGCTTCCCATAACAGCGAGTAGCCAAAATGCGACATGTAGTACCTATCATCAGAACAGAGTCGCATCATGAAGCTACTCAGTTAAGATGCACATGGGTTAAGGTTTTTCCTTGAAAGCTGCAAAGCAGCCTTGATGTCTGATGGTTGATTTTCATGCCACATTACAAAACATTCGCATGAGAGGTTCAAGAACGGACAAATGTAATCTGTGACTGCCAGAGATAATGTGATGGAACATCTATTAGGCACTTCAATTATTCTCATTCCTACGGAACAATGAGGAAGGAAAGCCATGGCATCCTTTTTTACACAATTCACAGCACACGTCTCTCATGTGAAATCACCACTCAACATAACGAATAAATAGCATATACCAAAGCAGACAACAATGATGATGATAGAAAACATACTTTCAAACTCAAACATTGTACAATCATTTAAAACTAGAGGGGTGTGCACTTATGCTAGAGTTGTTGTTTAAAGAATTGCGACCAAGCTATTACCTACCACATTCTAAGTTCATATTTGGATAGCTGGCACCACTTGATTTCGCAATCTATAACTGGATGGCTCTAGGAATTTGAATTTATCTCTGTTTTCTTCATAATAGGATCATGGTTACTTGTTAAGATCTTACGTGAACATGGAACCATGTACTATCTTTTATACTAGTTTAATGCACTGCATCTATAAAACTACATTACGATTGGATATGATCAAAGTTTGTAATTTAGTGAACTTGGCGACAAAAAGGCCACTTGTTTGTGAAGTTGCAGGGTCAAATCGCAAGGTTTTGAAGATGCTGCCACTTCTACAGGGCCAATTGCCAGCTGAATCAATCTTTTGTAGCTCTGCAAGTTGCAAAAGAAATTCATCGGTGCATTAGAGAAGCTAGTAAGCAGCATATCCTAGAAGGTCATCAGGGGCAGTTTTGTTGAACTAAGACAAACTAAATAATCTTGTTATCCATAAGGTTCACTTAACCAAACAGAGAAGTCAGAACAAAGTACACTACTAAGAATTTCTCACGAAAAGTACAATAATCAATTTAATCAAATGAGGAAAAATATCAATCTTAGTCTGCCAAATAAAAATATAAGGGACATACATAATACTGAAATGAGGAACACAACTATTCTGTACCTGCTGAAGAGTGTTCGCAAAGGAACTGCTGAACCACATTCTCATTTTGTGCGACCGTCAAGCTATTTGAAGGCAAGTCATCAGTAGTTACACAAATAGACACAAAATGCAATAGGAAAAGGTATAGAATAAATTGTGCATATTTCCTAACATGGTCAAGACTATACTGCTGGGAAGTGATTACAGAGGCATCAACTATTGGAATCGCATGTGAAGAGATTACTCACCTGCAAGTACTATATACTAGTGAACCGCCAGTTTTCAATAATTTAAAACCATTAGTGAGAAGACGTAACTGCACAACAGAGGAAACTCGTGAAATCATCTGCTAAGGATACTGAACATAACATTACTAAATATTTTTTTCTGAAACCAGATAACATTACTAAATATGAAACAGAAACTTAAGTGCAGTCACATGTTAACAAACAAGCAATTATATTTAAAAATGTACATAGCTAGATTGGGTGCCAACTGCCAATCCTTCAAGCTAGCATCAAGACTGAAAGTAGTACCTGAAGATGAAGCAGGTTGTCAGTTCTTTCTGCATCAAGTACACGACGATCTAAGGTTTTCCATCCCCAGAACTCAAATTTCTGAATGTGCTTTATGGATCCATCATGAGTACATTCTGCATCAACTAGGATCTGTGTGCATATCAAAGTTACCAAAATAAAAGGATTATCCAAGCTGTGAAATAAGTTGCAAAAGGATATTCCCACTGCAAAAGTATGTTGCATAAGATGACAAAGCGCTTCATTCTCTTTCACAAAGTGACAACGCAATATTACAAGCAGTTCAGGGGGCCTGATTTGCAACTACATGAAACTCCACACTAATCTTACTGCTTTAAATATTTGTGAAAATTGATTTTCTTGTGAGCATGCAAGTTAATTTTCTGGTGGGCACAGAAGCACTACTCGGTTATACTCCCTCCATCCTGGCACAACTATTAAGGAAGTAGGTGGAATTAAATGGGGGATGGTTGTGATTGGTTGAGATAAGGAAGTAGGTGGATAAATTAAATGGGGATGGTTGTGACTGGTTGAGATGAAGAGAGGTCGCTATATTTTGGGAAAAATTTTGAACGCTAGAAGTTGCTCTATTTTTGGACGGAGAGAGTAGAAAGGAAACTATTAGGAGTCAAAATGTTTCATACACAAAGTTATAATCATGAATACTTTATTGGACAAGGGAATATGATAGTGCTGAATAAAATGTGGTAAGTGCTTGATGACTACAAGAGAGACTAGATTCAAGTCATAATTGAAGCGAGCAATACGTGGAGTTGGCTAACAGAACTTCAACATTTTCTATCAGAGCATACTAAATCACAAGCATTAGCTACCTAAAATCATCAAAATGAACAGGTAAAAACTAAAAACAAAATATAATTACGTAGTTTTGTAGTAACACTAAAAATAGCACTGAACAGAACAAATAATGGACTATCTTTTAAGGTTTCTGTGGAATACTTTATCATAGCCAGATGTCAAGGCTTCATCATCAGCTGATGGACGAAGCACATCACATTTGCGTAATCCAACTAATCCTGAATGCTTGCCGTAGTATATCAGTTCAGGTTCTGAAGTTGATGTTAGATGAGGTGAACCAGCTGTTTTTGCCTTTTTAGACTTTTGTCGGTCTTTCCATGATCTCTTTGAAGTCCATTCCGAAAATGTACTTCCATTGTCCTTAAAACCAGTTGATCCTGTGATAGATAAGCAACCAGACGCATCTACTGAAAAGAAATTACACCCTTTCATGTGCTCCATAGGCAATATGACAGGAAGGGAGGATACTCTGTTTAAAATGGAAAAAATATTACCTTCTCCACTACCCAAGCTGCAGTTCACAGGCAATATTGAAAATGAAGTCCCATCAGCGACAAAGAGCCGACAACGATCTCCAAGAGAATACTTCAGCAACATTGTACGACATGCTGCAAGACGGTGCTTAGCAACATCAACACCAGTGAGAGAACCTGTGCTACCAAGCATATCTGCAAGCATGCAAAGCTTTGCACCTTGCACATGATACAAGCACATCGTTCAGAATAATCCCAGAACTAATAAATAATCTAACACAAACTACAGACTCATAACAAAATACATGCAAAAATGTTGAGTTTGACCATCACCAATTTGAAAATGGAGCAAATATGTAGAATAGTAGTGCTATATCCAACCTATTGGAGAATACAGTTCAACATATACATCGAACTTTTGAAACTGCACCAGTTGGTTTGGTCCCAAAAAAGGATTATAATGTCTGCCGTATAGATCAGGATATTTATCAAACTTGGAACTGTCTGTGTCAATCCATAAAACTACAAGTGGAACCAAAAGTTCCAGACAAGGGCAGTTCCTTCCCCAAAGATCAACAAATTAAGAAAGGCCTTCTGTGCTCTTATGGTTTATGGGAAAAAAAGATCTTTCCATACTGCTGAATACATGTGATGCACAAAACAAGTCCGGCAAAGGACCATTGTTTATTATGGTAGATATTTGCCACTAAGAAAATACTGCTGTGATGATATATCGAAACATTGAAATAATTACCTGGGGCAGCACAGAGGTCAAGGACATGGTCTCCTGGTTGGACATCAAGTGCTAAGATAGCAGCTCCAGAAGCTGCATCAATTCCATAGATCTAGCAATGTATTTAAAGGATCTTAGCTTGAAGCAACGGCATTAATAAAAGAATGCATGGTAGGACATGATAGCACAGTAGCTTTATCCATCTACCGATCCAAGCTCTGTTACGCTTGAGACATTTTCTCTCTTGCACATAAAAATAAGATGTGGATAAATTGTCTTATTAAACACTCAACAAAGGAAAAAAAATAAAAGGGCATGAACACGAGATAGCAATCGGTAATTGTCGGCTACTAGTAACTGAAATATGAAATTCAATGTGTTTGTGCTGGCGCGTAACAGGACAGCCTGAAAAACTAATATTAGTTTCTTCTCACCTTCCCTTGCTGATAGGCCTTGGAGCCAGCGATCTGAACTTCAGGCGGAATCGCGTAGAAATCTGGCAGCCACGAAACCTTGTCGACATGGCACTTCAGCTCGCTCTCAATCTCTGGAATCTGGGGCTCCATGCCTGGTTTTAGCCTTGGGATCACAAAGCAAACTCAATGCAATGCAAGAAAGAGCAAACATACAAGGCAATATGAAAGCCTTCTGGCAAAATCAGAGCATAATAAGCTCCGAAAACCTCAGTAATGAGCCTGCCTGACCTTATGTATCGTGGGATGGTGTCGGCCATGGAATACATCATTGGGTCCAAGCCATTCTCTCGGAGGAACTCCAGAAAGGCGGGCGGCAGCGGCGGCAGGGATTCAGGGATAGGCCTAGTTTCGGCCATGGGGCTTAGCCGAACACCATAAAACTTTCGAGGATAAACTGCTGCCTTCTAGAAGCACCACTTGGCCGGCGGCGAGATTCCGGGAAGAGCCGCAAGCACTTGACCTAGTGCGGGAACCAAGGTAACGCGCAGCCAGCCGCTCGCCGTGGGAGCCGCGCTTCAGCCTCTCCCGCACCTGCTCCGTGCGTTTCCGGCGCTCGAGCGGCTCGACCTCGCCGCGCGCCAAGGCGGTGGCCGGCGGCGGCGCGGGGTGGGGCGGCGCGCGGCGACCAGGTTGGGCAGAGACGCAGAGTTGCTGGAGTGAACGAGAAAGTGGGAGGACCTGCTTTCAGATTAGTGTTTCCACGTGGCACAGATCCAACACATGGCCTCATCTACTTATATTATCTACCATACAGTTCACCCCTTATTTTACTCATTTATCGTATAACACATCCAACGACCCAAAATCATCTGGCTCATATCCAACGGGGCGGATCGCCTCTCCCTTCCCCGTGCCAATCACCCCCGCCCATTCCCCGTGCCAGTGCCACATCGCGCCCTAATCTCCTTCTTTCTCTTCATCCTCAGGCACCGTCGCTCGAACCCCAGCCTCTGTCAGTGACTACCGTGCCTCCTTTCTTCCACGCCTGATGCACCTAGGGTGGCAATTTCTCCGTAGGAGACGGGTCTCCTGCGGGGACCCAAGGGACCCACCTCTACGGGGGCGGGGGCAGATGTGATTTTCAACCAGGGAGTCGGGGTCGGGGCCCCAATCATAAACGGGTGCAGGGTCGAGAAAGTCTATTAACCCGCTGGTGACCCATGGGGCCTCAAAATATTAGTTATCCCTCAAAATATAGCCCATTAAAAACATAGAAACAACCGATTAGCCCATCATATATAAACTCATTTCTCACTTCTCACTTCTCAACCCTAATCCCAGCTCTCAAATCCCCAAGCCCCTCCGCCAGCCGCCCCAGGCTCCCAGCCGACCAACCCCCAGGAGAGTCCTAGGCCAGGCGGTCAGCGACGCCTAGCGTGCATGCAGGCAGGCAGCAGCGGCGCAGCAAGGCGCAACGCAGGCGCTAGGGAGGTAGGCATCACCGACGACCGGGCAGCGGCGCAACACGGCGTGCAGGGAGGCGCGCGGCACTACAGCAGGCAGCAGTGAGCCACAGGGGGCCCGCACGGCCGACACCCACGCGGCCATGCACGGCGCGGCGCCGCCCTGCTCTAGTGCTCCTCCGTGCAGACTTTGAATGAGTGTGTTGGTGGCCAAAATTGGCACAAAGCTAGTCTGGCTGGGAAAACCGGCCTGACCTTTTTCCCAAACCGGCCTGGCTGGTTTGCACAGGGGCTTCCCGCGAGGTGATTTCAACGACCGCGCGTTCTAGCGCAACTTGGTGTGTTGGCCCTAAACTGCGTCAACACATTTTTGGCGACTCCGCTGGGGACGAAAGATCTGGTTGCTAAAACCGTTCTATCAAACCTTAGCTAGATGGGATCTAACACGGAACTCGACAAGAACAACATCATCATGGCTTCTATTGAAGAGATCAGTGAAGAGGAGCGTCAAAACTATTTGGCGGCGGAAGCTTATTTCAGATCTCAATTCTTGATGGGATTCAAGAAAGACCGCCAGGGCACAGTCACAAGAGTGCAAGATTTCGTGATGCCCGCGTTCAAGATGAGCGACAACAAAGTTGAGGTAATAAGCAATGTAAGCAATTCACTCCTCAACACGTCTATACCTAATGTCAAATCCAATACTGTTACTAAAGGTACAGATGAGCTTGTTGCTACATTGATTGAACGAATAGAACGATTAGAAAAGGGGAAATCTATTGAGCCTAATGTTAATCTACATGAGGTCATACAACCTAGTACAACGGCTACACCAGGTGCAATTCCTGAAAATCCACAGTATGGTATGCCGTTGAACTTTTTTCAAGGTCAAACATCATCAGGTCAGCCACAACTGCCAAACACGGCAGAACCGGCCAGACCGGTTCATCGGACCGGTCAAACCGGTTCTCTGGTGGTGGTGCCCGAGCAGCCTGAACCGCTGGCTACCATGCCTAGTTCGGTCGCTTATGGTGGTACTAATGAAATTGCTAATTTCGTGCCACCTTATACCACATTCGCGTACACTTCACCTCCTATTCCTAATACAAATGCATCTTATGGGGGAATACCGAATGATGTATATGATAGTTATTTAAGGCGTGCTCATGGTAATTATGTACCTCATGTAAATCAGAGAGTAAGTACTGTTGCTACAATGCCACAACAGCCAAGTAACTCTAGTTGGAACAATGAATTTTCTAAATTTAGGGAGGATTTGGCTAGTGTAATGAAAAACAAGCTTGGTGTGGATATTGGTAATACTAAGTTGTATCAAAAACCATATGCTGCTGAGTATGATTTTGTTCCTTATCCTACTGGTTGGCGTGTTCCTGATTTTGTTAAATTTAATGGTGAAGATAATAGAACTACTTGGGAACATGTTAGTCAATACATTGCTCAACTAGGTGAAGTAAGTTCCATTGATGCGTTGAAAGTCCGTTTATTTTCTTTATCTTTGACTGGAACTGCTTTTGCTTGGTTTTCATCTTTGGCTCCTAATTCTATTTGTTCTTGGAATCAATTAGAACAAAAATTTCATGATCATTTCTATAGTGGAAATCCCGAATTAAAATTGACAGACTTAACATCGGTTAAGCAAGGTAGAGAAGAATCTGTCTCTGATTATATCAGACGATTCAAAGAAACCAAGAACCGTTGTTTTAATTTGTCAATTTCTGATATGGACCTTGCTGATATTTGTTTTAAAGGATTGAGGTCTTCTATTAGGGATAGAATAGAAGGTGGTGACTTTCTTTCGGTTGCTCAAGTGCAAATAAGAGCTTTAATTCAGGAAAACCGAATTAAGAAAGCAAAGGAAAGCTTTAAGCCTCATCGATCTAATGTTCATGTTGTTGAGTATGAGTCTGATAGTTCAGACGATGAGGATAAAGATGTTTATGTTGCTGAATTTGTATGGCCTTCAAAAGCTAAAACATATTCTTGTTCATCGCTTAAGCCGGCTCATAAGGGTCGGCAAGAAGAAATGCGATTTACTTTTGATGTTTCTAAATGTGATCGTATATTTGATGAATTGTTTAAAAACGGAAACATCAAGATATCTCATGCTATGCCTTCACCTGAGGAATTGAAGAAGCGTGCGTATTGTAAGTTTCATAATTCTTTTTCACATGCTACTAATGATTGCAATGTTTTCCGTCGACAGATTCAATCGGCTATTAATGAAGGACGATTGACTCTTCATGAGATGCAAGTGGACAAGACCCCTTTCCCTGTCAATACCATAGATTTGCAGCAGCCCAAGGTACTGGTTCGGCCGCATCAAGCCGAAACAACCAAAGGAAAGAATGTGGTCATTGGTGAAGCCAAGACCGAGAGCTTAAAAGACAAAAAGTTGATAAGAGAAGTGGTGTATGAGAAAGCTCCTGATGGAAGAGAGTCCTTTAAAATCACTGTGAAAGCTTCTGGACACAGGGGGCAAGGACCGTCTTCGCAAATCAAGCAGAGACCGTTTGAGCCTGCTATGCAGGACAAACCGGTCAGACCGGTTTATGAATCCGGTCAGGCCGGTTTTAACCAGGGCCGTCCCCGAATGTTGAAACCGAAGCGTCCAGAGATTGGCACATGAAAATTGAATTCAGCAAAGGACCAGGGGAGTGTTATGAAGCGAAAACCTACTTTCGATCTGCTTTTGTCCAAGTATGTCAATCAAAGGGCCGTTACATGTGATCGGCCGGTAAAAAGGAGAATGAGATCACCAATGCGTCAAGAAAGACCCAATTCATCTCCAAGGGCAGCTATAAGACAGAAGAGTGAGGCTGTGATTTTACATCCTCCCCAAAATCAGTATCCTATCATGCCATGGGCCCCTTCAGCATCAAACTCGCAATATCCGGCGTTGGAATATAATGGGATGATGTGGATGCCTTGCCATCCTGTGCCATATCAATCTTTTCATCCAGGATGGAAGAAATCAGGGAGATCAGCCTTTGACAGGATTTCGCGCCTTACACATAACCGTTTGGCACCTCGCCGATCAGGTTGGGATCAACAGGTGAAACCAGTCGGACCGGTTTCGCCAAGCCGTTTTGACCGGTTGGAGCAAAAACGCAGATCATCTCCTCTAAAGCAAGTGTATCGGCCCAAGAAGAAAGAAGAGGAAGTGCAGAAGGTTAATGCTGATCCAGAGAAGAATACGGCCGATGATATTATGAAAATTGGAACCATGTTAGTCCCTAACAAGGATGATGGCAAAAGACCGATTGTCATTGGTGATTCAGTTGAGACATCTGTCCAAAAGGCTCCTGCAACCAATGATCATGAAGCCAGCACCGATGGTTCTACTTCTAAGTATTTCTTGCCAAGGTGGTGTTCTCCGGGCTTAACTCGTACTCAAAAGAGGAAGTTGCAGAGGCTTCGCTTTCAGGAGAAAAGGGAACAGGAGCTTGAGAAGCAGAGAGATGAATACTTCAACAAATGTAGGCCCACGATCCTGCAGAAGAAGGAGTGGAAGATTAAGGTTGATGCTCACCCAGCAGCAGAACTGGTCAGACCGGATTCAGAACCGGTCAGACTGGTTTCTCCTAAAGCGGTCAGACCGGTTTCAGAATCGGTCAGACCGATTTCGACAGAAGCAGTGCCCAGTTTTGATATTTCTACTCCAATGATTTGTGATGATAAGTTGTCATCGGAATCCCAAGAAAAGGACGATGAACAGCTTGTTGATTATAGTTCATCTCCTGAACACATGAATGTGGATATATGTGTGGTGCATCTCAATTCGGATTATCGTATTATTCCAGAGGGAGATCTTGCTCATATTGATTTTGGACCTAAGGAAGCTATTTTCCAGAAGCCAAAAGCTACTGATAATCATCTGAAAGCTTTGTATATGAAGGGTCATATCAATGGGAAGCCAATTTCTCGGATGCTTGTTGATGGAGGAGCGATTGTCAACCTGATGCCTTATTCTTTGTTCAAGAAGTTGGGAGGTTCAGATGAGGAGCTAATCAAGACCAACATGACTGTCAGTGGTGTGGGAGGAGGCGAACCTATGGGTGCAAAAGGCGTCGTCTCTATGGAGCTCACTATTGGGAGCAAGACATTGGCTACTGCCTTCTTCGTCGCCGAGACGCAAGGTAACTTCAGTCTAATTCTAGGACGTGATTGGATACACGCAAATCAATGTGTTCCTTCTACCTTGCATCAATGTTTAATTCAATGGATAGACGATGAAGTAGAGGTTGTGCATGGTGATACGTCGGCTTGTGTTGCTATGGCTGATAGTTCTACCATAGGCATACATGATAATGTCAAATGCTTATCAGGATTAGATCTTTCAGATTTTGAGCTTATCAGTTGTACTAGAGATGGCTTTGTTCTTGCTGTCATAAAGCCGGTTGAGAATCGGCTAAATCACCTCATGTAATTTAGATGGGTTTGAATCTAGAGTGGTTGCAGCAGAGACTTGAGCACTATCGGGCAAATAAGAACGATATGTGCGAGGCCATTGAAGACTTTGATGACGTGAGTAAATTGGGACAAGGTTTTACATCGGCTGATCCTTTAGAGGAGGTTGATATTGGTGATGGTATTATACCAAGGCCGACGTTTGTAAACGAAAGTTTGAAAACTGATTATAAAGCTAAATTGATCAAGCTGTTGAAAGAATATGTCGATTGTTTTGCATGGGAATATCATGAGATGCCTGGTTTAAGCCGCGAGTTAGTTGAGCATCGGCTGCCAATTAAACCTGGTTTTAGACCTTATAAACAGCCTCCTAGACGTTTTAATCCTATTATGTATGACCGAATTAAAGAAGAAATTAATCGGTTGTTGGAGGCGGGGTTTATTAGGACTTGTCGATATGCTGAATGGGTTTCTAATATTGTACCTGTTGAAAAGAAAAGTTCGGGTAAGCTCAGAGTTTGTATTGATTTTAGAGATCTTAATAAAGCTACTCCTAAAGATGAATATCCTATGCCTATAGCCGATATGCTTATTAATGATGCATCTGGACATAACGTCATTAGCTTTCTTGATGGTAATGCTGGTTATAATCAAATTTTCATGGCTGAAGAGGATATATCCAAAACGGCCTTTGTATGTCCAGGTTCTATTGGTTTATTTGAGTGGGTAGTCATGACTTTTGGTTTGAAAAATGCGGGTGCTACTTATCAAAGGGCTATGAATTTGATTTTTCATGACTTACTTGGTGTGATTGTGGAAATTTATATCGATGATATTGTTGTTAAATCGGCTGGTTTAGAACCACATTTAGCTGATTTGAAGCTTGCTTTTGAAAAGATGCGTCGATATGGTTTAAAAATGAATCCACTCAAATGTGCATTTGGCGTATCGGCTGGAAAGTTTTTAGGTTTCATTATTCATGAAAATGGCATAGAGATAGATCCTAAGAAAATTGAATCCATTGAAAAGATACAAGCTCCTACATGTAAGAAGGAGTTACAGAAATTCTTGGGCAAGGTAAATTACTTAAGGAGATTTATTTCTAACTTGTCTGGGAAGGTGAATGCTTTTACTCCTATTCTTCGGTTGAAAGATGAAACCGAATTTACTTGGGGGGCAGAACAGCGAGCAGCTTTTGAAAAGATTAAATGCTATTTATCCTCGCCGCCCATGCTCAAAGCTCCTAGGAGTGGTGTTCCTTTTAAATTGTATGTGGCAGCTGAAGAAAGGGTTATTGGTGCTGTTTTGACTCAAGAAACCGAAGGCAAGGAACATGTCGTTACTTATGTGAGTCGACGACTATTGGATGCTGAAACAAGGTACACATTCATTGAGAAATTGTGTTTGTCCTTGTATTATGCTTGTACCAAGTTGAGGCATTATTTGTTATCAAATACTTGCATAGTAGCGTGTCAAACCGACGTAATTAAATATATGTTGCATAGACCAATTTTAAGTGGTAGAATTGGTAAATGGGCTTATGCTTTAATTGAATACGATTTGGCTTGTGAACCTTTGAAATCTATGAAAGGCCAAATTGTAGCAGATTTTATTGTTGAACATAATATTGATAACAACATTAATTTAGACGTCGGTTATGTTGCTTTGACTCCGTGGAAATTGCATTTTGACGGATCGGTTTGCAAAAGTGGTTGCGGTGTTGGTGTTATTCTTATATCACCAAACGGTGCTGTTTTTGAAGCTCTTAACCGATTGAAACATGAGTGTACTAATAATCAAGCCGAATATGAAGCTTTCTTGTTTGGGCTGGAGATTTTGCATGACATGGGAGTAAAGCATGTAGAAGCGTATGGTGATTCCCTACTGGTGGTACAGCAGGTTTCTAAGGTATATCAGTGCTTAGATGGTTTTTTGAATGCTTATCTTGATAAATGTTTGGATGTCATATCTTGTTTTGATGAGTTTACTATTTATCATGTACCACGAGAGGAGAATCCGAGGGCTAATGCTCTGGCACAACAAGCGTCTGGCTATGATGTTCAGAAACGAAATTTTCATGAAAAAGAGCCGACGTTTTGTGAGGCCGAGGGTTATGTCCTAGAGAAACCAGCTAGACCGCTTTTTCCCAACCGGTCTGACCGAACTGAAAACGGTCTGACCATTTCTGAAACCGGTCTGACCGGTTTGTCTACTGTGAATCCTGCTTCGGCCGTTGAGCAATCAAAAATTGTTGAGGACGAAGTCAGTGATTGGAGGAAGCCTCTTATTGATTATTTACAGAATCCCAGTTCTAAAGTTGACAGAAAAATTCGACGATGGGCTTTCAAATTCACTCTGGTTGATGGTGAGTTGTATCGTCGGACCGCTGAGGATTTGCTTTTGAAGTGCTTAGATTCTGATCAAGCTAGAGTGGCTATGGGAGAAGTTCATGAGGGAATTTGCGGTACACATCAATCGGCTCCTAAGATGAAGTGGCTCCTTAGGCGAGCTTGTTTTTATTGGCCTAACATGATAGCCGATTGTTTTCGGTATTATAAAGGATGTGAAGAGTGTCAGAAGTTTGGAGATATTCAGATGGTTCCCGCAGCATTGATGCATCCTATTATCAAGCCTTGGCCTTTCCGAGGATGGGGTTTGGATTTCATTGGGCAGATTCGTCCTTCGTCATCAAAAGGGCATTGTTTCGTGTTGGTGGCTACAGATTACTTCACTAAGTGGACCGAAGCAGTTCCCCTCAAGAATATGACTCATCGGGAGGTAATTGAGTTCATTACTGGGCATATTATTCATAGATTTGGTATTCCACAAACTTTGACTTCGGACCAAGGTACTTCATTTATATCTAAAGAGGTGCGTGAGTTTGCTGAATCTTATAAGATTAGATTACTCAATTCATCTCCATATTATGCCCAAGCTAATGGCCAAGCTGAATCTAGTAACAAGATTTTGATTAAGCTCATTAAAAAGAAAATAGAAGATCATCCTAGAAGGTGGCATGAGGTTTTATCTGAAGCTTTGTGGGCCCATCGCATATCTAGACATGGTGCTACTAAGGTTACTCCTTTTGAGCTTGTGTATGGTCAAGAGGCCGTTTTGCCTGTTGAGGTGAATCTGGGCGCATATAGATTGGCTAAGCAAAATGGTCTTAATGCTGTTGATTATCATAACTTGATGATGGATAATATTGACGAGGTAACCGACAAGCGTTTGAAAGCTTTGGAGGAGATTGAGAAGGATAAAGCCCGAGTTGCTAAAGCTTATAACAAGAAAGTAAAAGAAAAGTCATTTCAGGTTGGTGATATGGTTTGGAAGACAATTCTACCTATAGGGGCGAAGAGCAACAAATTTGGTAAATGGTCTCCAAGTTGGGAAGGACCGTATAAAATTGTCAAAGTGATCTTCGGGAATTCTTATATGGTGGAAACTTTGCAAGGTCAGCGGCTGCCTAGAGCTCTTAATGGAAGATACTTGAAAAGGTATTATCCAAGTGTATGGCAAGATGCTTGATGTAATATGGCCGGTATCTTCAAATATCGCCCTTGGAACAAAAAGGCCGATGAATTATATAACAAGTATCGCCCTTAGATTTATTTTTGTTGCAACATGTTTTCTGGAACGCAAGCTTCACCAGAAAACAGGGGGGCATATGTTGGTGGCCAAAATTGGCACAAAGCTAGTCTGGCTGGGAAAACCGGCCTGACCTTTTTCCCAAACCGGCCTGGCTGGTTTGCATAGGGGCTTCCCGCGAGGTGATTTCAACGACCGCGCGTTCTAGCGCAACTTGGTGTGTTGGCCCTAAACTGCGTCAACAGAGTGCATGCCTGTAATATTGATGTTTGTTCAGCATTCCGAATTTTTCGATAGCGAGCAGTTCAGCATTTTGGAAGTATCAATCTCATGGGGCCGGAGCCCCGGTTGGGTGTTGGGGCCCGAAGGGACCGGGGCCAGGGCCACATTTGCTCTGCACATGGCATCAGGGCCAGGGCCGGGTAGAGAAGTCGGGGGTCGAAGACGGGAGCGTTCCTGTTCAACCCACCCTCGACCCGACCCGTTGCCACGGCTAGATACCCCAGCCACGTCGTAGCCGCCGCTCGATCGACCGACGCCGCCGCCCCACCTGAGTCCGAGCAAATCCGGTTGCTCTGCCGCTATGGCCGCCACCATGCCAGTCCCCTCTAGAGTGGATCTGGCCGCTGCTCGCTCCACCACCTAGGGCCCCTCCGCATCGCATTGTCTGCTCCTCCCTTTTTTGCGCACTCCTGCCACGGCCTGAACCTACTACTGTGGCATGACAGAAGGATGAGGATCTGCCTGTAGAACTGGCCGGGTTGGCTGCATAGGCTACTGCGTTGCCGTCGGCCGCCGTCAATGCCGCTAGAGGGCGGTCATAGGAGGTGATGTCATTGAGGGCTTGCAGATTACTAATTTTTTCGATCTTGGCAAATTTTACTAATGTTCTGTCTATTGTGGCCGGCCATGCGCTTGGTTCCATTGGCAGACTGAAGCAAATGTGTTCTTCGGTTAGAGTTGGGGTGCCGTTGCAGGTTCGCTGGTTGGCTGCCGCCCGTTGTTCCCCGTCTGCGCCGGTCACCGTCCCGCACTGCCCTCCTCACAATCTAGCGGATCAGGGTTGTCTTTGATTTGTCAAAGAACTTTTATTGTGAGTTGATCCCAAGAACTTTGATTAATAAAAAGTTTAGCTGCTACATATGGCATCTCAATTTGTTCTTTTAAAAGCACTATGTATAACTCCATGTCTCTATTCATTTGAACTGACCAATCATTTTTTATCAGCTAAATCACAGGAGGGATACCCAGTCGTGTAGAACTGATCTTATTTTCTCACATGTACCTTGGACAACTTGGCTAAGGTGATACTGCATTTTGTTAGCATTGCGTCTCAACTGTGTATTTTTGAAAGATTAAATATTTACATTTAAATTACGCAATTTACAGAAATTCTTTGTAAAATGTTACTATTAATTTAGCCACTTGACATTGTTTATTTAGTGTCTGGGCTTTGTACTGGATATGTATTTTGATCTCTGCTTCCCCTTGAACAATCAAAGACCATAATAATAAAAGAATTCCTCCTAACTACCATCAGACATGCCTAATATTGATAACCCAATTGCTGGAAGTGAAGGTAATTAAGGCCCCACTCCTCAACACAAGGCTTTTGCAACACCTTTTCCAGATATATAGTAGAAGGCATGCATGGATTTGTTTTTTTCCTGTTCTGCCTCAACTACTATCTTGGTTTCATCATCTTATTAACCGTCTTGAACAAAATAAGCCTTTAAAAAAAATAAAAAGGACAGAGATCAGGAGGGAGAAAGAGAGTCAATAAAAGTGACCTCTAAGCACAACTGCTAGAGTGTTTAAGCAAAAAGGTATATGAGGAGGGAGTTTGTTTTGGCCAAACCATCGCCTCCCTTAGATCTCTTGCAGTAAACTTATGTTAATACCCTCTTTACTAGTACAATAATCAAAAGCTTTTGCCTTTTTTTTATAAAAAAACCGAGAACTAAGCATAGCAAAACATCTATCTCTATTAATTAGACAAATAGAAGAAGTACATTAAATATGCAGATATTAGGAGATCAAGGGCTATGGCGCAAGATTTGCCAGTGCCTAATGATTAATGGCATTTGAGGATTTTTCACACTATATCTTCACTGAGGTGGTTTCGTTACATATTTTATAGATTCATGGGTAGCAAATCTTTATTATTTTTCTTGATACCTTTTACAATGAAAGGTATAAATTTAGTGGAAATTTGGGTTCCCTATGATCATCCAAAATCTCTTGAATATTGTTTTTAATATAGTCATGATTAACTAGATTCTTTTGTTTATAAACATCGTTGGTTGGAGTTTTATTTGAACTCTTTCTACCATAATAATAAGATTAACTATGACTCAATTAACCACTATTTTAGTTGTGGAGACCTGTGATCTTGATATTTGCACAATTTTCTGTGCGTACAAGGATTTATAAAAGAGGATAGATAAATGAGTTGTCTGAAGCACTTGCGGAAAGAAGTACTCTATCTGAGTTGCTGCTGGTCTCAATTAAAGCAAAGGGTTCATGTGGCCATTTCAACCTTCAGTAAAGTATTTTAAAGACAAATGGTGATTATTTATTCAATTACATGGCATAAACACTAATTGGCCTCCTCCGTTGCTGGAGCTAAGATGAGTTTGCGATCCATCTGTGTCACAGCCCAATTTTTCGAGAATTAATTTAATTAATTAATAATAGATTTTCTATAATTTATATTAAAATGTAAAGCTAATTAATTAAGTAAAGTAAAAATGGGAGATAAAAATTTATTTAATAAATCATGGTTGAAATCATTTTTAATAAATTCGTTGTGTGTAAATAACCTCTTTGAAATTTTCTCGGATTTTTCAGAGCTCTAGAATTAATTTTAATATTACAAAGATCATTTTTAGTGATTATTTAAACAATTCCCAATTCCTTTTCTCAAGTCGTTCTTGGCCTAATCTCTTTGTGCCCTTCTTTTCTACCTAGACTCGGGTTGTCGTCCCCGAATACCTAATTCCCTAAAAAACATGACTTTGGAAAATCCTCTGAAATTCCAAATTCGAAGAGTCTCGAATATATTCAATTCCTTTTCATTAAATATCCATTCTTTCCCTTTTGATTTAAATGTCCTTGGTCTCTATAAAATTCAATCCCAGATATTCAGAGTTTTTCCAATTTCTGGATCCGAGATTTCCATTCCTGAAAACAATACCAAAATATTCATATATTCCAAATATTTCCCAAATTCTGATATTCCAAAACAATCCTTTTGACTCCCTAAATATTCCAAAATTCTAAATTCTTCAATTTAGGATTTTTCCAGAAAAACCCCTTTGTTTTTCCTTTTTCCTCTTTCTCCTGTTTCTTTTCTTTCCTCTTTTCTTTTTTTCCCTTTCTTTCTTTCCGTGTTCATCTTCTTTCTTCTTTCTTCTTCCTTTGGCCCCCTCTCTCCTTTGTTCTGGCCCGACCAAGCGCCGCCCCCTGCCGCTCCCATGCTCGGCCTGCTGCACCATCTTCTCAGCCAGCCCACCATGTCGCCGCTAGCCTCAGCCCACTCCGCCGTCGCCGCTGCACTGCCCCGCGCGTCCACCGCTACCAAAATCGGAGCCCTGTACCCCCATGCCGCCCCAGGACTCCCAACGCCGCTGCCCTACCCGAGCCCCATATATAGCCGTCGTCGCCTTCTCTTTCCCCTCCCCTATGCCCTAAGCCATCACTGCCACTGCGCCGCCACCATGCCGCCACATCTCGTGCGCCGCCGCCGAGCAATTCGAGCCGCCGCTGCTCTTCTAGCCGCCGCCGCTCCGAGAGCTCACTCCGTTGTGGCTACTACCACCGTCGTCATCCCCTACACGCGCCATCCGCTGCCGGTGAGCCTCGAACACCAAGCCCACTCGCTGTCCCCATCTTCATCCGACGCCGTAGCCGCCGCCATCCTTGCTCGCTCGGTGTCGTCGCCTATGCGCAGATTGGTGCTCCTCCTTCCTCTCTACCAGGCACCGCCGTCAGTTGACACCATCCTCGTCGTCGCCGCTGCTTGGCACCGCCCTCGAGTCACCGCCCTTTTTGCCGCCATCGCCGCAGAGGCCATCCTGGAGTCGCGCCACGGCTAGGGGTGTGGTGGCCACGCCCATGCCGAGCCGTGTGCACGGGTGTTGCACAGACCTACTGACCTGTGGACCCCACGGCATACCCCCTCCAAAGAATGACAAGTAGGCCCCATGTTCAGATCCCTAAGAAGTCCAAGCCGTTGGATCATCCCGGTTCAATCTGGGCCTATCGATCTACATTACATCCTCTCGGGTGAATCCCAACCATCCGATCTCCTCTTATCAAATTCAGCCGTTGGATTTCCTTAAACCGCCCTATGCCATGTCAGCCCTATTTCCCACATCATCGGCCACCTAGGCCACCACCTTGACCCCTCGGACACGTGGCAGGCCAGGTCACTTGATCCACCACACCTCTTTCTCCCCCTGGTCCATGAACCTAGTCCACGAGCTAAGCCACTGATAGTGGGTCCCGTTCCAATATTCGATCAGAAATAATTCCTTATTTAATTATTTTCCGAGGGAATATTTCTTTTCCAATTCCTTTCCCATTTTCTCTGAAATTAATCTTCCAAAGGCCGTAACTTTTTCGTTCGAACTCCGATTCGACCCGTTCTTCTTCCTAAATTCATCTAAAATCATGATCTACATGTTTATGTATTTTTATGTACTATTTATTTGGATTTTTTAGGCTTTTTCTCGTTTTACGTAGTCACGTATTTTCGTCGTTTCAGAGGATTTCGAAGTTCGCGGAAAAGTTCGGGAGGTCAAGTGAAGACTTTTCTGTTGCAAGACAATTCACACGACAATCACCTTGAGCATGTTGGGCCCATTTGTGAAAATTATTTTATTTCAATGTTATTGCATAAAATGTTTTGGAATGACATTGTTATGGGTATTTATATCCTATATTCCTTGATTATAGCCATTTTGTTATTGATACATATGCCTTGATATCCTGGGTAATTAATATGAACTAGCTAGAGGTCTAATGAATGATCTAGCTAGATTATTTAGGTTCTGTTTAGCCATGTCTAGAAACTTTAGCGTCATTTTATATGGGAAAACTATTCAATCATTTATGGATAATTAATGTTTAATGGCTATATTTTCACGATAGTTGGTCATGGCTGGTTAATTAATTTTGTCAACTAAAACTTGACTGATGGTGAGTTGTGAGCACATGGAATGATGATGCTAGTGGTGCTCATGACAATTAAAGACCGGTTATGGACTACTTGTTGCGAAACAATACTCGTACTAATCATAAGCCAGAATGGGCAACGACTAGACTTGTAGTGTAGCATGTCCTAGCAGGAGGCACCACGGTGTGTTTAATTGATAGGTGATAGTGTCAATAAATCCACTGTAGCAGTGCCAATAAGTCCATATTTGGGAGCCAAGAGTTTTTCTAGCCTGGTGGTTGGGCCACCTCTACTGGGGACTTGGCCGGTTACTATTCTGTTGGGCATGTTATGCGAAAGGTCTTGTCATGGTTTTCTCCTTTGCAGTACCATGGTGGTATTTTTGGGCATAGTGACATGTATGGAACCGTGTCTTGTGGGTAAATTGGTACACCTCTGGCCAGAGTAAAACTATTCGAATAGCCGTGCCCGTGGTTATGGGCGGGGCTAGCAATGTTTTCTATGATTAGTTCCACGCTACACATTAATGATAATGAATGATGAGAAATTTGATAGCTCTAGTTTGGAGGGTTATGGTTTTGTGCCTGAGCTGCATTGCAGTGTTGTTCAGTGATTGGTTTAATATTGACCAGTAATTAAATTATACTGTTTTACAATGTTTTTAAATGCAAATGTTTTAAATGCCGTTTATACCATCCTATGCCTTTCCTTTGAAATCCTGTTGTATTATTTTGCATTCCTAGTATGACTTGTTGAGTATGGTGGGTGGTACTCAATCTTGCAATATACAATCATCAGAGTGAAGCTTTATGAGGAGAAATTTGGTGTTTGGCTTATACCCCAGTTGAGCTGCCTGTGGTTTGGTGCTGAAGCTACGCTAGGATTTTCGTTCCGCTGCTGATTTCTTCTGTTTTAGGACTAAGTATCTCTTCTATAAGTATTTATCGTTATTACGTTTTTGGTTATATTTATCAAATTGTCGATTTGTATACCTCAACTGATTCCTAGACGAGGAATTATTGCACAAATTAGTTTTGGAAATTTTGGTAAATTTTCGAGTGTAACAATCTGTAGCTGGTGCCTCAAAACCTCATGAACCACTTCTCTACCAATTTTGAAATGTCGTTCAATTGATAGATCGTCCTGCACCTCCATAAAGTATGCTTCTGATAATTTGAGATTGACTTACAAAGTATACAGATGGAGACTACTGATCATTTTGAAGTAATACTTTTATCATTACATATTTCTAGGTAGATTTGAATAGCATAAAGTGACTTAATGTAATTACTACCTGCGTACCTTTTTATTTACAGATAATCCGTGCATTTGTTTGTAGCTATCAGTGGCAGTTTTTTGTTTGAGTCTATGTGATTTTCATTAGAGAACTCACAAAACGCTGAAACTAAGAGGAGTTAATTTTGTAATACCTGAATATATTTGACTACATGATATATGCCACTACTATTTTGGGGGTTACTTTTTTAATAATGTGACTTATTGATTGGTATAAGTACCTTTCCCCTGTGCTATGAAGGAATTCTTTGTGACTTATTCACCTTTTTGTGTACCATAAGCTAGCTCCAGTAGTCTAATATGTTGATGACTTATTTCATAACTTTATTGGTAAAAGGAAGAATTTTTATATTGCTCTAATATGTATCCTTGTTGACGTGATACAAATTCATGCATGATCTTGTTTTCTGTTTGTTAGCGTCCTACTGTTTGGTGTTTGCTTCACGGTAGAACTCATGATGAGAGCTTTTGCCTTTCTGCTGCTTGTCCTCGTGAGAGAATGAGATAGGTTAGGTTTTGTTTTTTCCCCTGCATTTTTTTGATACACTACTACATAAAAGCCAAAATGTTCCAAGATGTTATTTTATTTGGGTTAATTCAATATATGACCATCGTTTATTTGATGTCAGGCCATTTATGGGTTTGACGACCACTGTTCTTGGTTAGATGTAGAATAATATTCCATGGTTCATGTGGTTCTCCCAATTGATTAATACTTGACTGCTTGCTCTCTAGAAAACGATGCACAATATCATGGATAGGTAGAAAAGTAGAGTGGAGAAGAGCAAGACTGCATCGAGAATTTGCAAGGAAGATAGTTACCGTAATACTTTGTATTTGAATTGAATTTGTGCATCTATGTATTGATGACATACTATAATATCAAAATGTCTTAAAATCTATTAGGTATAGATTCTATTTAAAAACCAGCACATTATCAGCTTTTGTAATTTAAACAACATAGACATAAATGGAGTGAGATATAAATTATGTCAAACCATGGATCATAGCAGATTAACCAATCCATGCCTGCATTATGACTTGTAACTATAGATTGGAAGTGTCTTTTCCACAATGAAATAGAAGATTTTCAGTTCAGAAAGAAATTTTTTTTGCCAGCTTTGTTTTTGGTCCATGTTACGGTTATACTTCATTTTTTGGTTATTTATATAAAGGACATCATTCTTTTACTTCCCTAACATTGGATGAATTATTTGGACCGTAGGTTCGATTGTCATAATCAAATCAATCAGGGTATAACCTTGTGCTGCGTCAAATCATCATAGGATGATAGCTGCTCTGAACTTGCTATTGTTGTATCATCAAATTAAGTTAACCCCTATGCATTTGAAGCAGCAGCTACTTTTTTAAAAAAGACAATTTTCAAGCGGATTAAGGATGTAAGTGGGTAACTTAAATAAAGAAAGAATATTTGTCACTCATGTGATCTACTGAAAGTTGAGTGCTTTTCTTCTTGGAACACATGATGGTTCAGGCTTTATTGTTCAGAAAGAAAAACTTCATGACGATTAGATTCAACACCAACCAAAAACCAAAACTACATCTCGATTTCTTGGCATTCCATTGCTCCTCAACATCTACATCTCAGACATTGGGATATAAGAAGCTAACCTTCTTGGACACTGTTCTAATTAAATCTATCTTATTCTATGTTTGATTATCAAAACATATGTATTTTCTTTTAGTTGTTTGATTTGCATTATAAAATATCGCCGTAGCGTTAGCACGGGCATATTACTAGTCATGACTAATACTCCTTTAGTAAAAACGTAAGAGTATGTATCTAATATATGCCGCTAAGTTTATCTAATATATGCCGCTAAGTTTATACTGGTTTAACAATATATCATCTATTTTGTCTTTTTCTATAATATGTTAGCCGGTTATTTTCTCAAAAATACCTAAAATGCCCTTACAAACATACAGGGTTGAAAATTGATTTATCCTATTAGAAGTTTCAAAAAAATATAAATTATTTGTGTCGCCTCATTAGAGGGTTTAGAAGTTTGTGTGTAAATTTCAATATTTTTGCATCACTAATTTTTACAAAATATAATTTATCTGCTATATGCTAAATATAATACTTTTGTAGTAATGTTTTAATATAAATCATTCCTTATATCCTAACAAAATATTTTTTATGCTATTATATTTTTTTGTAAGAAATTCCTTTCTCATATGCCAAGAAACCAAATTTTTGAAAAAACATTAAAAAATCTTGAAACATACACACAAATTTGTGTGTCATGTAAAGGTGCTACACAAAAAATTTCATAATTTTTTGAAGTTTTTAGTAGGGTTAATCAATTGTCAACCTTATATGTCTATAAGGGCATTTTTGAAAAAATATCCGGCCCAATGGCATATTGTAGAAACAATTGACAAACTCAGCAGTATATTATAGAAAGGGACAAAATCGATAGCATATTGTTGAACTGTGCAAACTCAATGACATAGAATAGATTCTCTATACTTTAACCCTTAATTACTTAATGCATTATCAACAATTACGAAACTAACATCATATGAAAATATTTTCAAATATGGATATAATGATATATCATATGTGACAAAAAAATATTTTCTTAGTCTAATAATTAGTCAAATGCTACGAATATTGACGTTATGCAAAACAAGGATGCTTTATATTTTTATACTGAGGGAGTAGTAAAAAAGTTAGCGTAGAACCAACTTTACTGCAAAAATATGGGGAGGGCAACCATGTTTTATTCCAAAAATCGAGCTTTCATAAGTTGAAAAAAAATGTTTAGTGTTTCACCTCATTTGATCAAATGTTTCTAAGAGATACAGCATTCAATAAATACTAATTGCAACACCAACAATCATTGTATGAAACATTGAGTTCCGATATCTAGAACATCAGAAAAATTTATAAAATCGAAACTTAAAATGTAACATAGTCGAATTCATTCGCTTCTCACTATGAGATATCGAATATTAATGGTTAAAATATATATATTTCTAAAATTACGTAAGATCTTGTTATAAAGATTTAATTGCATAAATATAACGGTATAATTGGATCTGAATAAGTAATCTGGGAGAAAGAAATTGTTTGAAGCTCGCTAACATGCATGCATAGTTAGAGAAAAGACTGTATGGCGCTGAGAGAAATAGAGGCAGTAGAGCAGAGCGTAGAGAGAAAAAGAGAGGCAGCCGTATGCATGCATCAGAGAGTGAGTGAGAGACGCCCAATCTTTTGGGCTGGATCAGGCGCCCAACGCTGAGTATTTTCCCAAAAATATATACACTTGGATTGACCATACAGATCTTAAGATCTTAAGAGAAAAGTTAAGTCTCCATTTACTCAAATTACAGCCCGTTCGAATCCGCTTGTTGTGGATGGCTGCTAGCTGCTTGCTGGTTGGCTTGTGTTCAGCTGATAGGATTGACTGAAGTAATGGTGTCAGGCTGACGGAAGGAGACGTTGTGTTACCGGCGCTTGACGGCGGCGACGGCAGCTACTGCAATCAGCGTGTGCTGCTTGCGGAAGGAGAGTGACCGATTGCATGCATATGTTAATAAACTGTAAAGTGGGTTAGGTAATTGTTATTTTGTTATTAATTAGTTTAAACTCAAAGAATGGATATAGTAGTTTATTTCTGTAATTAGCGTGAAGAAAGATTTTGTGGCAGATGAAAAGTAATAGTACGGAAAAGATTGCAATAATTAAGGAAAATATTTTAACATACAATACGTTACAAATTGCACATAACTACATTATTCTACCCATTAACCATGTGGTTTGCAATCCAGTCACGAATTATGCCTATTGCTTCCTCCCTGTTAGGTGCATTGTATCGGATGCGGAATGGAGGTGAATTTAGAGTCATGGCCTGACCATTGGACAATGGGTTGACTGCATGAAGTTGTCGTCTCAGCTGTCGGTCCCAAAATTATACAACGCAAAAGCAAATTGTATTATGACAGTCTACACTTCAGTGTCGTACTTTGGGACACACTTTAGAATTCACCATCGATTTTTGACCCTCCCAAATAGCCTTTCAATTGAATTTCGTAGAGAGGAGTGTAGGAAGTTGAACTCCTCATGCATGCCAGTGGGTGGATCTACACCGGGTCCTTCAAACTGGTCCCGATGGTACCGTATGTGTGGATAGGGTGCTAGGAATCCTATTCTACTAGGATACCCAGAATATACAATAATGTATTTTCTGGAAAATAAAAAAACACATGTTAGTCATGTACCGTGTCAATTGGGAATATTGAAATCGTACTGAAACAGATAAGACGGTATCATGAATATTTTCTTACCAAGTGGTGGTCTAGAAAAATGATATGGGTAACCATGTATTGCATTCTGCAGCACACGTTGGTCGTGGATAGAGCCAGGCCATCAACAGTCATAGAATATCACTCTTTCGTCCCAACCGGCTATGACGAGAACATTCCTTGTGGCCTCGTTGTGCCGGTTCCTGTATTCGATTGTCCGATCGTTCAGGACTACAACAGGAACATGGGTTCCATCAACAACACCGACAGCATTCTGGAAAGGAATGTATCTTGCGTCCTGCAACATCCTAGGATGCACAACTGTAAAGTTAGGATTCACTGGCTTTAAGATATCCGTAGCCATAGCAGCAACAAAGTTCAAAACCACATTGAAGTACTCGGATACAGTTGAGCTCGATCGGGCCCATCAGTTGTTTGTACTTCTGTTAGCTTGAGGCCCTACCATTGTAAACAGAAACATTCCAAGAGCTTCTAGGGAACAGACCTCATATGTACCTTGGAGGTTGTAACGCATTGTCAACACCTCATGAAGCATGTTTATCTGGTTTGCAGTGAAACGGAACATGTTACGGCATTGCACTAGATTGCCCATTGTCTCCATCATCCAACTAATGCCGCTCTACACCGGTACTCGACGCGGGGCTCCTGTGTTCAACGTCAAGATACTAGCAATGACCTCATCCTCTGCACTGGTGTAGGAGACCTCATCGTCTTCATTGTTGTAGGTCTCGTCACTACTACTTGCATTACTGCTCATATCTCCGTTACCTAATGGTCAAACACCAAATTTTTATGGCAGGTATAAGTTAAGCCAAAAACATGAAATTTCTACTGGACTCAAAAAACCGTATCAATCTTTCAGCAATGTTTTACCGATCTTAAAATTAGTAAAACAAATGTTTCAAACATGACTACATGTAAACAAAGTTATATGACGGGTGTAGGTTAACATAAAAAACAATAACAGTACTAATGAAATCCAAAATGCATTGGATTATTATTTCTAAAACAAATGTTTCACGCAAGACCACAATGGTACATTAATTATCGTATGACAATTAACTCAAATATGCATGCCTGCAAATTTGTCAAAAAGTTCAATAAAACATAATACATTACAACTACCGCAAACAACAACTAGGCACTTGAAGCCATTATTAGAAAGCAATCTAGCAGTACACTCAGCAACATAAAACTAGTCCATGCACTTCATCAGTACATCCCCCCAGCATCTTCTCCCCCGAAACCATAACCACCTGGACCAGTACCCCCTTGGCTGAAACCCCCCGTCCCATCCCCCCAGGCCAAAACCATCTGGAGCAAAAACCCCCTGTCTAGGAGCTCCAGCCCCTGGAGCATAATCCCCTGTCCTAGGACCTCCACCACCTGGAAAATAACCCCCTTGCCTAGGACCTGCACCCCTGGAACAATCCCCCCATGACCAGGAACTCCTCCCCCTGGACCATACCCCCACTGTCCATGACCTATGCCATATTCACCATGTCTAGGAGCTCCACCAAAATAACCACCACCAAAACTAGCTTGCCCTCCCATAGGACCCAGTGGACGTGCCCCTGCATGAGAACCAATGTACCCTCCCATCATCATGTTGTAGTTTGTCTCGATGAAGTTGACACACTCCTTCGGACTTTTGCAGTTCTTCAGGAAGAAGGTGCGATAGTACGTGTCATGGAAAAGATACATTGCCTTGTACTACATAGGGCTCGTGTTGGTGTGGCCATCGGCCTCCACTAGCTCCATGCAAGCTTCAGGGCATTTGCCTGTCCTCTCCTCCAACCTCCGGGCCCGGCTCTCCCTGGACTTCATCCTAAGATCTGCAAGCCGCTGCAAAGCTACGCCAACTGAGGAGTCAATGGTAGTGCGGGTCCTCTTCGAAGAGCCACCTTCCGATGCATTCTTCAGTACTGCTCCTCTTGCCCTTTCTCTTCCTCTGACTGCTCCTTCCTTCTGGCGATGTTCCCTAGAAAGGAATGTTAGGTAATGCTTCCACGTTGATAGGTTTAAAGAGGGCCTCCTCCTCCTGTGATGGCTGCTTAGGTGAAGCCTCTGGGACAGCAGAGTGGTCTCCAGTGACTATCCTACCATGAAAAACTGCATGGTGCTCATCAATGAACCTCAGAGGGGTGTTTTGAAACACACGAGCCTCTTTCTTGGTCTTCAATAAAACAGGGTAGAAGGTTATAATCATGAAACCCAAATTTTATGTATTTAGGAATAACAACGTTAACCTCTTCAGTATAAAGCTTTTCAAGTTTTATATATACTCTTTTTTGTAAGCATCTGATGTGGAAACACACAATAGTGTAGTTATCTTTCAGTTGATTAACTATATTCAGCCATATATAGTTTTCATCACTGTGCAATATATATGCAAGTCAAGTACAATAGGTGGTTCGACAAATGCATGATGTTGACACATTATAGAAGGGACAGTGTCAACCAAACTAGAATGAGTTACATACTACAGTATTCATCTCTCCATCTGATTTATTATAGCTTTCGTACTGCGTAATTAGGTATGGAATACGGGAAAACATTTCAAATGAATGGCACTCACAAGTAGTTGTAAGTTTATTATCAAGTTAAGGAAATGTTTATATATGAACTTCTCATGTAAATCAACCAACAATAAGCTGGTTCAGTGCAGTTGAGCTCGAAGAAATACAAATCATAAATACAGTCATTGTCATGCTCAAAATATAGATGGTAGAGATGGCCTGAAGTATTGAAAATACAGAACAGCTGCTACAAGAACAGCTTTCCTTTGTCAACAGCCCTTAAAATCTAAAATTTTCGTAATTAAAGTCAACGGTTAGGATATCCTGTGTCTATCATATTCTGATACTAGGTGGCATGCAGCAGTTGCAGTGAAGGAATGACTGAAATTGTGATGAATTTGTGAGAGGGTAACTATTAGTAACTAAGTAATTAACACATATAATCATGAACAACTCGAACTAAGCACTGCTACTACTAATTACCACCTGTTGGTTGTCTACAACTTGAAACTTTTCAGGTATATCATTCAGAGGGGGTTTTGTACTGCTAATGACCATAGTAATTAGGCCCAATGGCCTCTCCCAACTGGGGTGGTTGTGAACTGCTATGTTTTGAAATACGAAGGAGGAGATCACTGACCACAATAATCTTCTCCCACCAGGCGTCGTCTCCTTGAATGGCTTGAGTGACCAGATCACGACCAAGACCTGTGGCCCTTGATTCCAGCCAACACTACAGCACCCAACGCCGGCGGCATTGTTCTCAGAAGTTCTTGATTTGCTTCTTGGTGACCACCTTCCCCCTCTTGGCAAGCATCTTCTTCTCCAAGTTGATGTACCTCTAATATTTCGGGCTGTTGGAGGTGATGTTCCTCGCAGTGATCTCCTCCATGCAAGATTCCAGGAAGCATTGTAGATCCTCGGGAGACCATGTCACTCGACCCTCGGCCATCCATGAACTCAAGTCAAGAACGAAAAAGAGACCAGATACGGGAGGGAAAAATGTGTGTGCATTACCTTTGGTGGACTGCACGATGGGAGTCGATCCCAATCGATGCAACGGACGACGGTGGCAAGGGTGACATGGTGGATGAACGCGCGCAAGGCTTTAGGTGAGGTTGCAACCACCTTTGTAAGGGCCCGTGCGGCGACGGCAACGTCCTCCTCTGCCGTGCAGCCGAAGCGAGCGTCTGACTGTAGCGACGTTGAGGACCCACAGCTGGAGTCCAGCGCCGCAGAACCCCTGTGGCTGGCGGAGGTGCCAGTGGCTGCTCAATGCTTCAATGGCGGCCCTTCACCCTCTATATCGTTGCCAACTCGCTTTGCCCTTTGCTGTTTGCTTGCCATGGTGTCGTTGGAGGCCGCCTGAAATAGAGGTGGAGGGGAAGAAAAAGCCAATACGCACTGCTTCGATTCAGTGGAATGGGGAATCTTACCTCATTGTGCAGCACGAGAGCTCGTGCTGGAGACAAACGTTGGTGGCTCCGACTGCTTCTCAGAAGCGGACAAGGCGAGCAGTCGGGAAGACCGGCTTTCTCCGCCCTCAATGCGGAGTCAGGGCCCTCGGATGCCTCGTGCAAAGCACACCTACTGATGCGCTCCTTTTCCCAACCGGTCACCGTCGACCTCCTGCTAATGACCTCTAGTAGCCTCCACTCCATTCACAGCAGCGCACAACAGGATGGAAGCTAGACGATGCCTCCTGCGGTGCTGCGATCTGTCCAGATGCTCTCCGCGACCCAACCTCACACAAATGGTGCGGGGATGGTGGGGGTAGCGGCGCGAGGACACCTCACAGGTGACTGGAAAAGGCGACGATGTGTGACGGCACAAAGCTAACCCTAACGGCCCACTCCAAGCTACCGACCGACAAGGAACAAGCGAGAAGCCCAACGTCCATGGCTGTTCGAATCCATGTTAAATAGAAACTACAAGATTGGCACGCCTGTTGGCACGCGCACTGTATAGCCCGTCTGTCCTAGTCAGAGTTCATTAACAACATATAAATGTTACAGGACTTTAATAGAGATTATCTCAGGACTTTAATAAAAATTATCTAATTTATTTTAAAATTTTAAAAATCATATACATTCAAAGGGACCAAGAGGAGGTGAGCGAGATTGCCTGGTGTTTTTTTTCATTTGCAAATTCTTTTTTCGTATTTCCTTCCTTTTGTCTGATCTTCTTAATCACTTCGATTTAGTACCTTTGATTAAAGGAGACGAAATTTCTGTGATTCCAAGGTAGCAGATAGTACTTTAGTTGGGAAGCCTCTAGCATCTGCTAGATGCGAGCTGCTCGAAGATTTTTTTTTCGGGATTTTTTCTCTCATATAATTGGCAGATTTATCTTAAAGTTTAACTTACCACTTAGACCAATCGACTGGCAGTTTCATTGCCAGCTTTTGAAGTACTGATGAAGAAAGGTCTGAATTTGGTACAGCGTGCTAACAGAACAAAGAATGCATATGTTCCTGTTCACGATTTGATTCAACCTGATGTAAACCTACCACATCAACATGCCTTTTAGCCTTTGAATTGATTTTATTTTTCAAACAATTCAAACTCCAGAAAGATACTTGTTATTGTAGTTGGTGAGCCATAAGCTACTAGGATCATCATCAACGTTAGCACCTCATTGCAATCGTCAGGCTTTGGCTCGTACCTACTGTGGCTAGGGGTAAAAACGGATAGGAAACGGTTTGTGGGGACTGTTCAGAGGGGGTCCAAACGTCCCACAATATATGTAACTGCCCAAAAAGTACAGAAACAGAACTTCGATTAATTATACAAACCAACAAGGTTCTAGTACAACCCAAACTTAACACAAACAATGGGCCTATGGCCGTACACGTAACCTGATGTAAACCTACCACATCAACATGCCTTTTAGCCTTTGAATTGATTTTATTTTTCAAACAATTCAAACTCTAGAAAGATACTTGTTATTGTAGTTGGTGAGCCATAAGCCACTAGGATCATCATCAACGTTAGCACCTCATTGCAATCACCAGGCTTTGGCTCATACCTACTGTGACTAGAGGTAAAAACGGATTGGAAACGGTTTATGGAAACTGTTCAAAGAGGGTCTAAACGTCCTACAACATACGTAACTGCCCAGAAAGTACAGAAACAGAACTTTAATTAATTATACAAACCAACAAGATTCTAGTACAACCCAAACTTAACACAAACAACGAGCCTATGGCCATACACGTACAACCAAAAGACGTTACTCTGTACTACAGGAACGGCCTGAGTATAGAGTTGACCTAAAACTTGAAGCCTTCGTCTTCGTCCCAATCCAGCGGATCGACGGCTTCTTCGATTTCACCTGTAACTTCTTCCTGAACAGCTAGAGCCCAAAATATGCAAGACTGAGTATACAAGTACTCCACAAGCCATATAGGGAAATATATAGTGATGCAGGATATAACAAAGGAGGAAACTGGTTTAACTCTAAACCTTATTAGTGATTCACAAACATCCCAATTTATAAACAAATTTAGTTTTAAAGGGTTTAATATTACAGGATCTCAATTTAAACCATTATCTCAATTCTACTCGTGCCATTAATCTGGATTCACCTATAGACATATCTCCATTAACCGAGAGCACGGCGTATTCGAATACTAAACGACTGCAGCGTCTGCCCAGCTTTACCCGCACGATACCCACAGCTAGCTAGGCTGAAGATAACAAAGTGTAGTACTGCCCCAAGCTCATCTCTGTTCTGCCTAGCAGGTTATATGACAAGACGCCTGTTGGACTTAACTTGGCCTTCACGAGGGTGTGCACCAATCCGATGACTCGTCCACTCACTATTGCACGACTAGAAGGAACACGCAGTCCTCAAAAGACCACAAAGGGCACCGCCGCACCCACTCATATAATCAAATAATCTTACAACACTCAGTGGCCATTATACACATTAAAGCCTGAAATGCCAATACACTGAATGGCTACAGAAGTTCAATTCACTGAAGCAATACACACTGAGTCCGAATACCTCGATCGTACGGATGGACGCTAACTATATCACTTATACTGGCACAAAGGGGTTATGTCCTTAAAACTTTAAATATATCATATACTTTCAAAACTATCACATAAAATAACAGTTTCATATATATTTAACATGTTCATAATAAGCAGGATTAACCTAGACTTATCAAGGATATATAATAGGTTCAACTCAAGACATGTCATTATATTTATAACAATATCAAATAAAAGGTGTTATCTATTTCAAAATACTTTAGAAAATTAACTCATACATCCTATTTAAGTACTTCAAGGTAGTACTCTACCCAAAATATAACCTAGCTTCAGAGTAGGTTCAATTATTGTTCAAAGGATACATGATTTACCTTCAGGATCAGGATAGTCGTACTAATCGTCTCCTCCTATGACTACGTAGTCGTATCCATCAGCTGTGGACTCGAGCTCTCAATTGAATCTACTGCGGCGGAATCTATCGATACACAAATAAAATAAATAAACGAATAACTCTAAATAAATACCAAAACTTCAGAAAGTGCACAGAATATTAAAAGAAAAATTATGGAAGAAGTTTAGGATTTTTTTCCAAGCGAAAACCCTATAGCCAAAATTAGGGTTTCATTAACGGATGCTCGGATCGCGATGAAACTAGCGTGAATGGATCCGGAATAATTCAAGGAGTCAGGAATAGGTGTCGGATTTTGATTTCGAGGGCAAAAGAGTAATAAACCAGTTGAAACAGTAAATAGAGCCTTTTCTGAATTATTTTTCAATAGGAAATTAGGATTTTTCCTGTTCTTCTCTCTCCATACACAGGGGCCGGCCGGTGGTCGGAGTTTCCGGCGGCGGAGGCGGTCGGTTCCCGACGAAGTGGAACCGGTTCCGGGCTCTGGAGGTCGGGAAGACTCCATTCCATTAGGCTGTTGCGGCTGAAGAGGCGGCGGCAGAGCTGGCGACGGCGAACAGAGGGAGGTGGCGGCGGCGTTCATGGCGGCGGCGGCTCCGGCGAACTCCGGTAGGGGCACGGTCAGGGGGAGCTCTCTGTGGAGGTGTTCGGGCGCGGGGAAGGCCGAGTCGGCGGCGCGCCAGGCGGCAGGCGGCGGCCGAGACAGAGCGGCGCGGCGCGGGCGGCGCCGGTGAGCTCCCGGCGGCGGTCTCGCCAGGGAAGGAGAGGGGAAAGGGGCGTCTAAATACAGAGAAGATGATGGTCACCTCAATTTTGAGAGAGAGGCGACGACGGCGATGGATTTTGGAGCTTTGCCAGAGGCGGCTGGAGCCCTGTCTTCTTCTTTCTGTGCTCCGGCGACGGCGGGGAAAACAGCGGAGGCTGGGGTGGCTTCAGGGAGATGGGAGAGGAGGTGGAGGCGGTCCTTTTCGCTTTTGGCAGCGACCAACGAGGTGCACTGGAGAGGAAGTTAAAGAGGGAGGCAGAGGCGGCGGCGGAGCTCGAACTGGGGCTGAGCTAGCTCGGTGGCACGGCTGATGCCGGGATTTGTGACGCGTGTAACGAAAGGATGACTAAGAGGCGATGCCGGAATGATCGATAGAGGCAAGCTCTGGTTTTCATGATTAAGAAAGGTGACTGGGCTGACATGCCAGAGGAGAAATAATAAAGGAAAATAGAAGAAAAAAAAGAAAAGAAAGAGGAAAAGAGAACGGCCATGACGAGAAAATAGGTCGATGACGAGAAAAGAATTGACCGATGACCTGAGAACGACGCGGACTTGTCCGCAAGAATTTTAGAATGGACGGATAAATAGATAGAAAGATTTGTACTTCCAAGAAAATTAAAAAAGAAACAACGATGAAGTACAACATTTTAAAATTGAACGAAACGATAAACTTGACGTGAATTTTTAAAAATATAAAAAACACAAAAATAAAAATGATTTTAAAATTTAGTGATTTTTAGGGCTGTTATAAACCTACCCTCCTTAAAAGAATCTCATCCCCGAGATTCATCAAACCGTTGAACAGGTGCGGGTACTTCTTTTTCAGTTCAAATTTTCTTTCCCAAGTCGCTTCATCCTCTGTATGATTTTTCCACTGTACCTGACAGAATTTAATACTTCTATTCCGTAACCTCCATTTAGTCGTCTCGAGAATTCTCTCAAGTTCTTCCTCATAAGTCAAATCTGGTTGGAGTGTGATGCTTTGCAAAGGTACCTGTTCTATTGATTTTCACAAGCACTTTTTTAATTGTGAAACATGAAAAACAGGATGAATTCCAGTTAATTCCTCAAACAACTATAACTGATATGACACTTCTCCTCTTCTCTTCAAGATCTGATATGGTCCGATGTACCGAGGGGCTAACTTTCCTTTTATCTGAAACCTTTGTACTCTTTTAAGCGGACTTACTTTTAAATAAACAAAGTCTCCAGTTTTAAAACTTAAGTCTTTTCTTCAATTGTCACTGTAACTCTTCTGTTTGGTTTGCACAGCTTTAAGCTTCTCCCTGATAATTCTGACATGAGATTCAGTATCATGTGCAAGTTGTGGCCCTATCAACTGACCTTCTCCAGTTTCTATTCAATTAAGCGGAGTTCTGCATCTTCTACCATACAGAGCTTCAAATTGTGACATTTCTAAGCTAGATTGATAGCTGTTATTATATGAAAACTGTGCAAATGGTAAACAAATATCCCAAACTGATCCACAGACCAAAGCACATGCCCTTAACATATCTTCTAATATTTGATTCACTCACTCTGTTTGTCCTCTAGTTTGTGGGTGATATACTAAACTGAACCCTAATTTTGTACCCATCAATTCTTAAAAAGTCTTTCAAAATCTTGATACAAATTGTGATCCTCTATCAGATACTATTCTCTTTCGGACTCCATGCAAGATAACAATTCTTGTCAAATACAATTCAGCCTATTTATCTCTTCCATAAGTCTGCTTAACTAGTAAGAAATGTGCCACTTTAGTTAATCTGTCAACTATAACCCAAATAGCATCATAGCCATTTTTAATCTTCGGTAATCCTGTTATAAAATTCATTCCTATTTCATCCCACTTCCATTCAGGACAGGGTAATGGTTGCATTAATCCTGCAGGTCGCTGATGATTAGCCTTAACCTTTTGACACACTTCACATAGGTTCACATATTCTGCAATCTCTCGCTTCATATCAGTCCACCAAAAGGTTTTCTTCAGATCTTGATACATCTTTGTGCTTCTAGGATGAATTGAAAACAATGAATCATGTGCTTCTTGTAGTATTAGATTCTTGATTTCTTTCTTATTATGGACACATATTTTTCCTTGGAATTTCAAAACTCCATTACCATCTTCCGAAAAATTTGGTGCCCTATTTTCCTGAAGATCTTTCTTAATCTTCTGGATTTGTGGATCTTCCTGTTGTGCCTTCTTTATCTCATCTTCTAAAGTTGGCTTCACTTCCATAGTACAAATACTAGATTGATCAATAAACTCTAACCTCAACTGGCAGATTTCCTTCAGTAATGGCTCTGAGCACTCTTGGACCATTGTATTACTGCAATATGTCTTTCAACTTAGGGCATCAGCTACCACATTTGCTTTCCTTGGATGATACTGTATATCCAAGTCGTAGTCCTTTATCAGCTCTAACCATCTTCGCTGCCTTAAGTTCAAATCAGATTGAGTGAATATATACTTCAAACTCTTATGATCTGTGAACATTTCACACTTGTTTCCAATTAAATAGTATCTCCAAATCTTCAGGGCATGCACAACTGCTGCTAACTCAAGATCATGTGTAGGATAATTCTGCTCATGTGGTTGTAGTTGACGAGAGGTATAGGCTACCACTCTTCCTTCTTGCATCAAAACACAACCAATTCCTTGATGACTAGCATCACAATATACTTGAAAACCTTTCTTGTTGTCAGGCAAAGCTAACACTAGTGCGGTCGTTAGCCTTGTTTTAAGTTCCTGAAAACTCTTCTCACATTTATCTGTCCATTCAAATGACACATCTTTCTTCAAAAGGTTAGTGAGAGGTCTTGCTATCTTAGAAAAACCTTCAATGAAACGCCGATAATATCCTGCCATTCCCAAGAAACTCCGGATATCCTTCACTGTCTGCGGTTGTTCCTATTTTGATACAGCCTTAACTTTCTCTGGGTCTACTTTCACTCCTTCTGCAGTAATGATATGGCCCAAAAATTGTACTTCCTTCATCCAGAACTCACACTTAGAGAACTTGACATACAGATTTTGTTCCCTTAATCTTTCTAAAACTAGCCTCAAATGTTCTTCATGTTCTTTTTCACTTGATGAATAGATGAATATATAAGGACATCATCTATAAAGACTACCACAAACTTGTCAAGGTAATCCATATAGGTTTTGTTCATCAATCCCATGAAAACTATAGGTGCATTGGTTACTCCAAATGGCATTACAGTAAACTCATATAACCCATATCTCATAATAAATGCAGTCTTTGGTATGTCCTCTTCTCTAACTCTCAACTGATGGTATCCTAATCTTAGATCAATCTTCGAAAACACCTTAGCTCCCTTTAGTTGATCAAATAAATCATCAATTCTTAGTAGTGGATATTTATTCTTCATAGTTGCTTCATTAAGTGCTCAATAATCCACATACATCCTTAATGTACCATCTTTCTTCTTGGCAAATAGCACTGGAGCAGCCCATTCTGACATACTTGGTCTTATGAAACCTTTCCCTTCCAGTTCATCAATCTGCTTCTTCAACTCCTTTAACTTGGATGCAGCCATACGGTACATTGTCTTTGCAATGGGTTTGGTTCCTGGCTTCAGCTTGATGGAGAACTCTACTTCTCTTTCAGGTGGCATTCCTGGCAACTCTGTTGGAAATACATCTGGGAACTCATTAACTACTAGTACTTTCTCAACTCCTGCAACCATGGTGTTTAGTGACTGTGGCAATGGTGGCAACAAGGGTCTCTTGGCTCTGAACTCTACTTTCTTCCCATCGGTATTAATCAAACTGATGATCTTATTCTCACAATCTATCTTTCCCTTATACTTATGCAACCAATTCATTCCCAATATAACATCCAATCCTTGCATTTCTAGTAGCATAAGATCTATTAAAAAGGTAACTCCTTCTATCTGAATTTCTATATTAGGGCACTTAAACTGGGATTTCATATCTAATCCAGGGGCATGGATCATATGGGTATTATTTAAAGCTACTAGGCTCAAACCACGCTTCTTAACCAAAACCAAAGAAATAAAAGAATGTGTAGCACCCGGATCGAATAAAACCAAAGCAGGCTCTGAGTTAACAAGAAACATACTAAGCATAATGTCTGTAACTCCAATGGCATCCATAGCTGAAATATGATTGACCCTTCCTTGAATAGCTCCAGGGTTAGGTCGTCTTCATCCTGCAACAGCTCCCAACTTGTCCTCCACGGTTTGGTATTACTTCTCCACGGTTGGACACTCCAGCTCCACGTCCTGCCATGTTTTGATTCTGTGGCACAGCACGTGGCATGGCACTCTGGGCTCTTGCTCTGACTTGTGCAACATCCGTCGGAACGTTTCTCCAGGGGCAGTTTGGACGGATGTGTCCCACCAGCTTGCAATGATAACATTCCTTTGGAAAATTACTTGCTGGATACTGATTTCCACCATGGTACTGCTGTCTCTGTGGCATTGGAGGCCTTAGCATCTGTGGTGGGAAACGCCGAGGTGGTACTGTTGGCATCATCATCCTTGGTCTTGGGGCACTTGAAAAAGGCTTCATCTGCTGCGGAGCCTTGCGCTTGCGGCTTTCCTCTAATTCTCTTTTCCTACGCTCAATCAATAGGACCTTGTTGAGTAATTCAACATATCTTTGTAGTCCACACCAGCAAGCTTGTAATTGATTGGTTCATCCAAGCCTTCGACAAACCACACCATCTTCTTCTTCTCTGTGTGAGAATAGCGTGCAAGGCACTGAAACTCATCATGATATTCTGCAATTGGCTTCCCATTCTGAGTGTGGTTTCTGAACTCCTTCATCTTGGCTACAATCAGACCTTCTGGAATGTGCACCTTCCTGAACTCCTCTGAGAATTCCTTCCATGTGATAATTTCCTTGTCAGGATGGACAGCTTAGAAATTAATCCACCATACTGCAGCTGGACCACTAAGCTGATGAGAAGCATATAGAACCTTCTCTCGATCAGTGCACTAAACTGTGTTCAACTTCCTCTCAACATCCATCAGCCAGTCATCTGCTGCTAATGGTTCTGGGGCTAAAGAAAATGTCGGTGGCTTGGTCCTCTGAAAATCTATCCACCTGGATCCGTGGTTGATCCCTCATCTATGGCGGCACCTAGTTGAGGCATCCTATTGATAACTTGCTCAAAAAGTCTTCTATAGTTTTGATCCATCATCTGCATCACCCTTGCAAGATCAACTGGATGTTCTAGCGATTGCTCACCCGCACTGCCATTTCCATCTGTTCCTGACATTTTGTTTCTTTAGTTAGGCCTGTAACAGGTTTTTCATTGTAAAACGTTAGTTAAGGTGTAAAAAGGAAAGATTGAATAGACTTAGACAGGAATAGCATGAAATAAAGAAGCAACGAAATAGCAGGGAGTGACAGACAGAATCATGTTTAGGGTTTTTCTTAAAAAAATTGAGAAACACAATAGCACATCAAGTGCCACGTAGCCCCAAAAGGTTACATGAAACAACAGGATGGCCCTTTCACAAATACAATACATGACTCCATGTTCTACCGGATGGACAAACTATCGACTAACACAGGTCGACATACACTAGCGTCAACCCTAACTTAACGAAGCTATCGTACTTCAACGCTCCTCTCCAAAGCAACTCCACTCCCAAGTTCTTCGAATCGTGCCTATTACATCCTGACTAACTAACCGAACCTTGAATAGGGTGAGGAAAAGATCAACTAAAACTTTTCAAAATCAGATTAAGGAAAGAAGAAAGAAATAGACAGGAAAACAGATCAAGGCAGAAGAGAGTCAATTAGAAGAATAACCCATTTTTGCAATTCTTTTCAAGTTTCAAAATAGATTTTCAAAAACTTCCTAACCAACTTAGGTCAACCTACAGTCAAGCTTGCTCTAACACCACTCCTGTGGAGACCGTTCAGAGGGGGTCCAAACGTCCCATAACATACGTAACTGTCTAGGAAGTTCAGTTACGCATAGAATGATACAGAAACAGAACTTTGATTAATTATCAAAACCGACAAGGTTCTAGTACAACCCAAACTCAACACACACACAACGAGCCTATGGCCGTACACGTACAACCAAAAGACGTAACTCTGCACCACAGAAACGGCCTGAGTGTAGAATTGACCTAAAACTCGAAGCCTTCGTCTTCATCCTAATCCAGCGGATCGACGACTTCCTCGACTTCACCTGTCACTTCTTCCTAAACAACTGAAGCCCAAAATATGCAAGACTGAGTACACAAGTACTCCGCAAGCCATACAGCGAAATATATAGTGATGCAGGATATAACTAAGGAGGGAACTGGTTTAACTCTAAACCTTATCAGTAGTTCACAAACATCCCAATTTATAAACAAATTTAGTTTTAAAGGGTTTAATATTACAGGATCTCAATTTAAACCATTATCTCAATTCTACTCGTGCCATTAATTTGGATTCACCCATAGACATATCTCCATTAACCGGGAGCACAGCGTATTCAAATACTAAACTACTCTGCAGCGTCTGCCCAGCTTTACCCACACGATACCCACAGCTAGCTAGGCTGAAGATAAAAAAGTGTAGTACTGCCCTAAGCTCATCTCTATTGTGCCTAGCAGGTTATATGACAAGACGCCTGTTGGCCTCAACTTGGCCTTCATGAGGATGTGCACCAACCCGACAACTCGTCCACCCACAATTGCACGACTAGAAGGAACACGCAGTCCTCAAAGACCACAAAGGGCACCGCAGCACCCACACTCATATAATCAAATAATCTTACATCACTTAGTGGCCATTACACACGTTAAAACCTGAAATGCCAATACACTGAATGGCTGCAGAAGTTCAATTCACTGGAGCAGTACACACTGAGTCCGAATACCTCTATCGTGCGGATGGACGCTAACTATATCACTTACACTGGCACAAGGGGTTATGTCCTCAAAACTTTAAATATATTATATACTTCCAAAACTATCACATAAAATAACAGTTTCATATATATTCAACATATTCATAATAAGCAGAATTAACCTAGAGTTATCAAGGATATACAATAGGCTCAACTCAAGGTATGGCATTACATTTATAACAATATCAAATAAAAGGTGTTATCTATTTCAAAATACTTTAAAAAATTAACTCATACATTCTATTTAAGTACTTCAAGGTAGTCCTCTACCCATAATATGATCTAGCTCTAGAGTGAGTTCAATTATTGTTCAAAAGATACATGACTTGCCTTCGGGATCGATATAGTCGTACGAATCGTCTCCTCCTATGACTGCATAGACGTATATGTCAACTACGGACTCGGGCTCCTCAATTGAATCTGCTACGACAGAATCTATCGATATACAAATAAAATAAATAAACGAATAACTCTAAATAAATACCAAAAATTCAGAAAGTACATAAAATATTAAAAGAGGAATTATAGAAGAAGTTTGGGATTTTTTCTGAAGTCACGTCAAGCGAAAACCCTAAAGCCAAAATTAAAGTTTCGTCAACGGATGCTCGGATCGTGATGAAACTGGCGCGAATGAATCCGGAATAATTCAAGGAGTCAGGAATAGGAATAGATCTCAGATTTTGATTTCGAGCACAAAAGAGTAATAAACCAGTTGAAACAGTAAATAGAGCCTTTTCTGAATTATTTTTCAATAGGAAATTAGGATTTTCCTGTTCTTCTCTCTCCATACACAGGGGCCGGCCGGTGGTCGGAGTTTCCGACGGCGGAGGAGGTCGGTTCCCGACGAAGTAGAACCGGTTCCGGGCTCTGGAGGTTGGAACGACTCCATTCCCCTCGGCTGTTGCTGCTGAAGAGGCGGCGGCAGAGCTGGCGACGGCGAACAGAGGGAGGTGGCGGCGGGTTCATGGTGGCGGCGGCTCCGGCGAACTCCGGTGGGGGCGCGGTTGCTGAGGAGCTTCAGGGAGGTCAGGGGGAGCTCTCTGTGGCGGCGGTCGGGCGCGGGGAAGGCCGAGTCGGCGGCGCGCCAGGCGGCAGGCGGCGGCCGAGACAGAGCGGCGCGGCGCGGGCGGCGCCGGCGAGCTCCCGGCGGCGGTCTCGCCAGGGAAGGAGAGGGGAAAGGGGCGTCTAGATACAGAGAAGATGATGGTCACCGCAATTTTGAGAGAGAGACGACGACGGCGATGAATTTTGGAGCTTTGCCAGAGGCGGCTGGGGCCCTGTCTTCTTCTTTCTGGGCTCCGGCGACGGCGGGGAAAACAGCAGAGGCTGGGGTGGCTTCAGGGAGATTGGAGAGGAGGTGGAGGCGGTCCTTTTCGCTTTTGGCAGCGACCGACGAGGTGCACTGGAGAGGGAGTTAAAGAGGGAGGCAGAGGCGGCGGCGGCGAGCTCGAACTAGGGCTGAACTAGCACGGTGGCACGGCTGATGCCGGGATTTGTGACGCGTGTAACGAAAGGATGACTAAGGGGCGATGCTGGAATGATCGATACAGGGAAGCTCTGGTTTTCTTGATTAAGAAAGGTGACTGGGCTGACAGGCCAGAGGAGAAATAATAAAGGGAAATAGAAGAAAGAAAAAGAAAAGAAAAGAAGAAGGAAAAGAGAACGGGCTATACCGAGAAAATGGGTCGGCGACGAGAAAAGAATGGACCGATGATCCGGGAACGACGCAGATTTGTCCGCGAGAATTTTAGGATGGACGGATAAATGGATAGAAAGATTTGTATTTTTTAAAAAATTAAAAATAAAAAGAAAAAGAAAAACGAACGATGAACGTAGTACGACATTTTAAAATTGAACGAAATGATAAACTCGACGTGAATTTTTAAAAATACACAAAAACACAAAAATAAAAACGGTTTTAAAATTTAGTGATTTTTAGGGCTATTACACGGTCGGAAACTAGCTATACCATATTTGTTTTCATATTTTTTTTGGAATCGGAAACCTCGGATATAAAAACGGAATCGAATATTACCGGATACAGATACGGAGTGAATACGAATCGGAACGAATACAGTAACGAATGTTTATTCGAATATAAAAACCCCTCAAACTAAACTTTACAAACCAATGAAGAACCTTACCCCTTTATTTGAACATGTTATGGAATGGTGTAAACACAGCTAAGCAATCTCGTGACAAAATATAAGCATGGCATATCAGTTCCTTGCTTGTATGGAAACAAGCTGAACCAGAGTCAAACAATTAAATGACTTCAACAAAGAAACTGCAAGCCATAAATGAGTTTTCACATACAGATAATACAGCATCACAGCAACATTAAACTCCCATAGCCATCAACACCCCCCCCCCCCCTATTTCCTCCTTTTCTTTCAGATAAAACAGCATCACAGCAGTATCTTGGACATGCAAGAATACTCATAGCTCCAAGAACCTCATCAAGTTAGTAGCGAAGAGGCTAAATCAATTAATCTGCCAAAGGAGGGGATTTACCTGGGATTGGACGGATAGATTTGGTGCCAAAGAAGACCTAAAGCCGTGAAGCCGAACTGCACTGAGTTTAGGGGAAGTTGAGCCGCGGGGGGCGCGGGCCCGGCAGCTGTAGTGGGTGCGGGCGCAGGGCCGGCGCCGGTGGCCGCGGGGGGCGCAAGGCCGGGCGGCGGCGGAGGCCGATGGGGGCTTGGGGCCCGACGGAGGAGGCATCTGCGGGGGCTCGGGGCCCGGCGCCGGCAGGGGGCGCGAGGCCGGGCGGCGGCGGAGGCCGATGGGGGCTCGAGGCCCGGCGGCGGCAGCCGGCGTGGGCGTAGGGTCGGCGCCGGTGGCCGCGGGCACGAGGGATGGCGCCGGCGGCCGCGGGGGCGCAAGGTCTGGCGGCGGCGGGCGCGGGGGAGCAGGGTCTAGCAGCGGCTGGCGGGCGTTGTCGTCGTGTCAAGCTTGCTCCAGAGCTGGAGACTGTGTGACTGGAGAGAGAATGGCAAAGTTAGGGTTAGGTAATGGGTGATGCGGATATCTAAAAATTTATCCAGATAATTTCTAACCGATTTCAAAATCCGCTGGATAATGTCTTTACTGTATTCATATCCGTATCCGAAAAAAATTATCTGTTTCCGTTTCCGAATCCGAGATTATCCGACCGATCCTATCCATATCCGAAAGTTCGAACGGTTAGCGAATAATATCCGAACCGTTTTTACCTCTAACTATGGCGCCGCCATCAGAGACATGTTCTCTTGTCACACTCACCTTGATGTCCATGGGCCGCCACCAATCAGGGGGTCTAACAAAACCCTATGGTGGGAAATTAAAGATGAGACATAGATGAGAGAGAGGTAATGCTATATTATCGCCACCTTCATGCTTTGTGAGTTGCCTAATCACAAGTTGTGGCCTCTTGCATGGCAAGCACGTAGAGCTCAAAAGCATGACAAGCGACGCTTTGTCTAAAGGCTGGTCCTCATGTAAGGGCCAACGAAAGGAATCAGGTATGCATATCCCAATTAATATAAATAATCAAGTCATATCCATGACGATATACTCTATAACATGTACTTATATTATACGTACGCATACATACAACTTGCAAATTTGTAATAATTCAAATATAGTATTCCCTCCATTTTCATTTATTTGACATTAATTAGTTTAAAATTAAACTAACCAACGTCAAATAAAAAAAAACAGAGTATATGCAATTTTTTGAAAATTACCGAAAACTTTTGTACCTGTCCAGCAACATGCATTCATTTGCTGCAACTGTGCTACAACTACAACAAGCACAAGAGTATAACGAGTAGGCCCTTTAGTTCTACCACCTACTTTCATTTTTTTAGCCTTTAGAGCAACTTCGAAAGATTTGCCAAACCAAAATCTAGTAATTTTGTAGAAAATCGAGCCTCCAAAAGCCTTACCATCTGGCTGGCTAATGGGCTTCTCTGGCTTATCAAATTTGGCCAACCAAAATCAGTGGCCATTTGTGGGACCCACATTAGAACCCTAGCCAATCTCTCCATCGTGTGTCCCCCCCTCCATCACGACTCCGCTCTTCGCGCCACATGCCGCCGCCGTGAGGCCTCCTTGCCACCCCGTCCCGCGCCTGGCGCTGCCTGCGGGGCCTCCCCGCCACCCCGTCGAGCGGCTACCGTCACCTGCCGTGCCTCCCCGCGCCTGCGCCTCCTACCAAAGTACCGCTGCGCTCCTACGCCTGCCGCCGCCTCTTGAGTTACATGCCGCCGTGGAGAAGGGTTGGCAAAGAAGGAGAGGAAGAGGGAGAGAACAAAAGGACACTGATATGTGGGACCTAGTAAATTTGGAAAGTGAGATATAAAGAGACTGTTGGAGTATATAAGAAATATGGAGAGAAATTTTTTTAACTAGCTAGCCATATGGCTATTTGGAGTGTCGAATTTGGCTAGGTTTTTAAGATGCTCTTACGGTGACATTTTTCTATCCGGCGATGTCCATTTGTCTGGTATAACAAGCATTCCCTTCGATCCTAAAATACTTGTCGGCAAGCACAGTTTATATTTAAACTCTAACTGCTTTTTTTCGACAAATTCATAAATATTTGAAAATGTATCGTATTATCGAAGCTTTTTACATGGTAAACATTACAGTAAAGTTTTTGTTTATCAAAATTCGATAATTAAAAATTTATTAGTGTCTGCCATCATTGATGAGTACATCCTCTATCTCAAAATATAAAACTTAGTACGGGATATGACACATCCTAGTATCTCTATCTAAATCCATGGTACTAGAGTATGTTATATTCAATACTAGTTTTTTTTTATTTTAAGACGAGTGAGTAAATGAGAACGGAGAAAGTAGTGTGTTGACCAAGGATGTGTTTGAGATAAGTTTTTCTTGAGATTGTTGATGTGAATTGTTTATTGATTAACACGATAAATTAATATTTTAGAAAATAAATTTTACAGATAGTTTAGAATAGGTGATCTAATTAATATAGTAGATGAAAGTTTTTTAAGAAATCATATTTTTAAGAGACAGAGTAAATAATCTATGTAAAAAATATGAAGAAAAAGCAGAAAAGAATACAACCCAAGCAAACGTTTCTGTGGGGTTCCTTGTCGGATAAGACTGGCTGCACCATTGATTCACGAGCACCTCTCCAGTCTCCGGTCGCCACTCCGCCGCGCAGCGCCGCCGCACGATGAACGTGGTGCCCGTCGTGTCCTCCGGGCTGGCCGGACCAACGCTCGCCAGGCCCGCTGCCGGGTCCGTCATTCGCCTCCGTCTGCCCCACGCCGTTCGGCCCAGCTCCGCGTCGTCCGGACATGCCAACCGCTACCGCGCCACGCCCCGCGGCGCCCGGAGGCTTCCGATCCCATCCGCAGCGGGGGGCGGCACAGGTAAGGGACTCTACGGATTCCTCGTTTTTTTGGAAGCATTCATACAGGCTTCAGGGTTCACATGCATATTGCTCTTTAGGGCGAATGGGGGGTTATACCGATATAGAATGTGTAGGGCACAGATGCAGTTAAATATTCTCGTAAGGAGATCTTTCATTGTACAATGGTCAAGGTCTGGATGGTACAATAAGGGATTGCTCGTTTTTTTTATCAGTTTCGTTTATGGTCAGGAGGTTACTTGATTTTATGGCCCTAATCTCATTCGCATGACAACTTTGGATGGAAGTAGTTAGTGTTACAACTTGCTAGTCATGATCCACAAGCTTCTGAACCCATAGACTTTAGACCTACCATACTTGCATACCTTCAATTACTTGCTTGCAATGCAAGAATTTTTGCAATGGTTTCATATGAAATGGTATAATTACCATGTGAATCTGGGGATTCTAGCCTTCAAGTAGGGCCCTGAACAGTTACCTTTTATGTTCTCTTTGCTTAGACCAACTTGAACTGACGTAATGTTGAGTTGTCAAAATACATAGAGGACACAGGCATTGAGTGCTTCACTCGAGGATATTTGTTACTTTTTTTATTCTGAACTTTGGCACTGTGTTTGTCGTTAAAAATTATAGCCTTATGATTGTGATAATACTAAATCTGAAAAATCAATAACTGCAAAAATAGAAAAGTAGACGATTTTGCACCGAACTGATTCTGGGTAAAGTTTATGTAATTGTGTAGAAGATAGAGCATATGTATAATCGCTGCTTGATTAGTCTCAAATAAAGAAAGTACAAACCATGGGACCAAGAAATGTTGTATTGCAGCGTGTGGTTTCCTAACTACCCAACTACAGTTTTGTTTCAATCCATTAGAGTTTAATTACCCTACTTTCAGCTTTCTGACTCCAGATAATTTAATACCGTTCAATGTTCCCCTTGGCGGATGCCAAGGCGGGCTGACGACTGTGAGATTTTCTGCTACGGCGGCCGCCTAACCTCGCCTTGGCATTAAGGGCTTGGTGCTGCCTGGGCCCTCCATGGCCCATGGTGGCGCCAAACGCAAGAGTAAGATTGATATTTTGGTTGAGGAACAAGCTGTATAGGGCCGTCTTTTATCTTACGTTCTTGTTGTGTGCATATGAGACACAGCCTAGTTAACTAACAGCGATATATTCATAGAATTTTTCCCTGACACCGGAACTTGCCGACCTGTTAACAAACCAAACCGTACCAGATGTTGTTCTCATGAGCTCACCCATGCAGATCAAGCATGGTAAGAGACCAATCATATATTCTGCAATACTCAAGTATCCAGCTATCCTAGCTCTCTTACTACTGATAAAGAAAGCGATTCTGTTGGAGTATGCATTTACTATTAATGAAGAATACAAACATGTCAAAATTGTTATTCCAGCGAAGCCGTGGTATGCCACATTAGACATATGATTCAGTTGTACTTCCGATAGAGGAAAATATTTAGATTAGAAATTTTGGATTTGTGGTTGATAAGCAACACGATTATCATGAAGTAAATAAATAACATGCTTATACTAAATATTTCTACTCCACGTTCTATTGCAGAGCATATCATCTTGTGTTTGAGACTTCAGAGAAGTGGCTTGTGAAATTAATAACGTGCTACTTGCCTACTCTCTCCATTCCTCAATAGATGACATTCAAGAATTTTGCACTTGAAGAAAGACATTTTACATAAAATCAAACTGCCGTCCATTCCCGTACCTCGTCTAGAGTAACCAGTTCCTATTTAGTACTGTTTTGAGCAGATGTACATCGAACATTAGTGAGATTGCTAAGCACTTGTGATTTGTTGGCATTATACTAGTGAGTAACTGAGTATACATTTATCTAATAATTATGGTTGGGAAGGTAAATTTTAAATAGCTGTGGCATTATGAAGGGAGGAGCATATAAGTAAAGACTTCTCTGAAAGTGAATGGCAGGCATTTAGGAACATAATTTGAAACCTATCGCCTGTATTCTAGAACAGAGGGTGTATCATCTACGTTTTCCATCAGTTTCTGTCAATGAAATGTTGCTCAAGCTTGTGTCCAATAAATGATCTCTAATATCTTAATCATAACAACGACTCATCATACCTTTTTATACTTTTGGATGTAGTTGGGGATGCTTTTGTTATAGAAGGCACAACAAATGTGAAATTTCCTCGAGAAACAGCTGTTCCAGGCTACACAGAGCCTTTGGTTATTCTTGGAACAGGTACATAGGCCTTCCGGAACAAACAAGAGACCAGAGCACAAGGAGGAAAAAGAATTGTCCATAGGGGCAAAAAGAAAAAATTTCAAAGGGAGCAGGAGAGGCTAACTGAGATTATCGGCATTACTATGTTCTACTACTATGTTCTACTTCACATCCTTGTTAATAGAAATACCTCATAAGTTTGTGTTCTATAACAAATAAATAGCATGGGGGGGGGGGGGAGCATTTGTCATTCTCCATTTCTTTGACAGATTGACAGAACGAGAAGAGCCATTTAAATTTTTTCATCAGTCTGAAATATCTGCTAGAGTTTGTTGAATATGTGCTATCTCACATAACCATTTGTCTTTTAACAACTGAGCTAGTTGTTTCTTGTTCTAGGTATATTTTTCCCTGTTGAAGCATCTAATCTAACTATATATTAATCCTATCCACCAGTTTAGATTACAATGGTGTCATGCGAAACCAATGTGATCTTCCAAATTATGCAAGGGATTCCTAGTAATCTATGAAAGGTTCCGTGAATGAACAGTGGAGCACAGAGCTTGGAGCAGCTTGATGCTATGTTCATGGCTGGATGGTCTAAATACTGGGTGTATATAACTCGACCTTGCCAGCTGGCCAGAGGATTTCTCGCAGTGTCCGTTAATGCTCTGAGCTGACTAAAGAAGGAAGTGAGGCTAGGGATTTTGTTTATGTCTTTCTTGAAATAACTTTAGGCCTACCAAATAGAGGTACTCTCCTAACAATTATATATAGCATCAAACTAAACATTAACCTAGCAAACTAGATGGATATTAAACAATTCACCAATATTGTAGGAACTAACAATAGATATTATTGTCAGAAAAAATGAAAGTGTTCCTACCCCTCATTAGTCATTACTACAGTCTGACAAAGTACTGCAGGTCACATGGATACTTGATAGTATGGTATGCATGGACATATCTGCCTTGCTAGCTACACCCTCTTCCAATGTGAAAAAAAAGTAAGCTAAGCTGCATTGCATGAGTTTGTGTGTGCGTATAAATTTGTAAAAGAAACTGTTTAAATTTGACCATTAAGTGTGTCACGTTATATTGTTTACAGTTTGCAATTTGAATTTTAGCTCACTTCTAGGTTACAGAGAGAAGTTCTTTCTAAAAATATATGCTGCTGCATTCTATATTGATTGCTCAACCGGCGTTGACACTGCACAATGGAGAGAAAAGATTGGTATTGACACCTTTGATGCTTCCTCAGTTTTTGACTCCATTTTTAAAGGTAAGTACCAATTGCCAATGACAAATGCTCACAAAATCGTAATATTAGCTGATGGAAGCTGTGTGTTGTGCAGCACCGGTTTTGAAATCATTGAGTATAATTCTCGTTAGAGATGTTGATGGCAAGACGTTTGTGAAGGCTCTAGATGACATCATTTCTCGTCAAATAAAAAAACCAAGTGCTGAGGAAGAACAGAGCTTGTCAACTTTCCAAAAAACCTTTCTAGGGCGTAGTCTCAAACAAGGAACAACTGTCTATCTAACTTGGCTTGAACCCTCAAGACTTCTGGTGAGTCACATTCAGTTCTGCTTTAATACGACATTAAAAGGTTGAAAATACATCATTTTCAATTTTATTTTAAAATAAATCTGAGTTTTCTCGAAAATTAACTATGGTGTTCAGTACAAGTGTTTTTAAACCATGCTTGTATTCCAGAGGGTAGATGCCATCTTTCATGCACTGGCATATCTGCCAGGTGCCAACTCATTATCAAGTCAGGTGTAATTACTCATTTGTGATAATAAGGTTAATGCCCGTTACCAGAAACCCTGGCTTAGAGAAAGCTTGAATGTTATTATTGGCAAGAAACAGCGGTATAATTTGATAGGATGAAATGCAAGAGAATATTTAGTGGTTCAATGCCAGTGCACAATATTATTAGGCATCTCACGAAAAGTTTGAATTGGTATTTTTTTTTGTTTCTCCTTTATACATCATGTTATTGCAATGTTATTGTTTTCTAGAGTAAATTGCATTTTACACTGGGTAGATTGTTTTGAGATTCACTTTACACTGGTTTATCCAAAACTTTCACTTTGCACCAGCCCAAACAGTTGGGTACAAACTGTTGCTCGCCATGCCTTCACCTGCCAACAAAGGTCAAATTTTCCTATAAGAAATTTTATTTGGGGTTGGCAACAAAGGTCAAGTTCTACTCAGGGTTAAAGAGGGCTTTAGTTCTGCTAGCTTCTAAGTTATACTCAAATAATCAAATGTTTTTAATACTTTGAGGTGTTTTGCCCACAAATTTTCATGTTTGCCGAATAGGACACCCAAGTCCAAGTCAGATTCTAACACCTGTGTCAAGTGTCAAGGTAACACTGGGTGATAGGGTGATAGCATCGCAGTTACTCCCTCCGTCCCAAAATGTAGCATAGCCAGAAATAGCTACATTTTGGGACGGAGGTAGTATTTGTGAACATATAACTTGGTCCATGTTTTACTTTAATATTACTGGTACCCCTTTTTACATGAGCATGTATCTAGCACTTTCCAAGGATGCAAATCAGTACCCGTTTCTACGTTTCCTTGCAATAAAACTTCAATGAAACAAGTTTGCAAAAGAAAAGACATTTTCAGGGCTCAAACTGATACTTCTTTTGCTGTAGATCTCAATTGCAGGAAACCAAGATCCATGTGAAGTTGATGCTGAAATCACATCAGCCACCGTTAATTATGCTCTATATGATGGCTTCTTCGGTAGTTCTCCAGTATCCCCTACTTTGAGATCTTCTACTGCACAATTGCTAGAAGCTATTCTTACAAAGTGACATCAAAACCAAAATCATGGTTCGCTAAGAGCCTAAGGCAAGGCATGCCCTGATGGGTGAACAATTCTAGTTGGTCATCACTGAATACAATTTTTTGTCTTAGAGTTTATTTTTAATCTTTTTTAATTCGGTTATTTATATGAATGTCTAATTAAACTCGAATATATTTCAGATATGAACATTGGTATGGTGTTATGTATCTGCTTACAGGAAATATTTCACTTCATTTATTAAGTGTACTGGAATTTTGTAATGAGATATACTTTTCTATGCTAGATTTCACTTGGAGATGTTTCATGCTATCTGAAGATTGTTATAACAATTTTGCTATTTGCTGGTCACCTTATATCTTCTTATTTATCCGACACCATTGTGCTGTATATAACTTAAACTTGTAAGTACAATATTAAAGAAAGAAAGAGAGTGAATCTTGTACATTGGTATTTATTTTAGTTTATATTGAATTGAAAGGCATTAAAAAACAAGAAAAGAGAGTGGAATTCTATGGGAGCTATTTGGTTCGATGAATGAAACAGTGGGATCCTGACTCCGAACATAAAGTCTAATCAGGTTAATTTGATGAACTGAAGGGGCTAGTCCATCGCCACTTTCTATCCGTTGAAATCACATGTAATTCAGTATGAAACATATGAATTGGATCGTCCATATCCATAATCATTGGATGATCCTATTGTATTCCAGACTGAACGAATTCTCTATATAGTTTTTTAACGGATTTATTAATTATTTTGTGAGAAGGAAAAATACAATATAAAAAAAGAACAAATTCACGATACATAATTATGCAATTTGGTGCCCCACAAAAAGGGTTTTAAAAAACAGTATGTGAAAAACCTTTTAGAGAGGCTCTCTGAGCTTCTCGAGCTTAGGCTCCTGGCCCTCAACGGATGCCGCTAATCCGCTCACACGAGCTCCTCCAATCATACCTCCTCCACCCATCAGAGTGTATATATTCTCTCCTTTCAAATTACCTATCTATCGTTTTTTAGTTCTATCTGTCGGAGGATGAAACCTCGACGGCGGGAAGTCGGGAGACCCCCCTTTTGAGATTCGGCCAGGGGAGTGGTTCTCAGGTGTACGAGGCGTTGGAGAAGACGAGAGGCCGTGGCACACAGAGGAGACAGGTGGATTTATACAGGTTCGGGCCGCCGGAGCGTAATACCCTACTCCTGTGTGTATGGCTAGGTGGGAGAATGGATACGGTTACAGAGTGAGCTCAGCCGGAGCTGAGGAAGAAGAACAGTAGTCTGAGCTAGAGTCGGAGAGCCTGGGGTCTCGTCCCAGCACGAGCTCGGGTTCCTAATGCTAAAGCTTCCTCCCCCCTCGGTTCGGTGGCTTGGATCCTCCTTTATCGATTAGGGGAGTCCACCATGCCGAAGTACATGAAGAGGGAGAGAAAGCGGTGTCTTGTCGCACGTCTCTGCCTGCTGCCACCTGCTACGTCCACGCCGGGGTAGGTCGGCTGCGGGCGGCCAGTCTTCGGGACTTGAGGATGTGACGGGGTGTGACGGAGCGTCTGGTCGTCTGGTCGTCTTGGTTGATGGAGCGGGGAGACGTGACGGCGCACGCCTCCAAGTCAAAGGGCTCTGACTGTGAACATCAATTGCACAGTGAAAGGAGCCTCCGTAGTCAAAAAGGCTCTGACTGCACAGGAGCGGGCGACAGCTGTGTCACGCCCCCGTCGCCTCATCGTAAATGCGGGTAGTTGGAGAGTTGGTCCGCTTAGAGTTCTTCGGGTGGATCGACCCGGCAAGCCGAGGCGATCGGCTCTCGGGGCGGCACGCGGGGCCGAGGCGATCGGGGCAGTCGCACTAGGGCAGTCGGCACCCGGGCGGTCGGCATCGGCCCCAGGGCAGTCGGCAGTCGGCACCCGGGCGGTCGGCATCGGCCCTGGGGCAGTCGGCCCCGGGCCTGGGCGTCGGCACCCAGGACCGGAAGGATCGGCGCCCGGGCACCGAAAGGATCGGCACCCGGGCACCCGGGCAATCAGCACCCGGCCGTCGGGAACCGGCCCCGGGGACGAAGCCGGTGGAGCCCGGGGACGAGCCCGGGAGGGCTGAAGACAGCACCCCGGGGGCGAGTCTGGGGTCTATGACGATGGCCCCACGGGGAACTGACGTGGCTGATGACCCACGCGTCCCCCTGGCATGTGGGACCCCCATTCCCATTCCGCCGACAGTGGCCCCTGGCCCTGTTGCTCGGCCGGGAACGCTCCGGTCAGGAACGGGGCCACGTCTTTGAAGAAACGAGGGGACGCTGGGTCCGCCTGGTTCATCTTGAGCTGGTAGAGCTTAGCGACTTGCTGCGCTCGCTTGTTTGCCGGGAACAAATATGGGCCCGGGACCCGGGGCCCCGGAGGTAATGCAGAGGACATGTGCCCGGGACCCGGAGGCCCGGGCTGGGTATATTTGAAGGTATCGGGACGCCTCCCCCGGGCTCGAGATCGCCAAGGCGATGCTGTCCGGGTTCTCGCGCCCTGCCTGGCTGCGGGAAGCCGCGACGGAGACCGCTGCAACCGAGGCAGGGTTCCCTGACCGCGGCGAGCACCCTGTGGAGCCGCCATCCGTCGAGGAGACTTGGGGCCCACCTAGGATTGTCGGCCCAAAAGGCGAAGAATGTTGCCCCGGCGGCCGTTGTACTGGCCGTCTCCTTTCTGGAGCTGTGCGGGCCCCAGGCGGACCGGGGGCGCCGTCACGGTAACTGCATGTGTGGTGGTGAGGCTGGGGGCTGCGGCGGCCGTGCCGGAGCGGGCCGTCGTGGAACTGGCTGATGTTTCCGCTGCCCGGCGAATAGGAGCAGCGCGCGAACACGCAACGCTCCACTCCGTGCTGGAGCAGATGGCGGTTGCCGCCGGCCAAGTGCAGGCGGCAGCTCGTCTGGAGCAGCGGAGGTCGGCCCCGGCCCGGGAGGATCCTCGAGAGCGGACGGGCAGGGACCGCGACGGTGACGCAGCTGCTTACCGCCCGCGTTTTCGCCACCGGGACCTTCGCGACGACCTGGCGATCGGACCGTCCTCCCATGGATCGGACCATCCGAATCCGGACGATCCGTAGAAGGGCGGCTGGAGATGGAGGGCGCGGCGTCCGACTGAAGGGCGCCGCTAAATCAGCCGCCGACGAGTGCTCCCGCGCCTAGTCCGAGGTGGAGGTACGGGAGAAAGGAGCACTCCCCAGGAAGAAAGCGCCTGGGCCCAAGAGGCCGGGCTCGCAACTCGGGGGTGAGTTCGCCGCGCGCGGAAGTAGCGGAGGTTCGCGAGGAGGCGCGGGAGGCCGTGGCCGAGTCCACTGCCCCGGAGGCAGGGTTCCTCGACCGCGGCAATTATCTTGTGGAGCTGATGCCTGACGAAGAGGTCGAGGAAGTCACCGGTCCATCTGTAGCCGCCTTCGGGGCCCGGAGGCCCTCCATGCCCCCGAGCGCTCCCCTTCCGGCGCCGCCCAGGGTCCGGTATGAAGCGCACTGGTGACCGTCCCCCGTGCGGCGACAGCTCTGGGCCTTGCTCGTGCTTGCGCTCCGGTCTGGCCTGTCTTGTACAAAGAGAGATATTTGCATATGTATATGGTCATGTTTATATTTTCGTACCTTGGTTTATTGCGTTGTTCGAAGGTTGCTGTTGTTCGAGAACGCCGAGTATCGGGCGTCGTCCGACAGCGAGATCCAGCAGCTGCGAACAGCTGCCGGGCCTATGGCCCCTGTCCGGGCCCTGGGGCAGCCGTCATCCCCGGGAGCTCGGTCTCCGGGGGCGTCGAACGCGTCGGTCGCCCGATCCGGGAACCTGGTTCCCCTGGGCACGAGCCTCTGGAAGCGAGCCTGGTGGAGCGAACTATGTTCGCTGGTTCGGCCCCCGCCCGTCTTCCGGGTCCCGGGGGCCCTTCGTGCCCCCGGCCCTCGTTGGCCTATGGAGCACAACGATGCCGCGACGACGGGCTCTACATGATGAACCGTGAGAGCACTTGGCTCGTTCCCTTGTCCATCCCATGTTGCGAGCCGTTGCGTCTACCACCTCGTAGGGGCCTCTTCGCGGTTGCGACCGAGCGGAGGAAAGGATTGCGCGTAAGGAATCTGCCCCCTAGCAGCGGAAAAAACCGAGCCCGAAGCCAACCAGTGCGGGACACCGCAAGCCGGGGCTTAGACGATGTCCGGGGTTTAGCAGATGGGATACGGTAGCTCGCTGGTAGGGGACAGATGCTTAGGCGCAACACCAAGCCACCACACGGGCGCGACCCGATTATGCCCCCAGGGAGGAGATCGCCACGATAGCGACATAAGGAAGGATAAGGGCACGAGCCCGGGAACGATAACAAAAGTATTACTATGGAAAGCGAATATACCTGGGGCCCGGCCTCGGCCAGTGCTGAGGTTCGGAGGCACTTACAGGATGTGTTTTCAGATAGCATTTATGGGGATGCTCCCAGGCTTACCGAGCCTGGTTGGGAAGTTCCGATCACCAGGGAGGGGCCTTCCCACGGGGGGAAGATTTCATTCCGACCCGTATGAAATACGGCGGAGATTCGAACCCCAACCCTGAAGTGATCGGGCCTGAACCTGACGCCAAGGATAGCGCTTGAGGCCGTGCTGGTAACGAGCGACGCGGAACAGAGCGCGCCGCCTTCGTTCCTCGAGGAAGTCGAGGTTGTCGAACTGCATATTGTCGTGGTTGATGTTCGTCGATGTAGCGCTGTACCCGAGAGCCAAAGGAGAGGTTTGGCGACGGAACGGCTTCGGCCCGGTACACCTGGAAGAAACGGGGTCTCCCCGGGCGCCCCGGCTTGGTGTGGTATGAATCGTCCCCAGGACCGCCGGGGAAAGGTCTACTCTACACATACTGAACTGTGAGAGCGTCCGGTTCGTTCCCTTGTCCATCCCATGCTACGAACGCAACGCATGGAAAACGTCGAAAGGAACGAGACCGGAAAGGATATTAAAAACATTGCTTATGTAAAGTGTATATACATGGGGCCAGGCTAGCGCTGAGTTTTCGGAGAAGTCCAGCGCTGGCCCGGGTTTACCCAACTTACAGGATGTTTATACAGACGGATTTGTGAAGGTGTTTGATGTCGCTAGGAATGGAGCTCGGGCTCGCTTGCCTCGCGTGCCTCGAGGCTGGGGAAAGGCATGCGCTCGGGCCCCGGGGCCCCGGCCAGCGCTAAGGATATGTGTCCGAGACCCGGGGGCCCCGGACTGAAATACGTTTTTGATATAAGCCGGGTTCCGGGGGCCCGGGCTTGAATATGGGATGTGAGACGACCTTCCGGAAGCATTCTTCGCCGGGGCGGTGCTGTCCGGGCTTCGCGCCCTATTCCGGGTGTCGCGTTCCTAGGCTTGCACTCGCCTTGGCGAGACCGCCCTGGTTCGGCACCCTGGTGTCGGGCCCGGGGCACGGATTCGGGAATTCGTGCCTCGGCTCAATGTGTCCGGGACCCGGGGGGCCCCGGACTGAATATGATTTGTTAAGTATGATTGATATGTGCCCGGGCACAGGGGCCCGGAGATGGACATGGACCATGTCGGGACAACTTCCCCGGTCCCGCCCTTGCCAAGACAATGCTGTCCGGGTACTCGCGCCTTGCCGAAGCTATTCTGGATCGGGGGCGGAATTCGGCTGTCCGCCTAACGGCCGGACGGTCCGAGTCGCTACAACCGGACCGTCCGTCGACGGTTCGGACCGTCCGAATTGCTTCGAGCGCGCTTGGCCCTCTACTGGTTCTCCCGGAACTCGGCTCAGCTCCCTCGGGCTCAGGTCCCTTGAGTGGGAGCGAGCTCTCCGTGTCCGGACCAGGGGGACATATGCACCCGGGAGCCAGGGGCCCGACCGGGGCTACATACACGTGCCCGGGAGCCAAGCTCCGACCGGGACTTAAGATGCGCCCGGGAGCCAAGGGCTTCGACCGGGGCTTCATACGGGCGCCCGGGAGCTAAGCTCCGACCGGGACTAGGTCTGCGCCCGGGAGCCGAGCTCCGACCGGGGCTAAGTGTGCGCCCGAGAGCCAAGCTCCGACCGGGACTTAAGACGCGCCCGGGAGCCGAGGGCTTCGACCGGGGCTTCATACGCGCGCCCGGGAGCTAAGCTCCGACCGGGACTAAGTCTGCGCCCGGGAGCCGAGCTCCGACCGGGGCTAAGTGTGCGCCCGAGAGCCAAGCTCCGACCGGGACTTAGTACGTGCGCCCGGGAGCTAAGCTCCGACCGGGACTAACTGTGCGCCCGGGAGCCAAGCTCCGACCGAGGCCAGATACGCGCGCCCGGGAGCCAAGCTCCGACCGGGACTTAGTACGCGCCCGGGAGCCGAGGGCTTCGACCGGGGCTTCATACGCCCCCGGGAGCCAAGGGCTTTGACCGGGGATTAATACGTGAGCCCGGGAGCCAAGCTCCGACCGGGCTCGGCCTACTGCCGCTCCTCGAGGCGTTTGGCCAAGCGCTAGACGGCGCGGCACTCCGTAAGGTCGTGCCGGTCTGTCTGGTGGAAGGCGCACCATCCCCGGGCCATTGCCGGCGGCGGCGGCGCACGTGCGGCCCTTTGCCGCTTACCGCCGCCGTCGCTGTCCTCGTGGGCGATGTCGCCCTGGGGGCTGCCCGCAGCAGCCAAGGCGGAGCTCTCGGCGGCAGCCTTGGCCTTCTGGCGCTTCCTCCTGTTCCGGCGCGAGGCGGAACGCGAGGGCTCGCTGGCTCCTGCGTGACTGACGGCAGTGATCAAGTGATGGGCCATACCTACGAGGTCGGCGACTTCGCCGAGCCACCGCCTTTCCCGTCCGCCGGTGGGAGCCGGGGGGTGGCGCAGGAGAGCTTTCGCCGCCAGGAGGGCTTCCTGCGGTGTCGCCGGCTGGATATCTTGATGGTGGCGCGCCGTGGAGCGGCGCGCCTGTTCACGCCTTACGAACGAGGCCGCGGCGGACCTAGCCAGGCACTTACCGGCTTCCTCCGCAAAGGGAGGTGCCGAGGCCGCTCGTCTAGGCCGCCACTGAGTGAAGTCAGCCCGTGCAGCGTACACCGCGCGCCCCCAGGAAGATATGGGGGAACACGGTGAGCTAGCCAGAGGGCCAGTATTGTCCGGCGGGGTGAAGCCGCCGGACTCGTCGTCGGGATCCCGCTGACCTGCCATCGAGTGCGCCGGTGTTGCCGTCGCCGGCGTAATACCTGAAAAGGAAACTCCCCCTACCTGGCGCGCCAGCTGTCGGAGGATGAAACCTCGACGGCGGGAAGTCGGGAGACCCCCCTTTTGAGATTCGGCCAGGGGAGTGGTTCTCAGGTGTACGAGGCGTTGGAGAAGACGAGAGGCCGTGGCACACAGAGGAGACAGGTGGATTTATACAGGTTCGGGCCGCCGGAGCGTAATACCCTACTCCTGTGTGTATGGCTAGGTGGGAGAATGGATACGGTTACAGAGTGAGCTCAGCCGGAGCTGAGGAAGAAGAACAGTAGTCTGAGCTAGAGTCGGAGAGCCCGGGGTCTCGTCCCAGCACGAGCTCGGGGTTCCTAATGCTAAAGCTTCCTCCCCCCTCGGTTCGGTGGCTTGGATCCTCCTTTATCGATTAGGGGAGTCCACCATGCCGAAGTACATGAAGAGGGAGAGAAAGCGGTGTCTTGTCGCATGTCTCTGCTTGCTGCCACCTGCTACGTCCACGCCGGGGTAGGTCGGCTGCGGGCGGCCAGTCTTCGGGACTTGAGGATGTGACGGGGTGTGACGGAGCGTCTGGTCGTCTGGTCGTCTTGGTTGATGGAGCGGGGAGACGTGACGGCGCACGCCTCCAAGTCAAAGGGCTCTGACTGTGAACAGCAATTGCACAGTGAAAGGAGCCTCCGTAGTCAAAAAGGCTCTGACTGCACAGGAGCGGGCGACAGCTGTGTCACGCCCCCGTCGCCTCATCGTAAATGCGGGTAGTTGGAGAGTTGGTCCGCTTAGAGTTCTTCGGGTGGATCGACCCGGCAAGCCGAGGCGATCGGCTCTCGGGGCGGCACGCGGGGCCGAGGCGATCGGGGGCAGTCGGCACTAGGGCAGTCGGCACCCGGGCGGTCGGCATCGGCCCCGGGGCAGTCGGCAGTCGGCACCCGGGCGGTCGGCATCGGCCCCGGGGCAGTCGGCCCCGGGCCTGGGCGTCGGCACCCAGGACCGGAAGGATCGGCGCCCGGGCACCGAAAGGATCGGCACCCGGGCACCCGGGCAATCAGCACCCGGCCGTCGGGAACCGGCCCCGGGGACGAAGCCGGTGGAGCCCGGGGACGAGCCCGGGAGGGCTGAAGACAGCACCCCGGGGGCGAGTCTGGGGTCTATGACGATGGCCCCACGGGGAACTGACGTGGCTGATGACCCACGCGTCCCCCTGGCATGTGGGACCCCCATTCCCATTCCGCCGACACTATCCTAACATTTCTATCTTTGATTATTAATTTATTAAAATTCATAAAGTTCAATGTCATAGGATTTTTATTTATAGATTCACCATGGCTATATTTTCATAATATATAGTATGTTGGTAAACTATACGAATTTTTAGAAATTAATGATAAAAAATATTTGACTTAGAATAAAGCTAAAATAACAAGTAATTTGATATGGATAAAGTACATAATCTGCATTTGTATATTCTAGTATACGACCGATCAAATATTAATATGCAAGCAGTAAGGTTCATCAGTCTAATAATTTTATAGGATTTCTACAGTAATTATGATCCCTCTTGAAGTCGATGTGCACCAAATAGACACGTTAAGGAAAAGGCATACATATATTTTGTGTTTTTTTGAAGAGGAGGTTTTGTGTACATTCAATATTTTGAACTGTATGCTGTACGCATATACAATATAATATTCCACATTTCCATTTGAATTATTTTTTGATATACTGTGTGAAGTTCTGGATTGTGTATAAAACGTCGGTGCAAACAATCATTGGGAAGAAAAGGTAGAAACTATGCAGTGCATCAACGTTGAAGTGAAACAATAGAGCGCACATGACTGACCTTAGGATAATATCTCAAGATGCTGTTTGAACTGCCGTATTTAGTTTTGAACACGCTATGCTAGCTAGCTCGGCCCGCATAAACACGAACCAATTTGAATTTAAAGAAATCTATTCTGCCACTTTGATCTAAATATTTCAACTGGTGCCATCGCAAAGAAAAACAACCGATAAACAAAAAAGAATCAGGTGATCGAACAGATCATTCGCGTATATGACTTGATCGGTTGAAATGCAGGGAAAGAAAATACGTAGGATTCAAGTGTCTTAGACGCTGCAAATCCTATGGATAGAATACATAAGAACTACAAATATAGCCATTTGGATAGAGCACAGAAAAAAAACACAAGAATAAAAAGAGAGATTCTTTTAACATAGCGAGGCAAACAACTTCATGAAAAATTTGTTATATCTGTTAGAGAGTACAAGAGTGCAAACAAACCCTTTAAAGATTAAGGAATTACAGTGGGGTCCTAAAAATATGTAAAGAGGGACCTCAAAAGAAATGAGAAAAGCAATCTAATCCCTAACTTTGTTTGTTCCATTGCTCCGACCATTGAATCCATGTGGCATGATGAAGGCAGAGATAGCGAGATCGATTCCAGGAGATAAAATTAGGACACAAACCCATCTAAGGTCTCACTTGAATGGAGGTTGAGACGGCTCTAGCAAACTATTGAAAATTCAAACTGACCTTAAGATGTTGACATCGGGACCGATAAAAGCAGCCTTTGCTTCTGTGGAGAAAACACCAACAATGGTCATAGCGGCCAGCACAACCTTCTTGATGTGAAAATAAGGTATGTATCTTATCTCCTTTATAAATCTACTGCTTCCTCTGTAGCAAGCATCAATGCTAAACCCAACCTAGACTAGCTATAGCTAAATAGGAGAAGCCAGTAGAGCTAGCAGCCCTTTTGAGACAATTCTAAGAAATTTCGTATAAATTTATAATGCCTATTTCTTTTTTTTGCAGGAAATTTTTTTATAGGATTTGAACCCTCTAAAATTCCTTTGTTTTGAAGGAGCTAGTATTGTGCGTATTACGAATTTTTTTCGCATTGTTTTGTTTTCTTTTTTTTGAGTGATAAATAGATACAGTAATACTGGGTTCACTCCTGTGAACGTGTGCCAACCCAACCCACCACCCGCGCCGGTTGCCAAAATCCCAAAATGCACGCGTCCGATACCGCATCATCTGGGCCGTCCGATGCTCATCCACCCCACAACCAACGGAATGCGCGCGCTCCTCCAATCATTTCAAAAAAAAAGAAAAAAAAAGGCGCGCGCTCCTCGAATCTCCGGCGCCGCCCCACGCGCGCGCCAACCAGTCGTGTCCCAACGCGCGCTCGCGCCAACTCCTTCCTCAAACCGCCGCCGCTTCGCGCGTATTTATACCCCTCGCCTCCGCCAACCCAAGACGCCCACGCAACGCCACTACGACACCACCGCTCTCTCGCCACCCATACGCTCGCCGCCGCCGCGGTGTCCCATCCATGGAGCCCGGGACCAGCAACACCAACAGCCAAGGCACCAACGCCCCGTCGGAGGGCTTGCCTCTGGTCGTCGACGTCCCGGCCGCTCCCGGGAACAACGACGCGTCCCCCTGTTGCTGCCACGCAGGCGCCTGCGCCGCTACAGGCGATCCCGCCGGCGGAAGATGATGTGTTCGCCTTTGGCGAACTGATCACCGAAGACGATATCCATGCCATGGTTCAGGAACTGATGCAGATGGAGGATATTCAGAGTGCTGCTGCTAATCAGAACGCTGCCGGCGACGGAAGCACGCAAGCCGTCGTCGTCCCCGGCGCCGGGTTCATTACTCCACACAACGCCGGAGGCGCGCAAGACTTCTTCCTCTCCAACGCCGACTTTGTTCCGTACAATCCAGCAGAACTCGATTGCAGGGGCTGCACGGTTCTGAGAGGAATTCAACACCGGAGTGGTACGTCACTTCGTATGATCTACCTATATGTCTGAAACCCATATCATTCACAAATTGCATCCCCCCTGTTTCGTGAATTCCTAAGATAATTAATCAAGCGGTGTGATTACATATGCATGCAGATGTTATGTACATACACTTCAGGCTCCATGGCCACGCGCCTGGTATCATCGGTCACGCCCTCGCTACGATTACACGCGCTTATGAGCAAGGACAGGCTCCAACGACGTCACATCTATACATGGGGTAACTACTGACTGATCGATCGTTCACTAGCTACGTACATTAATTAATTCTCAGTTACGTAGTGTGGGTAGTGTTCTAGATCTTTAATTAATATCTGGCCTACAATATGCATGATTGTTAATTAATCTTAGGCTGCTCCATCGGACGCACGACTGGATCGAGACCTTCATCGGCGCATTGGTGCAGACGCTCAGGGGCTATCCGAATGGGCAGACGAGGGACGCCGTCTCGACCTTCGCCGCTGCCGTCTGCAGCAACCCGCCACCTCCGCCTGTCAACCCTGGCCCATACACGGCGTCGCTTGTTCTCGGAGGCCTGCAGCAAATACTGGCGCCAATTCCAGCAGTGCAATGTAAGTGTGTGCATGCGTTCTTGCATATAGCAATCACTAGCTTCTAATATACTATATTATGTGTGTTTACAGTTACAAATTCTGCCATGCATGCAGCCGCAGTCGCGCCACCGGCGGTATCGACGCTGCCGCTGCCGCCTCCGGCGCCAGGGGTGTATGCACTGGGCAGCAACGCTGCCGCAGCTGCAGGTGTCGGAATCAATACTCAATCGCAGCACCGACGAATGCAACTAGAGACGATCATGTCGGAGGCCATGGTAATGAACAAGGACGATGCCGCGAGAAGCCTCAACATCGGCCCAGGCACAGATCGGCTCTGTCGCAAGAACAAGCTCGCGCGATGGCCAGCTAAGACAGTACGAACGTTTTTGTAAATTTCAGATTTCGATGGCATAAATGCTATTGAAATTCCTTATTTGTTTGTCTCGTTGTGATTGTAGATCCAGTCGTATGACAGGCAAATAAAGGATGCTGAGAAAAAGTCCACGACCTCGCCTGATCTGATAAAATTAAGGAGAAAGATAGACGAGTTGAAAGCTAAAAAGGCTGTGATTTGGGAACTGCTTATGAAGGTGTTAGACGACATCATCAGTACTGAACACCCAACTAAAAGCGGCAATAATAATCGCCGTGATCCTCCTCCTCCTGGTGCTGGTGCCAGCGCTCTGCCAGTGGCGTGAACTAGCTATACATATATTTTTGATATATCTCTAATATATATCTATATATATTTGTGTATTCGGTATTGGCTTGAACTATCTATAGCTAGTATATGTTATGTGTCTATTCAGTATTGGCTTGAACTATCTATAGCTAGTATATGTTATGTGTCTATTCAGTATTGGCTTGAATTATCCATATATATTTGTGTAAGTCGTAAGTTCATGTACTAGGGTTTTCTGTCCTGCTATATATATGTATTGCTTGTAAGATCTGAACAAGAAAAAATAGTATTATATATGTATTGTTTGTGACATTGTTGATATCTACAGATTCCTGGCCATGCTTTGTACGACTTTATCAGTTAGAAATGGAGTGCATAAAAATAATTACTACATAGCATATGCACTTCATAAGTAGAATTAAAAATTAAACTAGAAATAATAAGATTTTTCCACCGTGTAATTCACATGCAAGGCTAAAGTCACAATGGGCTGTCCCGAGCCTTGGGCCGGCCAATCCTGGTTGCAAGCGTTGTCTCACTTGATGGTTGAAGAATATCTCTTTCTCTGTGCAGTTTCTTCACATGTCCGTGGTTGACTGGGTCGCAATGGCTGAATACTACGGTGTGTCTTAGTGAGTAGGGTGACCTACACTGATGGGAGGGAGACCAGGAGATCAGCAGACGCCAAGCAGCCCAGGTCCAGACCGTGGGATATATAGATGCATAGCCAGCAGATGACGTTACCAAACAGAGACTGGAATGGCTAGATATGGAGTTGGTCAATGGTGGTTGCTTTGAATTTTCTTTTTAAGGCAAAGGATGCGTCCGACCATAGGGTTCTGCTGGTTTTTCGTAAGTATACTTTTCGAACTGCTAAACAATGTGCTTTTTAAAAAAATTTATATATGAAAGTTTCTTTAAAAAGTATATTAATTTATTTTTTAAGTTTAAAATAATTAATACTTAATTAATCCTGCGCTAATGGTTTGTGTTGTTTTGTATGTCGCCGAAAATTTCAACCAAACAGTAGATTCGAATGAAGCCAAAGTTTACTTTGATGTTAGGATTGCATCGGCATTATATCTTATATATTGGTTTTCTTGGCTGCTTTGCTAATGGCGTACCTCCCCTTTATTTTCTGATTCCAGAGCCCCATGGGCCGCCCAGGCCAAAAAAAAAAAAACCAAAAAAGATGATTTTTTTAAGAGGAAAAACGCTGTTATTATTGTGGACAGATGTACCGTAGAAGTAGAACCAATCAACTTATTGGAGTATGGTATTTAATAGGGTATTTTAATGATATAATTGCGAGAGGTTCAATTTTTTTTTTCCCCACGAAGGTGTAGTTATATGAAATGTGTGAAACAACTGGTGTAATTTTACAGAGTATTTTTTATTGAAAGTTGCAGCTTGCAAATTATTTAGCAAATTATCTAGCCCTTTGGTATAGAGGTTTGGTCACTCATTCAGGGAATTTTGTGCATCGAGCAGATGGCAATTGGAGCAAGGAAAAAAAGACAATACATGCCTTCTCTCTGTATTTCCGCGAAGGGAAGTCATGGTTGATGGTCCACCTAGAAAAATAATGATATAAGCACATAGAAGTACTTGGGAATACTAGCGTTCCCTGCAAGAAAGGCACATGAATTGCACCACCGTGGCGGCAGTGGAACACCGACCGCGCGGCGTCGCCTCACAAAACCACAAAGCGGCTACGTACGTGCAGGAGGAAGCAAATAAATTCGTCCGAAATCAAACCCGCCCCCACCATTTATTCCTTGGTGTTGCTTGGGACATATACTCCGATGCAAGGAAGAAAAAAGAAGAGGCGCTAGAAAACCCAAATGGATAAAACTACCTTTCCTTTGCCACCTCTCGCGTTGTTGGTTGCTTGCGCCATAACGAAAACCCAGTACAAATTAACCAAACAATATGCATTGCTCTCGCAGTCGCAGCCTCCCTCCAAATTCTGCTCCAATGGGACATTGCATATCCATGCTGCGAAAGATGACGAGAAGACGGCAGCCGGAGACGCCGAAGCCGCTCTTCGTCGTCAGAGGCGAGCCTGAGGCGCTGGCGTTCCAGGCGCAGAGCTTCGGTCAGTTACAGTTGAAGAAACCTGGTGGCAGTTGCAGGGCAGAGACCAGAGGACATGAGAGGTTCAGGCACAAAGTTGATCCAGGTGTGCTCGACAGGAGGCGCTGCGCACCGAAGCTCGTCAGGCTGCCGTGCCGGAGCACCAGCAGCACAACGGCGGTCGAGCCGGTCGCGGCGGAGGTGGAGACGCCGCCGCCGCCGCCACCGGAGGGGAGCAGGACGCCGGTGGCGCCGCCCATGACACCGATGAGGCCGGTGTGGCAGCGGAGGATACTGATGGGGATGCGGTGCGAGCTGCCGCGGTTCAGCGGGCTCATACTGTACGACGAGCATGGCCGGCCAATCCGGGGCACCACACCGGGCAGAAGCCACCCCCAGGTTAGTTAGTTAGATAGTTATTCTGTAATCTGACTGTTGTTGCACAGACATCTGAGAGTTCGGGACTCGGAAAACTCTTGAGCGGACAGGGATGTCCTCCTATGTTTTATATGTGTATTCATTTAAAATTTTAAAAAATTTAAAAGATATATTAATATATGATATATCACTGTACAAATATGTAAATTCAAATTAGACTACTATAAGTTATAAAAAAAGAACTAGTACACATATATTTTCAGTTATTTTTGTTATAACTTGTAGAACAGATTAAATTTGAATACATTTTTCAGTGGAAAAAGAGGACTGCCAAGGCTTCTACAACACTCAGGGAGCTGCTATAGTTTCTTGCCCAAAGGTACAAAGACCGGAAGAATGCTTCCTTTCGGAAGCAGCAATGTTTCCCTTGTACAGTTGCAATCATGCAAGTTTTAAGCTGCGCACATCGATCTTCAAAAACATAAAAATATAGCTGTTCAAAATTGTACATTCTAGCTATTTCCATTAGCAAGAGATATGTACAACAAGAGGATTATCAACCACATGGGCCATAGGTATAGACATTGTATATACATACAACAGTTATAATGGTGATTATCCATGGTTTGGCCATCCCTGCTCCATGTACTATTGCAAGTCATGAAGTGCAATAATCAAATGTATGGCTTAAAATTGCCCCATTCGAGCAATCATGGTAGAAAAACCAAAAAGTATTTCGACGTGATGGGTGGATCCAAAGACTAGTCTAATCTGCTTTATAATCACGGTTTTCGACACAAAATAAATATTTCCTTCATCTCAAAATACTACTACTTATAGGATTTAAATTTATCTCACAGTACTGCTACTTCTACACCTATCTCCCTGTCTCAACCAATCATAATTTCTCTAATTTAATTTCTTCATCTACTTTGTCACCTTAACCAATCACAATCATTTCTCAACTCCAATCTTAATTTCTTTATAAAATAACATAAGTTAAAGTAAGGGAGTAGTATATTATAAAAGTATATTTAATAGTGGATTTAATGAAAGTAGTTTTATATTGTAGATGTTGTCATGTTTTTCTATTAATTTGGTCAAATTTAAAGAAGTTTGAAAACTTAAAAATATCTTATAATATGGAAATTATTTGAGAATACAAATAAATTAATTAATTTTAATAAAGTTGAAAAATAGATTTAAATCTATATTCTAAGAAACTCATATATATAAAGTTTTATAAAAATCATATTGTTTAGGAATTTAGAAAGTGCACCCGTTAATCCATTCAACCATCACAGAGCCAACAAACTTGTAAGTTTTCACGGCATTGCTTATTGTAGCGCATCTGAATAAGAGAGGAGAACATTTACTCAGCAATCTGATGCATAAAGCTCATAGTGACATGATTTTCTCCTTTATCTTTCCATGACAGTCCTGCAAGTATCGTTGCAGTTGTCATACTTCACATAATCAACTCCCTGGAACAGAGAGCAGAACACCATAATTATTGTTTAGTGTTAAATGTTGATTTGGCATCAAGTAATCATAGATTCGTCGTAGGGACACCACAATCAACCGTGATCATTGTTTGTCGTCCGAGAAGAAAACATCCAATGGATCGGCAGAAGAACTAGGGCCTTCTAGCCCCTTCTTTCTGCATGATCTTTGATTTTAAAAATGTGAGCTCTGTTCATACCAGTTACTGTCCGACAATACAAGTTGAGCTGCACGCCACTGCAAATCTTATCTGCATGGTGTTCGTGGTCCCCGAGCTGTGCACATATATTTCCGTCAATGGAGTTAATCATAGGTTAGGGATGACAAAGTACGTACAAGACAGACAGCCAGAGCAAGCACAGTGCAGAGATTTAACGGCGAGCAAGCACCACCAATGGCTGCTGACGAGCAGCAATGGCAGTCCCGGCGTTAGTGCAGGAGCTGGCAGCCATCGGGCAGGAGCCACCTAACCGGTACGTGCAGCCGGAGCAGCACCGCCCAGACGCCGCCACGGCCGCCCATCGTCGACCTCGGAATCCGGCGAGCGCTCGATTCTTGGGGACTCTTCCAGGTAATAACCAGACTATCTCCATTTTCGCGTTGTTTGAGCTGTCTTATCACTCAAGAATTCTTCTTCAGGTTACTAACCATGGGATCGAGGCTTCTGTGATGGACGAACTGATGAGCGCATCAAAAAAGTTGTTCAGACAACCACTCCAGGTAAAGCAAGAATTCAGCAATCTGAATGACGGCAAGCAATTCCGAGCCGAAGGATATGGGAATAATAAGGTGAGGAGCAAGGATCAGATCCTGGATTGGTCTGATCGGATCTACCTGAAAGTCGAACCCGAAGACGAGAGAAATCTTGCGCTCTGACCAAAACATCCCAATTTTTTCAGGTGATGATCAGTTTCAACCATCCCACGTACCGACCACAAATACTATCTCTATTTTTAAATATTTTATTGACTTTTGGATAAAGTATTGGACCATTCATCTTATTAAAAAAACTGTGTAAGTATCATTTATTTTGTTATAACTTGTTTTATCATTAAAATTATTTTTAACATGACTTATATTTTTGCATATTTATACTAAAATTTTTAATAAGACAAATTATTAAACGTCATGTCTAAAGCTTAAAAAATCATATATTTAAAAACATATGGAGTAAATGGATTTGCATTTGTTATCGGTTTTGTGCCAAATGGGTATTAGTGTCGAAAATTTTGAGCTTTCTTTCTACAGGGATGCCCTGCATGAGTTCACCGTGAGATGCAGGATGGTGAAATGCGGCGTCCTTAGAGCTATGGCGAGGATTTAGGGGCTCGACGATGACGAAAACTTCATCAATCAGTTCGGTTGAAGGGCAACCGTGCATGCCAGATTCAACTACTTCCAGCTCTGCCCAAAGCCCGATCCTGTGATGGGCATAAAGCCTCACTCTGACGGCACGGTCATCACCGTTCTTCTCGTAGACGATGGTGCCGATAGGCTTCAGGTTCTCAGAGATGGGGTCTGGTACAGCGTGCCATCGAGCGCTCACACCTTGCTGATCAATGTAGGAGAATCAATGGAGGTAATCATCAATTTCTTCTTGTTCTTGTTGATAGTGTCATTAATGGTACATTTAAGGGTTCTTGGATCTTGATGCGCCGAATTGAACGGTGTTTCGATCGATGCAGGTAATGAGCAATGGGATGTTCAGAAGCCCGGTGCATAGGGTTGTGACCAATGCGGAGAAAGAGAGGATCTCGCTGGCCATGTTCTATGCTCTGGATCCTGAGAAAGTGATCGAGCCAGCGGCTGGACTGGTACATGAGAGGCGACCGCACTTTACAAGAAAATGAAAGCCTAAGGACTTCTTAGTTGGGCTCTCTGAACATTTTTCTCGAGGCACAAGATTTGTTGACACGCTCAAGATCAGTCCTTAATTTCTTAGGCTATTGGCAGTCCACTCGTGCTGTACTGCATTTGCATAAGTAATCTTTCATCCTTTCCTTCTTTTTTTGAGCGAGGGCATTTGCAGCAGCAATCGAAGCTAGAAAGTTTAAAAAGAAGAAGAAGAAGAAGAATTGCAGTACATACGCATATGCTGTCTAGGCCGTCCCAAGTATGCAAGATTTGACATGTTGAACAAAGAAGTTGGAAAGTTAAGTCCAGTACGTTGTTGCAAATTCAGAGTATAAGATCCTTCGAAGTTGTTTTGTGCAAGTAAAAGCCATCTAAGCGAGGAAAAGTTCCCTACAGAGGATGCTATGATCCGTGGGAGATTATTTTGGTTTAGGATGAGATATGCCAATGGTGAGGATATTTGAGATTTCCAGGATAAAACCAACAAAGTTATTAACTACAAGGTCTAAAAGTATCTAGTGAGGAGCTATTGAAGATGAGGAAAAGGAATCTCCCCACTGAGATTAATGTTTGTTAAGTAAAGCAGTTGGAGTGATGAACTATTTTCCGGCAGAGGTGGAATGCCGCCGGTGTGAATGCCTCCGGTGTGGCTGTTGTTTGCGAGGATGACAAGTTCTCAAAGTTGCCTCCAAGTGACAAAGGAATATTGCCACTTAGGTGGTTAGCAAGAAACAAAACAAGATTAATTGGAGTGTACCTAACTCACATATGTTACGGGTGCCTTAGAATGAACTGTCAGAAATAATTATATTGGTTTACAACTGCAAGTCTACCATCATCATAGATTACCTTATATCTGTGAGGGATCATTCCTATGGCTATATCTCTAACAGGCTACTTTTTAACCCACTAGTGATAAGATCGTCTCAAACTCCAAGTTGACCTGCTAGGGATGTCCATGTCCATCACTTCTATAGCAGTTAGGGGGTGAACTTTAACGGGCAAACAAGAGTATTTGTGGAAGATATGAACTATGCATCCGAGCCCACAGACATTTTACATATAATTCAATTGGATATATTTTGCATTCATGTGCGATGTAGTGTTATCAGACCCGACCTGATCATTGACCCGGTCGGGGTGTCGTGTCTCCGACCCAGTGGTCGGACAGTTGGGTCATTGGTCGGACCGCATGTTTAATAATTAAAATTTGCTAAATAGATATGTACATCGAAAATTAAAAAAAAACGTCAACATGCAATCATACAAATCCATGGGCATATAATAGCACATAGTGGCTACAGGAAAATTGCAAAGACATGGCTCTCCGATATTGCAAAGACGTAAGCACGTAAGCAAACTGAAAATTTAAAGTCAAAAGGTTACAGAAAAATTGCAAAGACTTCTTCTTCACTTGCTCTCTTTATTTTTTAATAGATGATATCATTGACTTTTGACACGACATTTGATCGTTTATCTTATTTAAAAATTTTAAGTATAGTTTATTTTATTACAACTTGTTTTATTATTAAAGAAACTTTAAACATAACTGTCGAAGGATGAAACTCCGACGGCGGGAAGCCTGGAGACCCCCCTTTGAGGTTCGGCCAGGGGAGCGGTTCTCAGGCGACTGCGACGTCCGGTAGAAGAAGGATGGTTCGATGAATGGATCGGCACACAAGAAAGACAGGAGGAAGTAGACACGTTCGGGCCGCACGGAGACGTAATACCCTACTCCTGTGTGTGGTTTGCTATGTGGAGATGAACGGATGTGGGTTGTTGTTACAGTGGGTTCTTCCCAGAGTGCTCGGGCCTTGGGAAGCTTTCTCTGGAAGCTATTCTCTAGAGGTCTCTGTCCTTGTCTAAGCAATCTGAGTTGTGTTCGTCGCCCCCCGAGCCAGTGGCATGGATCCTCCTTTTATAGGTCAAGGGAGTCCACAGTGCCGAGATACATGAGAGGGCTAGGTATGGTTTATTTTCTCCCTGTCTTATCGCCGTCTTGTCGCGCACGTCCGCCTACTGCCGCCTGCTGCTCCCACGTCCTGAACACGTCCGCCTGCCGAGCCACGCCAGAGTTGGTATGCTGCAGGCGGCGAAGTCGTGGGGATGTGATGGCGCACGCCCTTGCCGCCGAAGTCAAAAGGCTCTGACTGCTTGGTCGTGTTGTCCACGGGGGCCATCATGAGACGTCCACGCGTGGCAGAGCAGTTGGTGCGCTCCCTGGGAACGCGCCCCGGGACCGCGCGTGTGGTTCCCGGGACCGGAGAATATCCCTGGAACACAGGCCCGAGGAAGACACACCCGGGCAAGGCGCACCCGGGCGAGGGGTGGCGCACCCGGGCACGGGGTGGCGCACCCGGGGAAGGCGCTCCCGGGCCCGGACAGCGCTCGGGCCCCGGGCACTTAGCGGGAGAGCTGGCCGTAGCCGGCCGCCAGTTGTGCAGAACATGGGCCCCGGAGTAGCTGACGTGGTAGAAGTCCCATGCGACCCCGGGATATATGGGACCCCTGTCCTGTTTCGCCGACAATAACTCATATTTTTTATATTTATGCTAAATTTTTAAATAAAACTAATGATCAAAATAAAAACTAACGGTGGTCATTTATTAAAAAAGGATGTATATTGGAAAAAAAGAACAAAGTCTGGAACTCAAGGAACCTGCTGCCGACGACGGTGGCGGCGGCTACGGGGCTACGGGCTGCTTGGTGACCTGCTCAGGCTGCTTGCAGCTCAGTTGCAGACCTGCAAGCTGCAGCTGATTGCTCAAGCCGCCGTCGGCAGCTGCTCGCTTGCTGAACTGCAGTGTTGCCGCCGGCCGCCGCCGTTGCCGTCGCCGTCGCCGAATGGCAAGAGGCCTGATCTGGTGCAGAGGAATATGAGCCACGAAGTTCCAACCTGGAGAATTACGTATTACCCACACTAGCATCCAAAAGACAAACATACCCTTTGATTTTCCCTTGAGAAGTTTCTTTTCACCGAGGGTATTTTCGTCTTCCGGCATGCAAACTTGAGCCAGTTCAGTAAAACCTGGCCGGGTCAACGGGTTTTTTCCGGGTCGGTTACACTTCTGGGTCTGGGTTTGTTCCGCCGGGCCGGACCGGGCTAGGTCTTATAACACTGAATTCATAATTCTTGGTGTTGTGTAGCACATCCACGAAAAGATGATTTGGTTGTATATACTTCAGATATAGTGCAGCAAGTTAAAAGTCAGTTCTTGTTTAAGAGAATGTCAATAACATTTGATAAACGGCTTGCTGCTTTGCTTAACTGCTGCTGCTATCTTCATTTTATCCCTCGAATTATGAATTCAATAAAGTAGACCATTTTCAATAGTTTAGGAGATAAAATGAGTCAAGTAGTTTAGGAGATTAAGTGATCCAATGAAATAATTTGAGAGAGTAAAATAAACTTTTTTCCTTTTTAGCTTATTCACCGGACAATTGCCATAGATTATTTTCTCCACATTTCTAAAAAAATGTTTTCTCAATAAATTTTCTTGGCAAAATTAGTTCTTTAGCATCAAAGATCACAATTTTAGTGTTATAGCGTAAGTCACCGGTTCACTTTACTAGAAAAAAATTTGCTCCGTTAGTGTATATAGCACTTCCGTTTGTGTACAGAGGCGTCGGTCTGCATCCGTCAAAACTCTGCTCGATTGCCGCCGCTGCCGTCGCCATGCCCTTGAGCTGGAGGAGCCACCGCGGCCCTTGAGGTTTCCCCACCCCCAACAGCTGCCAAATGCCCTCCACCAGCTCGCCCGTGGCAATCACCCTCGAGTTCCCCCGCGCATGCGCTGGCTGAGGTGCAGAAGAACAAAGCCGGGCCAAACCAACAGCAGCAATAAGGCCTCTAGCTCAATTGACTCTGACCACTACCCAAGCGAATCAACTGATTCCTTTGATGTGCGTGTGTGTAGATTGTAACTATTTCTCCATTCCTGATATACTCCTATTCAGGATAGCTAGGGAGCTGCGATTGGTGAGATATACTACTAGCGCATCGTCCATATTTGACTCTGCTGTTGATGTTGACGCCGCCTTGTCGACCGCCGGCGTCGAACTTGACCGTGGACACCCCCAAGCTCAACTGCTGTCCCTGAAGCTACCTGCATCTTGTTGCCGCTTGGGATGGAAACTGAGAACGAGAGCAATCCATCGGGTGTGTTCCAACAAGGATTCTGCCAGCGCGCGCGTAGCAAACCCGGGGGGAGCGACTATATGCCACGTACACATGCACAATAAAAAAAATAAAAAATAAAAAATCAAGTAAACTTTCAACTCAAATTTAAAAACTATCAACTAAGAATTTAAAAAATCAACTCAAATTTTGAAATTTTTAACCCCAACTTTAAAACTTTTAATTATATTTTCGAAACTTTCAACTAAACCCTAAAAACTTTTAACTCTGTTTATTTATATATTATTTTATAATTAAAAATTTATTAAACACTAATAATAGTAATTAGAGAATGATTAGAGGAAGAGATTACATTAGCAGCGGTACGGCCGCGCAGGTTAGCCAACCGGCACGCACGCCCGCTAGCCCTACCCGTGTTCCAATGGTGACATTCGATGCTGTAAGACTGAAATCATGATATTTCGTGCTACAAACCAATTTTACCAATTTTTTTCTATTATATTGCTTAGACCACTTGATGCAAGCTATTCGTTAAGTTTATTTCTTAAAATATTTAATTTATCCCTACAATCATAGATAATCTATGGCAACAACCCGATGAAAAATCTATTTCAAAGGCTAAAGGTTTAGCCATTCCATCGACCATGAATCATATCACAAAATGACCAAAATCGTAGAACTCAGTGTCCTAAAACCTTTAATCAAATACATAGAACTTAAACAGTGTCCGACCCTTTGCTTATTAGCAGCTGAAGAGTGTCTCTCGTCAAATAGGAAAAAAGAGCAAGATTCCCATACCCAACTTTTCTTCTGGAGCAAAACTATTGCTTGGTTACATATATATACCATGAAATAGCAGCAGAACACCTAGCAACATAAAACAAATTATGTTACTTGGACCCATAAAGAGCGCTAAACAGGCAAAATTTTCAATCCATCAAAAATATTTGCAAATTTTGAACACTCATTTAATCCATAGATATCACTTCAATTTTTCTTAGTTTAAAAAGAATATGGACTCTGTTTAAATTATCAAGTAGAAAATCTTAAACTTGCCCTATATTGTTACTGATGTAATTATTTTAGCTAACAAAAAAAGCAATAACTAACCAAAGTAAAACCTGCTACATAGCATGCTACCAATAGTAATCGATAGAGTTAGTAATCATGAATAGTAAGTTCTGAGATCTATAAGTTAAGCACTTATCCAATTGATTACAGGTCATTGTATTCTACAAATGCTTTGCCTCTTGCTCACTGGAAGCTGCAGTACTCCCTCCGTTCTAAAATTTAAGGCAGCCTATTTTTCACAAAATCAAACATTTGAAAATTTTGACTAATAATTGAGCAAACAATATATGTGTTTTGTGTCATGCCTGCAATACCATTAGATTCGTGTTTTAAAACATTTTCATATGATGTTAATTTTATAGTTGTTGATAATATATTACTCCCTCCGTTTGAAAATATAAGGAGTCCTTGTTTTCTGTAAAGTCAACATTTGAAATTTTTGACTAATAATTAAACTAAAAATATATGTGTTTAGTGTCATGCATATAGCATCACTAGATTTGTATTTGAAAATATTTTTACATGATGTTAATTTTGTAGTTGTTAATGATATATTACAAAAGAAACTAATGGCCAAGTATAATGTTGAAGACCGTGTAGAAACCTAATACGCCTTATATTTTCAAACAGAGGGAGTATGAAAGAAATTAATAGTCAAAGTATAAGATTGTAGACCGTGGAAAGCTAATACACCTTATATTTTGAAACGGAGGAAGTACTTAATACACCTACGAAATCCATATAATTGACTTCAGTAAGCGTAGCTCTGATCTTCTAATACCTTTGAACCAATTCTGTTAGTGGATCAAATCTCAAAAACATGTTTTCAAAAGATTAAAAAGTTCATCTTCGTCATTCATTTTGATTATAAGTCGATCTGAATTCTACTAAAGACTCATGTATTCTAACAGTTATTCCTATTTGTTATCACCCATTTTTCCTAGCGTGCATGGCTATTCATTCTTCTTGTCACGATTTCTTTTGCAATCAGTACCTAGAGTACTTATTCGACTAGATCTACTTCTAGAAATTTTCAACTAATCATTGTCTAGAATCAATATGACAATATCTCTTATGCTACTGAAATTTCATATACACCCTTACCCCAGTTGCGCTTATATGCATCTGCGAAGTTCACCTTTGCCCTGTCATCACTAGAGGACGCAAAGAAAACCATATCAGATGCTCCTGCCATGTAGGCCGGGCGTGGAGCACATTGAAGCTTCTGAGGGAGCATGGAGGCAGTGTAGGGCTTAGGGAGCGGTCAGTGCGTTGCCAGCTTTGTTCCTGGCCTTGGCCTCAATGGCGTAGACTTGGGCAAAGGAATGGGAGGCGCCGAAAGAGAGGAGGTGCAGAGATGGGGGCAAGGTAGAAGGCTGTGACTGTGGCAATTGGGAGGATGCGGCAGTGATGGTGGTGATGGGGAGGAGTTGGTGGCAGTGAGCCCTCTGCTTCTTCCTCTCCATCACTAGACTCCTCCATTTGCTCCCTCTTCCCATCTGTCTCCTGCTTCTCCTTCTCACCACTTGACACCTCATCCTGCTCATCTTCCTCCTACTGTTCCTCCTATTCCTCTTCACTGGCGGAATAGGTATGGGTAAAATGGAGGCCGGGGGCAAAGGATGATGGGGGTGGGGATTGGGGAGGAGTAGAGGCAACGGGGGTGGGAAAGAGGGAGGAGGTGGCAGTGGTGGAGGTGACACGGCGGCAGCTGGGATAGAAGGCGACAAGAATGGGGAGGCGACAAGGGGATGGAGGCAGCAGAACGGCACATGCGAGGAGACGAGGGGGTCACAGGCTCATGGTGGGAGGGGGGAAATGGAAAAAGTGGAATTCTAGGAATGTGGAAGGATTGAAAATTAATAAAATTTTCTCGAAGGGCCGTTTTGAAACTTTGCCTGATCCGACGCTCCTCACTTATTGAATCTCTGCAACTTGTTTTGGTTGCCTGATCCGTTTTGGTTGCCTCTTTTTCTTCGCCAACGTGGCCCAGTGAGGAGAGGAGAAAGCGTTTAGCTTTCGCTAATGTAGATGATGACTGGTCAGATAGAACCTCTATCAAGGCTGCCAACGCCAATTTCCCACTTCCACTTTCTCCATTAAGCTCAACAGTCTACAATCAGTAATTAAAAAGCATTAATTTCAGTGATGAGTCACGTACAGTTCAGATTTTAGTAACTACCAATTAATTTTCAGCTTTCCTAATAAAGTATTAGAAAAAAGTCCAATTTTGGTCCTTCACCTATGATCATGGTCCGATTTTCATCACTCAAACTATGAAATCGTTCATTTTGGTCCCTCAACTCATTAAAATATGCACCTATCAACTCTGGTCCCATATTGGGGTGGTTTTCAATTACTTGAAGTCTATGTGGAACCAATATGTAAAAAGTACTGACATCGCCATGCTGATCAATAATAAAAAAAACCAAATAGAGAATTACTAGGATGATTTTTCAAAAAAAAAAATCTGCTCTGGGAACTGGTTCTCACCTGTGTATGATCCAATTTCTTTCCCTTAAGAACTCTATTTCAAGTTATGTTAAGCTACTGCATCTGTATTGGCTTGGATAGGCTTCTATTTATAAAGATACTTCAGTTAAGTTATTTTCACCTAGTTTCAGTTCTCTAGCAGTACAATTCAACAATAATATGTGAAGAAGTTCCATTGAGATGAAAGTAAATATAGCTAGGAGCAAATTGAAGGAAGATGCATTGTGAATGGATTGCTTAACCATAAAAACTATGTGATGGGATCCTCATGGACAATTTTTTGTAGATTTACACTTCGGATTGAGGGAAGTTCTTGAAACTCACCTGCTGCAGCTATAAATTCCCCTTATGTGTCCTTGGTGCCATCCCATCTCAGACCTTGCAGCAATCTTTGACTTCCAAATGAAAATCCTAGAGGAGAGTAATCCATCTTGCACTCTGTTGAAATCCCAAGCAAGGGAACTTACTGCAAAACTCCAACAGATCATGATTAAATAAAAGGACCTGCATTTTCAAGATACAGCGAAGGCAATAAAAAGAGGCCGAATAAGCAGACAAAGGAATGAATTAATCAGCAACTCTGGTTATTGCCTTCAAAACTTACCATAATCTGATATTCCATTGTGCAGTGCGCACAAAGTGAGCTCCAACGTAAAATGGTATGCAGCATAAAAGCAGAAGGGCAACACAAATGAAAACCCATTTGCCACACCTGCCTTGTAGCCTCTTAACCAACTCCTTTCTTCGAAGGACTTTCACATTTACGTTAATGAATTTCAATTCTCTTCTCTTCTACAAGAACAAGCAATAGTTCTAAATTTACCGATAGTATCTGGTTGGCCTGCAAGCATATTACACAAATTCAGTATACACCATTGCAAAATCATTTGATTTCCATGAAAAAGAATAAAAGGAACATATACCTCAGCATTTTTGCACCACGGTTCCATTTTTAATCCAGATTAAATGATAAAGCCAGTCAAAATGCTTCCAGCCTGGCATGTTGAACAAAGAGTGTTTCACTAGTCTGACAGTGATGGAAATCCACTGCTGAAATTGAATATGTATAACACCGATGATAATCCTCAAGTAAGAAAGCGAACTGTGGTAAAAATTACTACTGTCATCATACAACAGCAAGCAAATCAAATAAAGTCATATAGGATGTGCAAGATGCAGAAATGGGCCATGGTGATTTAAGATGAAATAACAAAGCTAACACTTCAGTTACCAAACAAAAAAATTTGGCCTCGAACAATTATAAGATTAAATTTAATCTCATATTAATAGGTTCCATGTCCCAACAGAGGAAACTTTTCTTTCATTCGTAAAGAAACCTTTTTTTCATTCACGGGGAAACATATAATCAGACCAATCAGAAGATTCAGAACAAATAAGTATGTGACAGCCTAAGGTTTCGCAAAAAAATAAAATAAAATAAAAGACACTGCCTAAGAAAGGAATATGACTAACTAGATGATCCGTGAGGATTATGCAGTACAGAGCAAATTATTTTATAGCCATGAGGAGATTGCTTTTTCCTCAAAAGGAATTAGACTCTTTATAATTAGCATATTCCTCTCTATGCTAAAATTGTCTCCTAATATAGATCTTAAGAATTTTAGGAAATCTTTGATTGACTTTTGGTTCAAAGGATGGAAGTTTGTTAAACAAAATGGCACTGTTTTGCATGATAAGAGATCATTTCGTTCTACGTATTATACAGACTACAAGGTATTTTTTTTATAAGTGTGGCAGAAGTTAAAAATATTAACATTTGATTGCTAAGGTATGGAACATTGTTGAGAACTTAGAAACTATGGCAAGTGGATGATCTATTGATAATTGTGTGCAACAAAGACCATTGATAAACTGTCATTTATTATACTCCATCCGTCCCAAAATATAAGCATTTCTGGAGTTGTTCACGAAGATTTAAGGAGAGGTAAAATTAAATAGGGAATGGTTATGGTTGGTTGAGATGAGTAGGTAGAGAAATTAAATGAGAGATGATTGAGACTGGTTGAAATGAGGGGGTAGGTAGAGAAGTTGCTATATTTTAGGACAAATTTTGAACGCTAGAAGTTGCTCTATTTTGGGACGGAGGGAGTATATAGTACAATAAGTTGGCCATCACAACTATTGGTTCCGATTCCATATTTTCTGATGCTAATCCAGGTTTTTAGAGGTATAATATACGTCCTTTGTACATCTGGAAGCACTAGCAATGAGCAACTGAGGGTCATGCTTATTCATATAAAAAGGTCAAGTTTCTTACAAAGGGATCTACAGATAATTGTTTGCAAAAAGATCATTGACGAGCCCTTGACAACTATTGAGTACAACAATCGTCATGTCACGGTAATAGAATTAGATTGCATGAATTTTAATATACTGATAATAGTTAGTAGAACCAAAATGCAAGAGCAGCCTAGAATATATACTGTTATTATTCATCTGGAAGCGCTCAGCAATGAGAGCGATGCTGATCAATCTACAAAATCATTTTCTTAGGAAAAATTTGGACAGAGATTAAGTTAAGTTACCTGTTCTCATCTTGCCCACAGTCACCGATATGTTTCCTTGATACACAAGGCTTCAGTTTACTTCCTTTCTTAACATAGTATCCAGAATAAGGTTCAGTTTATAAAAATCTCTATAGTGACAATAGCTAGCCCTACAGAATGTTTTGATTGTAAGGTCAAAAACATGATAATCAGGTATGAAATCTTTTTCGTCGAATATGCGATGGATCTCCCATATTTTATCAGCATGAACAAGCCTGTTAAGAAGGACAGTAAGAACATCCATTGATAGCCCACTTTTAAGTGATTTAAGAAAATAAGCAGTAGCTGCATCAAATTTTCCTTCTCTGCATAATCCATCGATTATTATAGTATAGGTGACTTCATCTCGAGCAATATTCTTTTCCTCCATTACTGAAATTAAGCGATTCGCTTCAGTTAACTTTCCATGGTAGTAAAACCAATTAAGGAGTGTATTGTATGTCACAACATTTGCGACAAATCCTTGACTATGGATCAAGCTCTTGGCTAAGGAGGACTTTCCCCCGACACAAAGACTACAAATCAAAATGTTGAATGTCCTTGTGTTTGGCTCAATACCTTTCTTGATCATATCTGTCAAGAGCTTCAGAATAGCCTTCCATTTGCCCATCTTACACAACTTGCTCATTACAGTGTTGTATGCAACAACACCAGCATACCATTTCAGCTCTGTGCTCCTCTCTAACAAGTATATAGCATCCGAAAGTCTCGAGTCATGGCAAAGGCAATTCAGAAGAATACTCAAAGTATAAGCTGTGGGATCTCCTTCACCTAAAATAACATCCAACAGCTCAAGTGCTTCCTTAGCCTTACCTTTCTTGCAGAGGCCATCCATATATATATTGTACGTGACGGTACTGGGTTTCCAATCTTTGGTTCTACTCTCCATTAAAACCTGCTCAACTTCATCAAATTTGCCACCATCACACAAGGCCCTGATCAGAACATTGTATGTGATGACATTGGGAAGGCAGCCAAGACGTTCCATCTCGGCCATCAGCAGCTTGGCCTCCTCGATGCGGCCATCACGGCAATATGCTTGTACTATGGGCGTGTAAGTGTGCACCATTGGGCGGCAGTTCTTCTCCAGCATCCAGTCAAGCACGCCCCACGCCTCAACGACCTTACCTGCCCGGCACAAGCCTGCGATGAGCGTTGAGTACGTACCAACGTCTGGCTCCATCCCGCTCTTGTGGATAAGCTCCCAGGCAAGGTCGAACTCCGACCGCCTTGCGTGCATTTTGATCAGGATGTTGTGTGATGACGCGTTGGGTCCTACACCCGACGCGAGCATATCATCGAACGCCTTGAGGGCCTCCCCCTCGCGCCCAGCCTCCACGAGCGCGTTGACGAGCGTGTTATAGCAGAGCACGTTGGGCGGCGCGCCGCCATCACCACCGTCCGCAGCCGACCGCTTTAGCTCAGCGAAGACGGCGAGCACGTCGTCCACGTCGCCGGCGAGCGCCAGGGCTTTCATGGCCACGTTGTAGTCGCGCTCCCCGGCCGCCACGGCCGCCGCCGCCGCTTCTGCTGCTGCGGAGGCCGGGAGTTCGCCTCCGGTGCGGGCGGAGGCGGGAGGGGCTTGCCGTCGTCAGAGTCCTCGGAAGAGGAGCAGGAAGGCAAGGGGAGGGGGAGGAGAGCTGCGGCGGAGGCCGAGGAGGCCATGCGCCCGCGCAGTAGGAGCCGAGTGGTGGGGAGGACGGCTGTGCGCGCGATGGTCAACGAATGGGGGGACCGCCGCGGCGGAGGCCGTTGTGGTGTGGCGGCGGCGGCGGCGGCGGCGGAGGCCGTGGTGGCGTGCGATTCAGTGTGTGAAACTGAAACGGCGGCGGGGGAGAGAGGTGGGGTTTGCGTGGGGTTTTGTGCTTTTGCTAGAAGGAAGGTGGTCTGCAGCCGCGCGAGAATTTTTTTTATTTTTATATTTATTTAATAAAAAATTTACAAAACTACATTTTCATTTCAAAAATTTACAAAAATATACTCCCGCCGCCCTTTGGGAGGGCGATATCTCTGAAATCGCCCTCCCAGAGGGCGATATGATGACGTGGCTGACGGCCGTTGGCCGGCGGCCCACGGCCGTCAGCCATTTTGCAGGCGGCCCCCGGCCACAATAAAACCGCCCTCTGAGAGGGCGGCAAGGGGGCCGCCTGTAAAAATCTGGCTGGGGGGCCGGCCTTTTACAGGCGGCCCCCTTGCCGCCCTCTCAGAGGGCGGTTTATTGGTGGCCGGGGCCGCCTGCAAAATGGCCACCCCGAGCCGGCTATTTTGCAGGCGGCACCCCTTGCCGCCCTCTCAGAGGGCGGTTTTGGGGCCGCCTGCAAAATCTGTCCGGACCGTCCGCACCCTATACGGACGGTCCGGACAGGCTACTTTGCCGGCGGCCCAGGTACTGTCGGACCGTTCCGCACCTATACGGACGGTCCGGACGGCTACTTTGCAGGCGGCCAGAGTACTGTCCGGACCGTGCGCACTCTATACGGACGGTCCGGACTGTACAAATTGTTGTTTCACAGTATATAGTCCGGACCATCGATACCCTATTCGCACGGTCCGCACTGTACAAATGGTTGTTTTGCGTTATATAGTCTGGACCATCTCATCCTGTCGAACGGTCCGGACAGGCATATCTGTGGCGGCAAGGAAGAGAAAGTACCCACGCTGCACACAGTAGTTACATCTCTACTTGGTTATCTGTTTAAAATTCCCTAAGGCATATAATAAACCGATAACTAGAAACGTTTGATGTGTCGTTTGTACTCTTTGTATAGATAATTTCATTATGTTCGTATGCAATTAACGTGTGTTTCGGTTGTCACCGCTTTAGAATGTACTTTCGCCGTAAAATTGAAACTGAAAAATTCATGTTTTTGATCAGTTTCGTCACAAACATAGATCGTAAACGATCGACGAGCGTAATAAAGTAAAAGGGTTTCTTCAGTATACATAGAATTAAAAAAATGATATACAACAGACAAACTATCACTGATGCAACGTACTACGGGCCCGGACCGTAACCTCTAGCCCTCTTTGTCTTCTTACCCTGCGCTCGCACCTGCCCCTGGGAGTACGTCAGCCGGTCTGGTGTACGGCACGGCCAGCGCGGGTCGTCTGCACGGGTGTGGCAGCTGGTGGGTCCTGTGTCTGTGGTGGTGGAGCTCCTTCGAGCTGCGAGGCTGGTAGTATCTCCTGGATCTCCTCGCCCGAGTCCTCCAAGTGTCCCGCCTCGAAAGGATCCGGTGCCCAACCGCTGCCGCGTGCGGCCTGCATGGAGGAGCCAGCGCCAGCAAACATCCCCGGTGCTGTAGAGTGGAACCATGTACACCAAAATATTGATAATTGCAAACCAAAATTTGGCAAGGCAAAAATAAACTTTGATATAACCTGAAGGACTCCTGTGGTGCCCGAGTGGAGTTGTCATGCCCACGCCCTGCTTGAGGTGCCAGCGCCAGCAAACATCCCCGACGCTGTACAGTAGAACCATGTTCACCAAAATATTGATAATTGCAAACCAAAATTTTGCAAAGCAAAAATAAACTTTGATATAACCTGAAGGACCTCCTGTGGTGCCCGAGGGGCAGTTGTCATGCCCAGCTGCGCGTGTGGTCGTCCGTGGTACACTCCTGCGTCGATGTGCTAGCTCCAGAGGGATGTAAGTACGGTGTAGCGAAAGCTGCAGGGAAGCATATTGATGTACAACAGTACATATCGTAGAAGGAAACATGTTATGAACCGATGGTTAGTCCAATTTACCTCTGGAGAGGCCAGATGGCTGACTGGAACCCTGCAGTCGCACTCCTGCTCCTGCTCCTGTTCCTACTGGCCGTGGCTGTTGCTGCTGTACAACGACGGGAGGTACCGCATCGACCGCACGACAAGTGAGGGCACGAATCACTGTGAGCATCGCCTGACGAATCCTCCCGAAGGTCGTCCTCTGCTCATCGGCATTGAGCACAATCCACTGTCCAATCGTCCGAACGCCGCGTTTACATCAGCCTGAACTGTCGCGCTGCGTCGGCCTATTTCAGATGTGACGTGAACATGTGTTAGAACTGTAGACACGTACAAAGGAAATAGCAAAGTGCAAAGATAATGTGACGTACCGCGCGAAGTAGTCCTGTCACGGTGTCTAGGATACGTGTCCGTCGTAGCGGCGACGTGTGGCTGTGGATCATCTGGGGTGAACGTTACGCGTGTGCGGGTACGGGCCTGGTACCACGTGAGGTATGCTAGGTAGGCCTCCTCAGTGTGTGCATGTATGTCGTCGACCACCTCCTCTGTCGCCAACAAACCAGTCGTCCACGTACTTCTGCAGTAGAGGATACCACTGAACACCGGCTGCATGTCCCTACGATTATATCTATTTGCAGAGAGTGCATTAGACTATATTAAATAGTTATAGTAGTAAACGAAAATTGCAGTTGTTACTAACCGGTGCACATCGCGCGCACATCGATCTGCACGGGCACAGGGGAGTACTGACGTAGTCCGAACTGTCGCAGCACGCGCTGCGGAGAGTGGGGCTCGACGAAGATGTCGAACACCAACGGCACTCTCGTCATCCAGTACGCCTGGTCGCGCGTGCAAAGAGTAGAGAGTCCGAGCGGTGCACGGGCCTGGATGGCCTGCGGACTATACGGCTCCCAGACGACGTCGCTGGGCAGCAGGCGATCGAACTCCAAAACGAATTCGGGGTAGGCCCTCCGCTAACCTGCGTGTGGGCGTAACGACGCTGCAAAATAGGAAAAGGTTAAACGTCAGTGTTTGCGCATAACTGCTAAATATGAATTTCACATTTTGTACCTTACGTCGACACCATATGGTCCCCATAGTCGGACCGTCCTCGGCCCACTGGCCGTACATCCTCAAGGCCGCCCTCGTAGGAAGAGTGCTGAATCAGAGGACGACCTATCGCGAACCGCTCGGCACCCATAGCTGCAGAAGGAGAGGGCAACCCGGCGATAATCGCACCTGGATCGGTCTTTGTGCGCGTCACAAAGAGCACGGTACGTCGCCGCTAGCACAGCAGATCCCCAACTCCACTGCGGTACGCGGCCGTCCTCGCTGTCGGCAATCGCACGAGCGTAGTGGATCAGTCCCTTGTCTACCGCGTGCCCATGAGTGTTGGTGAACATCACCCACCCGAATAGCCACAACAGGTATGCCTCCATGCTCCGCTGCACCAAGTAATCGTCAGCGTCATCGGCTAGCTTATCTGGCTGTAAAGGAAGATTATAGTCAGCAGCTCTGTTGCTTTGTAGATCAGATGATTGTGAATGAAAGGAATCCGCGACTTACGGTGAACTGTAACAGCCAAGCCTGCGAGGGGCCGTTCGTGGTGTAAGGCGGTAGCGAACTTGGTGTCCAAGTTCAGGTCGACGATGCACGGGCGCAAACCGAGCAGTGATGTCCTGCGACCAACCGTGCGCCTCGTCGGGCGCGACTGCGTCTCCTGCGAGGGAAGTCCTAGCAGGTACGACACGTCCTGGAGTGTAGGAGTCATCTCGCGCACGGTAGGTGGAACGTATGGGTCTCGGGTCTCCAGCGATCCACCAGTGCGGCCATAAGTGACCGATCAGCGTCCCATCGCTTGGCGGATCTCTCTCGTCCGGTGCGGCTCGACTAGCCTACACAGCGGAAGAAGTCCAGCCTCACACAACCTGTAGAATATAGCACTGTAATCAATATTGGGAAACATAGATATGCACAAATATGTGAATGAATATTCGTACAGCTCTTACCTCTGACAGAACGAGGATCTATCCGTAGGAGGTGACGTGAAGGCCGGACGGAAGGTGGGTAAGTGGGCACCCTCCACGGCTGACAGGTAAGACCGGTGGGACCGGTCGAGACCTCGGTCCAACAGCTCCGGTGTATCGTACGCCATACCTGCATGCAAATAGAGAGTTAGCATTAATTATTGTTAAAGTTTATAGCATTGTTACATGATAATAAAAAGCAATAGGACGGTACATATCTTCTATAACAAAGAACTAGTATAGACTTACACTATACCATAAGCACCACTAATTGTTCGAGAACACCTAAGACGGGGTCGTCTAGAAGTTGTGCCTTCACCCGTAGGACGCCTGCCATCAGCGGCTGAACCCGACGGTCCAGCTTCCGCCGCACTTGGACGGTTGCATCCTTTGGACATTTCTTATATGTATGACTGTTTGGTCACACCTTGAACAACGTTTATGCCTTCCACCGGCTTCTGATTCATCCATGTCATTATGGATGCGTCTTGTCTTACGGCGACCTCGTATATTCCTCAATTTTGTTGGGTCAGGAATGTACATAGCTTGAGGATGCTCCATAGTAAATGTACCGCAATACCGAAACCGTATATCTCTCCGCTCCAGGTATTATAGATTGCTTCTTTCCTGAAATAAGGTGAGACAAAATAGCGTGCTTCTATCCCGCACTCACGCTCGCGGCAATAACGTGAGAGCATGGCTTGTGGAGCAGAGTAGGTTTGCGGCACGAGCACTTGCAGGTCCCGTCTTCCTTCAGCACACACTCCTGTACAACTTTCTTACGGAAGATTCCGCGCATGCCCTTGTCGACACACAATATTTCAAATCTGTGTTCTTGTGTGCCTTGAGGTAGAGCACACGATGTCTTCGGCCTTTTTACTTTTATCTTGCAGATACTTCGTTAGTAGTGTGCCAAAGAAAATATTATTGTCCGTCATTGAGGGCCTAGCTGCTCTGAACCGATCTCTGAAGTACTTTGATGTGCCATGCAAGATAAATTCAACTATGCCAACAAGTGGGAGCCCTCGAACACACGCATCACCCAGTTATAAACCTCTGCCAAATTTGTGGGTCATTATGCCAAACCGAGAACCATCCTATGTCATACAAAATGCCCATTTCTCTTTGGCTCATTCTCAATCCAATCTGAAAATTTTCTAACTGAGGATGCAGACATTCTTTCTCATATGAGGTCCGTCAGTTGATAGAGATTCAAGAGCTTGTGGAGCCACATCCCCTCCAATGGTAGCCCTCCTGGACTGCTCATCTGTTAGTTTAGAGGTCAGCTCATCCAACCTCCTCCAAAGCTCATTGAATTTCTTCTCTTGATTCTGGGCACAAAGCCTCTTAAAAAGATCCATAAGGTGCTTATTCTTAAATTGTCTGTAGAATTAGCACCCATATGACGCATGCACCATCTGCTTGGACATCAGACCACCTTGGTGTATATCCTTCTCAACACATCCATATCTCAATTCCTCAATTGCACGCAGGCAAGCCGGCGTTACGGTCATGTATAAGGCATACGTCTGGTCTCATCCGTACAACTGCAGACTTAACTCTTTCTAAAAACCAATACCAGCTATCAGTGTTCTCACTCTCAACAAAAGCAAAAGCAACTGGTAGAAACTTGGTTGTTTCCATCAACTCCAATTGCTGTTAAGATCTGCCTCTGTACTTTCCGGTCAGAAATGTCCCATCGATGCAGAGGATGGGACGACAATGGACAAATGCTTGAATGCAAGCTCCTAATGCAAAGAATACTCGTTGCAACACACTTTTTATTACCATGGTGAATTGATGAAAGACTTTTAGGTCGTAGCACGTCTCCGGATTCTCTGAAGAATACAGCCTAACAGACGAGGCAAATTATATATGATGCTTCAAATGTGCCAAATCTCATCTCTACACCTTCTGTTTTGCCCTCCAAGCTTAGCATAGCTAATTGTGTATTTAATTTCTCTTCAATATGTCTAACAATTGACCTTGGTTCGTACCCCATATTGTTTATAATATGGGTACATCTCTGTCGCAACAAATGCAGATGTCATGTTTCTGTGATATTTTTCAACACCGGGTAAATAACATGAATGCTCAGTCACGATTGAAAACTTGCCAAATAATCTTTCCATTTACCCTTGAATGCGTGCACCGCCATGGACACCATCCTTCGTACACTTTACTTCATAAACTGATTTGCTTGACTTCACGACTGAGAACTCCCTTTGAAGTGACACGGCCCATTGTTTTACTGCCTCCTTTAAATCCTCTACATATGCATACTTAGCCCCTTGGATGACCTCATTTTCCTTGTACTCCCATGACACATGATGTCCCTCGGAGATAGAAAGCCTAGAGAAGTCCTGTTGCTCCATTCTGCAGGCATCATGGTGTCCTCGTCAGACGAATCATCCTGCTCTGCTTGCTCGTTTTCAGAATCTTCCCTATCCATTTCTTCGACGATTCTGTTGATTTGTTCTCCCTCATCTGCCACACCTGTTGGCTGTCTATCTTCTTCATTCCTCCTTCATTCCCTTCTTCATTTTCTTCCATTGTTTCGCTATTACCTCCCGCCGTACTTGGACCCTCATCATCTTGTACGGGCATTGCACCAGCAGTGTTTTCTTTCTCATATATCGACACAGTATGCCAGTGGCCAACCACGTTGGAATGCATTCTCCACATACCATCTCCAAGTGGCAGTACAATCCACCGGCATCAGTTCCCAAAAAAACCTTCAGCTGCACGACTGACTACTACATACAAGGTTATTGCGCTGAGCTCGGGTTCAATCGAAACCCTCGCATCAGCCAGTTGTACACTGACCCAAACTTCTCTCAGCTGGTCTATCAATCCCCTTAGCCGTTGAACTAAAATCCGACAGATCTACCCCTTCTGGACCATATCTAACATTCCTTGCCCGTGAAATAACTGAAATATCACTTATTTGACATTTCTGTTGATGAAAAATTCAGTTAAACTAGATACCAATATTTTCCTCACATCGCTACAAAAATTAAATCATCTAACACATTAACTAAAGACCTACAGATTTACGAGTAACAACTTATTTTCATATAGTACTATACACATAACCAGTACAATACTACATTAATTTATGTATAGAAATAGAAATTACAAATAGATAATAGATTTTACCTGCAGACAAATCAGTAAGCTGACAGAGCTTCGCTGCTTTCGTTCAGGCTCGCTCTCAGCTCTCTCTTTTTTTTTCTGTAATTTCAGTGAATTTTATGACATTTTTGGAGTTTGGGAGGGGGTTTTATAGTGCCCGGGCTAAAAACCGCCCTCTGAGAGGGCGGTAAGGGGGCCGCCTGTAAAAATCCGGCCGGGGGCCGGCCATTTTACAGGCGGCCCCCTTGCCGCCCTCTGGGAGGACGGTTTTTAGCTGAAAACCGCCCTCTGAGATCCGGCCGGCCATTTTACAGGCGGCCCCCTTGCCGCCTGTAAAATGGCCGGCCTCCGGCCGGATTTTTACAGGCGGCCCCCTTGCCGCCCTCTTAGAGGGCGGTTTTTGTGTGGCCGGGGGGGCCGCCTGCAAAATGACTGACGGCCGTGGGCAGCCGGCCAACGGCCGTCAGCCACGTCATCATATCGCCCTCTGGGAGGGCGATTTCAGGGATATCGCCCTCCCAAAGGGCGGCGGGAGTATATTTTTGTAAATTTTTGAAATGAAAATGTAGTTTTGTAAATTTTTTATTAAATAAATATAAAAATAAAAAAAATCCGCCGCGCCATCTGCCTCAAGAATAGGCCTGTTGGGCACTTGGGCTGTACTGTTTACTGCATAGAAGATGGCCCATTTTCTTGTGATGATCATGAGCCCATTTATCGGAGGCCAGGTCATCCTAAATTCCAACGCAACCCTCGGTGCTATTAGAGCGACTACAATAAGACTAGTTAGCCTCTACGTGCAATGCAGGTCGACATTATATCGAATAGAGTAAATACTCTTATTTTGTTATTTAAACGAATAATGGAGAGAAACACTGATTCATGGAAAATATTTTGAAACTCAACTTGTGTAAAAATGATATCGTTGCTAACCAGCGAGATGGCAAATACCAAAAGCAACTTATTTTAATTCATAGCATAGCAATAGTACCAAACCAAGCATACATACAAAATATTTTAGTTATTTTACTTCAGTTATACACCATAATTGAGTATCTGACTGGTTATTAGACTAAATAAACAGATAACACCGCTCAGTCCCATCATATATAAAAAAAATTAGAATGAAAATGATGATAGCATAGCAGCAGTACCAAAGCCAAGCATATAGAGAGAGCAATATTGATTTTTCTTTTTTTGAAATGGCGACACTAAAAGGCCAACTTAATAAAGCTTTATTCTAAGGCCAAAATATAGCAGACCTAATCATGGCTTAGGGAGCTTGCATCCATTAACGATGCTATCGCTGTAGATTTTCATTGCTCTCTCAAAGAAGTGGACCAGCGAGGATCATATCCATCGTGTATGAACTCAAAGAGAATTCTAACAGCTCTCTTAGAAACGACTGGCTGATGGAGCTCCCTCGTCGCCACTTGTTGTGGCTGCAAATCAATGTCATCAACCGACTCGTAAGATGACATGTGTACTGTAGCACTAGAAGAAGTCTTGTGGGCACAAAAGAGGAAGGATGAATGTGTGTGGGACAGAGATGGTTTGAGGGTATATTTATAGGTAGATAGCGAGGGAGCAATCTTTATGAACAATTGATTCTCTCGGGATTCGCTGATCTGTGGGACTGTATTTTACCGAAGTACAAATAGCAAAAGGGAAACTAAGAAAATCCGGATGAGATAGAGAGGCAAGGGATCAGATGCAGGATGATTTCTTTCCGTCCATACGAATTAATGCATGTCTGCGGCAAATGTGCCATTGATCGTGGCATTTCGTTTTGAAAAGTTGGATACTCTCTTAGGCATTTCATTTGTTTCCTTCTATCTATACATACAGATATATGTTTGTCATGCACGAATATATATTTGTCATGCATAATGAAAGTGCAGAGCTCATCATGATATTTTACACGCTTATTTTTTTCATTCATAAAACTCTGTAACTTATGAGACAAATACATCCCATAAGGCAGGACCAGTTTTTAGCGACATGTCTGACATCCCATCTGTTTATATGCACCAACATAAACGAAATTATGAAGCTTCTTTTTAAGGTGCAGAGACTACATACTAAGCCATTTCCATGAATATAGCATATACCATAAAGCATTAATCAGTTTGCATATCTACACTGATCACGCTAATCTGATTAAGCAGCGCATGCTTCCATTTTTCTTGTAAAAAAAGAATTTCAGGAATCTATTATAAACAGAAGACTGAAACAATAAAAAAAATGTTGAAAGAGTGATAATCTATACTATAAGCAGCCCACATAACTACATATCATAAAGGAGGTGTCAATCATGCTCCAACCCTCAGAAGAGTGATTTTCCATGAACAGAACTAATGTCCTAGTGAATAATGCGTACTACAGGATCATTCAGTTGCTAAGACTCAGTTTTTCTAAAATGAGATGTAAGCTCCCTTCATACACGTTAAAATGAGGATGCAACAAAGTCACGAAAAGAAATAGGAAATCAATTTTTTTTCCAAATATGCTTTCTTCTTGAAATTTGAAATTAACAGCAGTTCCAGTATACAACAGGAAGCATATATATACCAGGAGTTGGAATCAAAATCAATGAAGCATATATATAATAACAGGAGTTGCAAAAAAACTGACAGAAGTAAATATATATAACAGGCTGGATATAGATAGCATATATATACTCTCTTCAAGGCAGATAACATGAAATTTAGCCTCTACCGGAAGATTATTATCAGTAGACAACAATAAACTTTGGGTTCTAATGATAGTAATATTTAACAAAGGGTTGAAAAAAGATTGCAAGAAAGTTTTCCTTACCATGTAGCATTAATAGGTATAGACCATCCATATATAAGTTTTACTAGCACGATGCCCATGCGTTGCAACAGGATATCTAAATCATATATAATTAAAAGAAAATTAGAACGCTTACATCATCGTCCCAAAATTTTTGTCCATTATTCATCGTCAGGCGTGGCAAACCTTTAATAATTTTGTGGTAAGAAAAAAAAATACCCAGTTACTTCTAAAATCTTAAATTCGTACAGTATCTATACTACTTTAAAAGAAGTAGTGATAGAGATGGGTGATGAATCTCCACCCTCCACCAACTTCTTACATTTTGTGAAGAGAAAAGGATAGGGCCAAAAAAAGACCCACCTATCAGTTGTAGGGTATATGTAGAAATTAAGAGATTAAATTTGAGGTTCCGTGGAATAACATAGAAGGTACTCTTCTATTATAGAAGTCTAGAGTAGATCTACATTTTGAAGTCTCATTGCATATAGCAAAGAACATGATATATAGTTTGTAGCATCATGCATTTAGCCTAAGTTAGCTAAGCAGTTACTACTATATCGGTAAAAGCCTGGCTGGGGTCGGGCTCCCTGTTGCCGATTAGTATCCTAGAACCCGCTTCCATTCATCATCATCCAAAAGAAAGCTGCATGACATCATACAGAAGCAGAACCTGAAGCAACAGCAATCGTCCCAGCTCTAGACTCGCCAAAAGACTCTCCCAAGTAAGCATTAGCGGGTGGTTTCCTTACTATCCATCAATCATTTTCTTCCATCTCATCATCAGACTGCGGATTCTCTACCTCACTACCACTGCTCATACCATTATTTGCCGACAAGAAGTAATCCTTCACTGAGCTGTCTTCAACCTTGTACTTCACAAACTTCACCACATTTGCATCTTCATTTCCGCAATCCTTCCTTTTCCGCATGCCATTAGTCATCACTTTCATAGACTGAGCAGCAGCCATAAAAGCATTATCTGCTGTTTCCATCTCAACGGCTTCTTCATCCTCACCAGCTCTTGTGTCCATAACTTCCCAACCACTCTGCTTGTCAATGAAGAAAAGATCAGCATCTGAGTGAATCATCATGCTCTGATAACCATTCTTGACCTCGTCATACATCAGCCTCTCCCTAACCCTAGAGACATTCTCTCCAAATACTCTGAAGCCCTTATCTTCAAGGTCTACAAGCCACTATGTCAAAAAGCAAACATACAGTTCATTAATTACTCTATAAAACATTGATTCACTCTATTGAAAATTTAGGTGGATAGTGCCATATCTGTACACACTGAGAAGAGCTTGAGGTGTGACAGTAGCTGGCTTGCTGAGTTGGTTGAAGCCAGCTTGACAAGTAGCCCATTTAGCAAAATAAGTGGGGATGTTTGAAGTGAAGAAGGCATTCATAAAAGACATTGCCCTCCCTTGATCACCTTTGCTCCTATCAAAAAGAAAATGGGGTGAGGATAACATTCTAACATCAGCTCAGTTCCAGTTACACAAACTATTTATCACCTGGCGTCATAGATGGCATCATGAGTGATAAGCAATCTTGACACAAAAAGGCGCAAAAGGGAACTATCAGCTTGATTAACTTCTGCTCCTTTGTTAATGAAAGAATAATCCACCAAAATCAGAGCATCATAAAGGATATCTCTCACCAAGATTTCATCATCAGCACTCTTGAGTTATGCATAGGAAACCAATATGCAGCATCAATAAAATGGTACAAGATCCAAGGAATGGCATCATCACAACCCACATTTGATGAATAATAACGCACAGCTCACTCTTCTAAATGATATTACCAGAGTAAATGAAGGAAACTGAACAAGTAGTCAACTGCTCAAAGGGAAACATAAGAACAAGTGCCATATACAAATTAAATTAGTTCGACAACAATATGTGATGATCATAATATTACTGGAGAATTTATAGGGAGTAAATAATATGGCCATCATCATGCTTTCCTTATGAGTAAACACTATAACCAAGAATATTTGTTAAGGACACCCTAAGTTTGCTAGCTTCACACAACACAGCATAATCATTCCTAGTGAATATCATATCAATTGAATAAAATGGTGTAAGAATATCCACAGTTCAGACTTCAACCTGTTTGCTCATCCCAAAGATGAGATAGAACTTCATCCCAAGTCAGCCTCCTTGAGGATACATCGACAGGAATAAGGGTACAGTAACACCAGCATTGGGAAATAAAATATTCCTAATACCGTTCCCCTCTTTAATTTCCGCAAGTCAACAAAGACTCCTGAGTCCAAGCACAATTGAAGTACAAAGGAACAAGTTGCAGAGTTCTTATTTCACAAAGGTAATTTGTACTAATTAACTAAACACGCAAGACACAATAGATAATGATAAACCTGAGCATACACCCAGTCACCCACTTCTTAATTCAAGGCATGAGCTTATTAAGTTAATTTCTACTCCTAGGCTTCTTATGTTCCATATAACAATGACAATACTGTGAATAATATACTATGATACTTTCCAAAAGTTCATGATGCAGAAAGGCAGTAAAAGGCTAATGCATACTACCCCTAGGTTCCTAGCCTAGCAATACACTACAACTCTATCCCTCAAATCAATCATGAATCATGAAACACGTACCAGTAGTGAATAAACAGGCAACGGAGGATTGCCGAGCATGTTCAGCAGAACCCCGGCAAAATCCATCAGCAAAAATGGCAATCACAGCCGCGTCACTACACCTCAATCTAAGAGAAACCATGATACAAACACAGGTATCATCCTCTCTAGTCTTACCGAAAAATTGCTGGTTCTGGAAGACCGAGATGGAGCTGACCGCCCAGATCCTGAGCTCCTTCTGCAGCTCAGCACGTGGCACACCTGCTGCGCCCTGCACCTTGAGGCAGAGCCGGAGCAGGAATGCCTCGGCAACCACCACCCCGGCGAGGAAGGCAACGCTACAGCCTTCCCTGATGAGCTCCCGCCTGCGTCCTCCCCGACCAGAGGGAAGAGCACCTGGAATGGGCACCTGTCTCTCGAGTGGCGCACGCTTCACACCTTCACTAGCTCCCCAAAGGCCGGCAGCAGGCTCCCGGTGTCGGCGCTGGCCCCCTCGCCGCCGGCAGGGCCACGGCTGCTGCAGATGCTGATGTAGCTGAGGACGGCCTCCACCAGGACCTCAGCCTCCCTGCGGGGCTTGGCGGAGTGGAAGAGCTTGGACACGACGGGGGCGAGGAGGGCGAGCTGCTTGGCGACGGACCGGGAGGAGGCGGTGAAGGCGGAGAGGAGGTGGAGGAGGTTGCGGAGGTCGTCGGGGGCGTCGTGGAAGGAGAGCACGGAGAAGAACCAGACGGCCTCCAGCGGCGGGTCCGGGTAGGTGTTGAGCACCCACGAGAAGAGGGAACGGAAGTTGGTGAGGTCCGGGTCGGGCGCGGCGGAGACGGCGGCGAGGAAGCGGGAGGTGGAGTCGCGGAGGAGGGACTCGAGGCTGGAGAAGCAGCAGGCGGCGCCCATGTAGGGGAAATCCACCACGATGGAACCGGAGGACCCCAAGTACTGGTACTGGAAGCGCATCGTCAGTAAGGACCCCAAGTACCAGGGCCACCACCAACAAGAGATGGCCACGGCCGCCGCCGCCGCCGCCGGCGGTGTCGCGGTGCGTGGTGGCGTCTAGTCGGAGCAGGCGAGCAAGCCACCGCCGAGGAGCGAGACGGCGGCAGTGGCAGATCTAACGAGGCGGCGGCGGCGGTGCGGACGCAGGCACGGATGGACGGATGGATGGATGCGTGCGACTCGGACTCGGACGACGGGCGGACGAACGGAAACCGTGCAAATTTTTATAATACTAGAGATAAGCAAGAAAATAAGCATACCTGTGGTGAAAAGGCTCATCAGGGCTCTCTGTGCACACTATCAGTTGCATTACTGGCAGATAAATATTTGTAAGCTGCAATCTAAGAACTGTTCTGTAAAACAGCCAGCTTATAAGACCCTAAATAAATTGTAAGATGCAACTTTCAGGTACATATATATAATTCTGCATAGCTTAATAATTAAGACATGTTGTAGGTTTCTCTTGCTTCCTTAAAGAACACAAAGATATCATCATAATATCTGAACTTAACATGTCTACCAATTCCCGACAATGCAAATGGGTAAAAATAAATCTATTTGTTTGGATTGATTCAATTCAATGTGTCAAAATCGACCCGAGAGTCACTATAACAAATCATTAACCGTGATCATATGTAATTTGAGATTTGAGGTATATTTGCTAGGGGATTTTTTTATAAAAAAAATTGTAGCTACGGTTAGGAAAGATTGAAGAGTCATAATGCAGGTGGTAGAGATCTACTGGCCATTTGCTGATTTTGAACACTGTCTGCAACAAAAAAAAAACAATCTATGAGAATCGGTCAACGAAGGCAATTTCTGCAATAGAAGGTCGAAATGACCACAGAACACATCATAATAGAGATCGGATAGCAGCGCGTGATGAACTCAAAGCTTAAAGTCTGTGGCTGTCAAGTGGGGAGTAATAGCATTTCTGTATGTTAGTATAAAGCAAAATGAGATAACTAAAAATCTTTCGTGTAAACCATAAAGAATGAGCTGGATAGAAGTCTACCAATTATTCTAGTGGCAACTTAATAGTAACAACATATCACATTTTGCTTGTAAAATATAATTAAACTATTAATGATCCAGTATTGAGAATGGAACTATTCCTTAGCTAATTGGTTATGCAATCCAAGGAAAACCTGATCCAACAACTTGTAAATTAAATCATATTTTAATTTTTACTAAAGATGAATAGATATCTTGTTGGAATTTAACATGTTTTCACAAACATGGTAAATTTGTCTGCTAAAGTTGGATGTAAAGATTAAAATTAGACTTCCTATGCAAGTATAAGATGTACAGCAGTACGGTTCATGAACTGAACAATTTGGCAATGCCATATTATTTCAGAATCACACTTGAACTAAACAAACTTGAGATTATTACTTTGGTTTCCTCAATGCGACTCTGGTTGATCCAGGCGAGATGTCATGTTAGTTCAGCACTATAGAAATGCCCATAACTGCCTCTGTCGGGTTGCTTCTTCTGAAGAAAAATAAGACAAAAGGAAATGAAAAAAAAGAGCAGGTTGCTTCTTGTCAAGAAAAAAAAATAAGACGAAAGGAAATGAAAAAAAAGAGCATGACGAAAAGAAAATAAAGAGAAGAACCAACAGAGGTGCTATCACCATCGACGGTAAGAGACGGCCGTGGTCATCACCATGCCTTGCCGCCATCCTCACCGAGCCGTCGTCACAGTTATGATCGAGCTGCCACCCTCTTGCTCCCTTCTCCCTGGCCTCCTAGCCCATCGCTCCGCCCTACCGCTCCTAAGTCCTCCTCATACCAGATTCGGCAGCCCCAGAGCCGGATTTGGCACTGAGCGAGGCAGCGAGGGATAGGGAGAGGGCATAGAAGGAGAGAGCGCGGTGGTGAGGAGAAGAGGGAGAAGAGGGCGGTGGCAGAGGCTTGCATCTATAGATGGCCAAACGGGCCAACCGAGCTGCCATGGCCCGAGGCCTGCTTTGGCATGGCCTGTTAAGGCACGACTCCTGTAGCAGGCCGTGCCATATCGGCCCACGTGCCGAGGCCTCGGCCTAGGCACGGCCAATGGAGGCACGGGGCCGTGCCTCGCCGACACGGGCCCGAATCGGCACGTAGGCCGACTGGAGGCTCATTAGCACATTTGGCCCATAAAATTTGAAAATGTGAGGAAGGAAAAAGAACAAAATGCGAAAAATAGAAAACTGAAGGAAAAATATTAGGAAAAATAGGAAAAAATAGAAAAAAATAGTGAAAAAATTAGGAAAAATAGGAAAAAAGGGGGCTCGTCCAACGGTCATCCCCAGGGTCTGGCCAGGGTCATGTCAGCCCCTTAGTCGGGCCGGGTTGTGCCGGCACTATAGGCTGGGGGGCAGCCCAAGCACAGCCCTGCCCATAGAGCCGTGCTAACCCAAGCACTGTTGCCATTAGGCCGTGTCGGGCCTGGGCCATGCTTTAATGGGCACACACCCCATGCCGCCCATTGAACCCGGCCCATCTAGCCATCTATACTTGCATCTGTCGCCTCCGATTGGCCGGATACACCGGCAGGGACCTCCCGCTCCCCCTGAAACCCTAGCTTGCAAGCTAGGGTTTCACGGGGAGCGGGAGGTGAGGGGAATGTGGATGGTGTAGGGGAGCGGGAGAGAGTGTGGTCGGGGGACAGGGGGGAAGTGATCATCAGGCGTGGGGACAGGGTAGAGGAGCGAGGATCTGGGTCGTTGGATTGATCCTTCACTAGGATATTTTATCAGATAATGGCTAAACCGGTTGTTGCATCTAAGATGCACAAATCCACAATCCTCAGGGCACTAATTCGCATAAAAGAGAAATAACTCACAAAGCCAAAATCTTGGTATCAATTCCCATAAAAGAGAAATAGCTAAGTACCCTTGTTCAGTAATTTGCATCGCAAACAAAGACTCCCTTATCGTAACTCTTGGGTTTGACGATGAACCCTAGGTTGCAATCAAAATTCCTCGCAACTCAGGGGGCGAACCTAACAATGGGCACCAGAGCTCTAGATTAGCGCAAAGAGAAAAAAAAAAGCTTCCAGATCTAGAAGACAACCAGAGTTAAGGCAAGAGTTAAGGCAAGGAGGGACGACGGTGTGGGGAGGGGGAGAGAGAGGGAACAGGAAAAGGAAGAGGACTTGCGTACTGGTGCTCACCGGGGCGAGGATGCCGGCGGAAGCAGCAGTAGGACGAACACCGACGGAAGCAGCGGCAGGACGAACGCCGGCGCAGCTGCTCTCCGGGCGAAGGAGAGATCGGTGTAGGTGGCAGGCGAACTCGCGAGGCGTCGAGCGGAGGAAAAATTTATTAGGGCAGGGAGCGAGGAGGAGAGGAGGAAGAAGAAGAAATCTGGACAATTACTACAGTTTACGATTGGACTTTGCAAAGGTCGTAGAGGAGGGAGAGGGAGAGGAAGGGCGCGGCTTACTTACCAGCTTGGCGGGAGATGGACGCCGACGGCGACGGCGACGGGGGAGAGTTGCAGCGGTGGCGACGCGTGGTTGCGTGGAGAGCTCCGCGACCAGCTTGAGGGGAGATGGACGCCGACGCCGATGGCGACAAGGGAGAGTTGCGGTGGCAGCAGCGGCAGCGCGTGGTTCCGTGGAGAGCTCTGTGAGGGATTGAGGCTTTGTGGATTTCGGCGGCGAGGACGAAGCGAGTGCCGGTGGCTATGAGGGAGAGAGAGGGCGAGGGTTCCATGATGGCAGGCGTCCAAAGGGGATGGAAGTGGGTACGGGAGAGTTTGAAACCCTTGAATTCGGAATATGGCAAAGTAGCTCCGGGTTGGGGGACTAATCCTTTTATGGGGGTCGCAATGGTACGGCAAGACGAAGCGACGGCGGCGATGCGACAGGGGCGGCGCACTAGGGTTTTTGGTGGGGCGGCGCAGGGAGAGCGTGAAGCCTTATCCTTAGATTTTAGTAATTGATAATAAACGCTAATTGCAGACTAACTATTATGTTTGAGTTTAACTTAGGTCCACATATCAAGGAGGATGACCACCAATTATATTGATGACACAAAGCTATGGAGGAAGGACGAATAAATTAGCGGTTTGCTCAAATGATCGAGGTGAAGGGCGATCTAGAGTAAGCTAGTTTTTTTCTTTTAGCATTATCATACTATCAAGAGGAGTGATAACCTTGACAAAGAAGTGATCAAATTGCCGCACACGCACTAGGTCATGCATGCTTGGTCCATCTATTTTTCTTAATCTTTGTTGCTCAGCAGTCTGATCGGGTTGTCCCAGCCGGTCAGACCGGCCTTATCCAGAACCTCCTGGGGAGTTCTGATGAGGGTGCCGGTCGGACCGCGCACTCTTGGCCGGTTGGATCGGCCCGGTTCAGAACCACCCAGGCAATTCTGATGGGGGGGGCGGTCGGACGCGCACTCTGTCGGTCGGACCGACTCGATCCAAAACCGACAGGGAGTTCTAGTGGGGGTGGCGGTCGGACCGTCTTCCCCATCCGATCGGACCGGCCGAATCTAGTACAACAAGGAGTTCTAGTGGGGTGGCGGTCGGACCGTCTCCCCCCACCGGTCAGACCGTCTCTCCCACCCGGTCGGACCGGCCGCGTCTAGTACTGACAGTGCAAATGAGATAGGGTGTCGGTCGGACCGACGCTTCACCTGAGGTCGGACCAGCTGGTACTTCTTCTGAGTAAAAGAGTGCATTTAATGCACCTCAACGGCTAGTTTTTGAGCTATTGAATTTAAACCCGGTCGGACCGATCCTTGTCCTGCGGTCGGACCAGGAATGACCTGAGTTGGGGGATTCGTCCCTAACAGCTAGTTTATGAGGGAGGGGCTATAAATACCCCTCCACCAGCAGCAAGAAGTCTCTCTTGGCACTCCATTTGCTCCACTTGAGTTTTTGCTTATTTCCTCACACTCTTGAGTATTCTCTCTTCCTTTGTGAATGGTTGAGGATAATTATAGCCAACCCAAGTGCATTGCTTCATCGATTTAGCTAGTGTGGCACGCGATCATCTCCAAGCCGGGGTTGCTACTTATTACTCTTGGAGGTTGTCGCCTCCTAGACGGCTTTGTGGAGTTCCGGTGACTTCTCCAAGAAGATTGTGAAGGAAGCCTGGGTGATTTGTAAGTGGTTCGGAGCTCACCACCTTCGGAGTGAAGAAAGAGCTACCTCTAGTGATCGAGGCTTGTGGAGACTACTTCGAGGCCGGCTCCCGACCTTGCCCATCTCTTAACAAAGGATTAGGAGGCTTGGTGGTTTGAGCGGTGAAGTTGGGCTCGCCTCAACGGGGAGTAGGAAACCGGCAAATTTTCGAACCTCAAGTGAAAAAATTTCTTGTCTCTTGTCCATTTACTTATTGCATTTAAACTCTTGCAATTTACATTCATAGAGATTACTTGAGCCACTGTCACCCTAAGATTGCAAAACATAATCTAGGAGTGTAGTTTTATTTGACTCTATTAAACCTATCAACCTAGGTTAGTAATTTAAACGGGGCAATTATTTTTAATTGCCTATTCACCCCTCTCTAGTCGACATCTTGATCCTACAGAGAGGGAGAGGAGTATTTGGGTGAGGCGAGGGGAGAGCAGGAGGGGGATCGGGCCAGTGGGGATCGGGCGTGCATGGGAGGCAGCGTGATCGGAATGGAGGATCTATGTCGTTCGTTGGATATACGTGGGTGAATATATGATATCAGATGTCTCACACGATAAATGAGTAAAACGAGTTGGTGAACTATAGGGTAGATGACGAGCGCTAACTATCAGGGTTGCAACCTCAGATTTATGTTGAGTTGGAGGAAAGAACAGAGGAGAGAGAAGAGAAGGATGCTATAGATCTATAGCCAGCTGCACCACGGGCTCCTAGAAGCTTTGTGTGACAGAATGAGGTGGCCTATGTATTAATGGTGTATTAGTTAACTATTGTATGGGTGGGCTATTAGATGATTGTAAATGATGTGGCAAATTTTATAACTAACAACTAGCTATACTATTAAACTTGCTCTTAGGGCTCCTTTAGATAAAAGGAATTTTATAGGATTTATGGAGGATTCAAATCCATAGGTGTCGGCGAAATGGGACTGGGGGTCCCACAGCCTGCGGGAACGCGTGGATCTCCGGCCACATCGGCTCCTCCGGGGGACATGTCCTGCACGGCCGGCGGCCGGCAGGGAGGCCGTGTCTCCCGCCGGTCGTCCGTGCCCGGATGTGTCGCCCGCGGCCCCGGGCGAGTGCCGCCCGGGAGCGGGCCGTCCGGGAGCGCCTCCTCCGGCCCCGGGCGAGTGCCGCCCGGGAGCGCCGCCTCCGGCCCCGGGCGAGTGTCGCCCGTGCCCGGAGGCGCCGCCTCCGGGCGTGTGTAGCAACCAGGCGACCAGACCAGCCGCCCGCAGCACTCGACAGGGGCTCCTCCAGGCGTGGCGCAACAGGCGGCTGCTGGCATGCAGGTGCTCCAGCCGCCCACAGCAGCAACAACTCCGGCATAGGCGTCGTAGGCAGACGTGTGCACAGGAGAGCTCGCCGGAAAAGCTCTCTCTCTGTATTCTGGCACTGTGGGCTCCCCTAATCTATAAAGGAGGATCCAGGCCACCGAACCGAGGGGCAAGGAAGCTTGAGCATTAGGAACCCCGAGCTCGGACTCTGACTAGACCCCGGGCTCCCCGACTCTATCTCATTCTCAGGCGACTGTTCTTCTTCCTCAGCTCCGGCTGAGCTCACTTTGTAACCGTATTCATTCTCCCACCTAGCCATACACACAGGAGTAGGGTATTACGCTCCGGCGGCCCGAACCTGTATAAATCCTCCTGTCTTCTCTGTGTGCCACGGTTTTCTCGTCTTCTCCAACGCCTCGTACACCTGAGAAACAGCTCCCCTGGCCGAACCTCAAAGGGGGGTCTCCCGACTTCCCGCCGTCGAGGCTTCGTCCTCCGACAGCTGGCGCGCCAGGTAGGGGGAGTTTCCTTTTCAGGTGACACGCCGACGTCCCCAAGACCAGCGCACTCCATGGCAGGAGGCCACCGTCCGCGGGACTCCGACCAGGAGTCCGACGACTTCACCCCGCCGGGTGGCGTAAGCCCGATGGTAAGCCCCCTGCGCTCCCCGTCTTCCAGGAGACGCGTCGCGCAACCCAGGCGGGCTGAGCTCGCTCCTCGGCGGCCTGGCAGTGCGGCGTCAGAAGGAACCGGCAAGTGCCCCGCCGGGTCTGCCACGGCCTCATCCTTGAGGCGCGAGCGGAGGCGCCGCTCCACGGCACGCCGCAACCTCGACTTTCAGCCAGCATCGCCACAGGGGGTTCTCCTGGCGGCGGAAGCCCTCCTGCGCCACCCCCCGGCTTTTAACGGGAGCGGGGGCCGGGAGAGGCGCTGGCTCAACGAAGTCACCCACCTCGTAGGCGTGGCCCATCGCCAGGTCGCTGTCCACAGCAGCGCAGGGGCCAGGAGTGCCGACCGCGCAACGTCTAGCGCGGGCCGGCCCCCCGCCCCGAGTCAAAGCAGAGCCCGGAGCACGGCGCAACACGCCACGACTCCGGCAGACAGCGGCCACGGCGACCTCCGTGACTGGCTGAACCAGGGGCGGTCCGACGAGGATGCCCGGGTCACCATGGAGCGACAGCGCGAGCGGCGGGCGGACGCCGCCACGCGTTCCGAGGTCCAGGCCTCCAGCTCCAATCTATTGACGGGAAACCGTCATCTGTTACCCGAGCCCGCGCTCTACGGTTCGGGTTGCCTGGCGCTCTCCCCAGGCCTCCGGCAGGTTCGCTGGCCGGACAGGTTCCGGCCCAGCTTGCCGGAGAAGTATGACGGCTCCGTGAACCCCACGGAGTTCCTGCAAATATACACTACTGCCATCCGGGCGGCCGGTGGCGATGATCGAGTGATGGCGAACTACTTCCCCGTCGCTCTCAAGGCCCAGGCGCGCTCTTGGGTGATGAACCTCCCCGAGAGATCAGTCTACTCGTGGGAGGACCTCTGCCACCAGTTCGTGGCCAACTTCCAGGGCACCTTTCCGCGCCCTGGGACCGAGGCGGACCTCCATGCCCTACGCCAGGGCAGGGACGAGACGCTGAGGCACTTCCTACAGCGCTTCAGCCAGGTTCGCAATACCATCTCCCACATCGCTCCTCACGCGGTTATCCATGCCTTTCGCTCGGGTGTGCGCGACAGGCGCATGCTCGAAAAGATGGGCACCCGCGACGTCCAGACTACGGCTGAGCTATTCAAGCTCGCCGATCTCTGCGCCCGCAAGGAAGAGGCCCGGGCATGGAACGAGCCACGCCCCGGGGCCCCTGACAAGGACCCCGAAGAATACGGCGAGTCCTCGCGCTCCGCGGCACGTCGGGACAGGAGGAAGCGACAGAAGGAGAAGGCGGCCGCCGACGGCTTCGCCTTGGCTGTTGCGGGCGCCCCACGGTCCGACGATGTCCGCGGGGACAACATCACCGGCGCGCCGCCTTCGACGGCAGCGGCCCAGAAGTGGTGCGCCGTCCACGAGACGGATTCGCACGATCTCACGGAATGCCGCGCCGTCCAGAGCTTGGCCAAGCAGGTCAAGTACTTCCGGCAGGAGCCTTAGCCGGCCAAGCCCGGTTCGGACAGTCCGGCCCCGGCTCGGACAGTCCGAACGGGCGGATTTGGATGGTCCGACCCCTGGCCGGACGGTCTGGCCGAGGGCAGCGGATAGGCCGACCAAACGTCCCAGCTCAGGGAAGCCCGAACCTAGGCCGCCTTGCCAAAACGAGTGCGAGCCTCGAACGTGGCACCCGGGACAGCCAAGCCGGAGAGATCATCCCGATTTCGTCCCACCTTCCCGGGAAGCGTCGACTGTATCGGTACTGGTCCTTTGGTTGGCTATTGGTTAATGAAAATCTCTCCTCTCCTCCTTTATTAGAGGAAGTCTTCCCCTTTCCTTTGCCATAGGGTACGACTGCCCGGACTCCATCGGACGCGATGGCGAGCCCGGGCGGTCCGTCCCGACTCAGTCCGGGGCCTCAGGGCCCCCGACGCCCATAGGGTACGACTGCCCGGACTCCATCAGACGCGATGGCGAACCCGGGCGGTCCGTCCCGACTCAGTCCGGGGCCTCAGGGCCCCCGACGCCCATAGGGTACGACTGCCCGGACTCCATCAGACGCGATGGCGAACCCGGGCGGTCCGTCCCGACTCAGTCCGGGGCCTCTGGGCCCCCGACGCCCATAGGGTACGACTGCCCGGACTCCATCAGACGCGATGGCGAACCCGGGCGGTCCGTCCCGACTCAGTCCGGGGCCTCTGGGCCCCTGACGCACATAGGGTACGACGGCCCGGGCCCTATCGGACGCGATGGCGAGTCCGGGCTGCTCATCCCGACTCAGTCTGGGGCCTCCGGGCCCCGATGTAATAATCCGGACCACGCCGCTCTGTCGAGCGCGAGTCCGGGCAGACCGCTCCCGGTCGAGGATCTCCTCCCGGAGTCAAGAGCTCGCACTCTCGCAAGGGAAGCCGAGCCCGAAAACGACCCCCACGGGGCGCGAGTACCCGAACAGCATCGCCTCGGCAAGGGCTGGTCCGGGGAGGCCCTCCCAATATGATCCATGTCCTTACCCGGGCCTCCGTACCTGGGCACGTAACGACCATACATATCAAGCCGCACTACCGCCCGGGGCCCGGGTCCCGGGCACATACTTGAGCCGAGGCACGGATTCCCGAATCCGCGCCCCGGGCCTGACACCGAGGAGCCGAACCAGGGCGGCATCGCCAAGGCGAGCGCAAGCCTAGGAACGCGACACCCGGAATAGGGCGCGATAGCCCGGACAGCACCGCCCCGGCGAGAATGCATCCGGAGGGTCGTCTCACATCCCATATTCAAGCCCGGGCCCCCGGAACCCGGCTTATATCAAAACCGTATTTCAGTCCGGGGCCCCCGGGTCCCGGATACATATCTTTAGCGCTGGCCGGGCCCCCGGGTCCCGAGCGCATGCCTTTTCCCGGCCTCGAGGCTCGCGAGGGAAGCGAGTCTGAGCTCCTCTCCCGAACACCAGCGACCTCCGAACAATACAATAAGCCAAGGTACGAAAATATAAACGTCGTCATGTATATATATATGCAAATATCTCTCTTCACAAGACAGGCAAAACCGGAGCGCAAGCACGAGAGGCTCGGATCGCACGGGGCGCGGTTGCCGCCGCACTTCTGACCGGGCCCCGAAAGCGGCACCGGGCAGCGTCGGAAGGGAAACGCTCGGGGGCATGGAGGGCCCCCGGGCCCCGAAGGCACCCGCGTATGGCGTCTGAAGGAAACCGGCGTTTTCGCCGGACTCGTCGGTCCCCGGATTCTTGAAGTGCTCCCCCCGCTCGAAGAACCCCGCCGTCGTGGCTGCGGCGTCGGCCACGGCCTCAAAATCGGCCGCGCGCTTCCGGGAGGCCTCGGCCTCCCTTTCCATCTCCACCGACCAGGACTCGGCGGCCTTCACCGCCGGCTCGCTTGCAAGGATCACACGCTTCCGGACCGCGAGCGTGATCTTTCCGGAAAGATGTTTTCTTCCCCCGCGCCTCCATCTTGGACCGAGCGCAGGAGGACTCGTCGACAGCGGATTTGGCGGCGCCCTTCAGTCAGATGCCGCGCCCTCCATCTCCGACCGGCCTTCCGCGGATCGTCTGGATTCGGACGGTCCGATCCGTGGAAGGACGGTCCGAACGCCAGGTTGCCACGAAGGACCCGGTCGCGGCTATGCGGGCGGTCAATTGCTGCACCACTATCGCGATCGCTGCCCGTCCGCTCTCGACGATCCTCCTGGACCGGGGCGGACTTCCGCTGCTCCCGCGGGCTGCCGCCTGCACCTGGCCGGCGGCAACCGCCATCTGCTCCCGCGCGGAGTGGAGCGTTGCGCGTCCGCGCGCTGCTCCTGATTCACCGGGCAGCGAAAAACCACCGGGGCTTCCTTAACATTTTCGCAGCTAGGCAGGGCGCGAGAACCCGGACAGCATCGCCTTGGCGAGCTCGAGCCCGGGGAAGGCGTCCCGATACCTTCCTATTTTCCCAGCCCGGGCCCCCGGGCCCCGGAACATGTCCACCGCATTACCTCCGGGGCCCTGGGTCCCGGGCCCATTTTTGTTCCCGGCAAACAAGCGAGGGCAGCAAGTCGTTAAGCGAGGACCAGGGGCCACTGGCGCTTAATTGCTCGCGGCCATCGGAGACCTAGTCCCCGGGGCGGCAGGGAACACTAGCTCGGGGGCACGGGTTCCCCCGGGCCCGCCAGACGGACTTAATCGTCCCGGGGACCGAGTTCCCGGGGTGAACAACTATCGCGCTCGATGGATCCGGGGACCAGATTCCCGGGGCAGGAAACTATCTCACGTGCTGCCCTCGGGTGTCGAGTTCCCGGGCAGGCAACTACGCCGGGGCCCGGAAGAGGCACTCGGGCGCTACGGCCGCTCACGGCTGCTGGCGCTCGGTGTCGAATAGCAGCAACCTCAACAGAACCCTCGCGGACGTCGGGAAGCCGCTTGATGCAGCCCGCGTCGTGGCCCCACGCGCCACGGACTCGAAAGTCGACCGCACGCTTCCGGTAGGCCCCGGCCTCCCGATCGACCTGCGCCAAGGGAACGTTCCCGGGACCCGGGGCCCGAGGTGACCACACCCGGGGAAGGCGTTTCCGGGACCGGCTGTGCTCGGGCCCTATCCCAGAATCACTTCCGGCGCCAATTCCCTGCCCGGGGGCTGACAAGGCTTCGGGCCCAGGGGTTGTGCTCTCGGAGCCACGCCACCCTTTTTCAAACACCCAGCAACCTTCTCCCGTGGCATCGCTGCGCTCCCCGGGACGGCAGCGCTCGGGGGCATGGCCGGTGGCGTCAGGAGGGAGTTGACGTCTCCCTCGAACTCCTCGTCAGACATCGGCTCTACAAGACTACGCAACAAGTCATCAAACTTCACCAATTCACGGCGAACCAGGCGGACCCAGCGTCCCCTCGATTCTTCAAAGACGTGGCCCCGTTTCTGCCCGGAGCGGTTCCGGCCGAGCAACAGGGCCAGGGGCCACTGTCGGCGAAATGGGACTGGGGGTCCCATAGCCTGCGGGGACGCGTGGATCTCCGGCCACATCGGCTCCTCCGGGGGACATGTCCTGCACGGCCGGCGGCCGGCAGGGAGGCCGTGTCTCCCGCCGGTCGTCCGTGCCCGGATGTGTCGCCCGCGGCCCCGGGCGAGTGCCGCCCGGGAGCGCCGCCTCCGGCCCCGGGCGAGTGCCGCCCGGGAGCGGGCCGTCCGGGAGCGCCTCCTCCGGCCCCGGGCGAGTGTCGCCCGTGCCCGGAGGCGCCGCCTCCGGGCGTGTGTAGCAACCAGGCGACCAGACCAGCCGCCCGCAGCACCCGACAGGGGCTCCTCCAGGCGTGGCGCAACAGGCAGCTGCTGGCATGCAGGTGCTCCAGCCGCCCACAGCAGCAACAACTCCGGCATAGGCGTCGTAGGCAGACGTGTGCACAGGAGAGCTCGCCGGAAAAGCTCTCTCTCTGTATTCTGGCACTGTGGGCTCCCCTAATCTATAAAGGAGGATCCAGGCCACCGAACCGAGGGGCAAGGAAGCTTGAGCATTAGGAACCCCGAGCTCGGACTCTGACTAGACCCCGGGCTCCCCGACTCTATCTCATTCTCAGGCGACTGTTCTTCTTCCTCAGCTCCGGCTGAGCTCACTTTGTAACCGTATTCATTCTCCCACCTAGCCATACACACAGGAGTAGGGTATTACGCTCCGGCGGCCCGAACCTGTATAAATCCTCCTGTCTTCTCTGTGTGCCACGGTTTTCTCGTCTTCTCCAACGCCTCGTACACCTGAGAAACAGCTCCCCTGGCCGAACCTCAAAGGGGGGTCTCCCGACTTCCCGCCGTCGAGGCTTCGTCCTCCGACAATAGGAGAATTTTCCTATAATGCTCTTCGGGAAAAAAAAACAACTAGTCTCTCTCTAACACAAGCAAGTTCCTTTAAAATTCTTGCATTTACTTCCTGCGAACCATCCAAAGAAACCAAATCTAGTATTCTTGTGTTTTAGAATCATATAGTTTTCTAAAGAGTGTGACATTCCATTCTTGTGTTTCTTCTGTTCATGTGTATTTAGAATAATGTGTTCTAAAGGAGCCCTTAAGAAAGGCAAGAATTTGAAAGCATGATATTAGGATATCACACCTTATAAATTCCTATACAAATTAGGAACACATGAATGCTCTAAAACAAATATTTAGATATAACGCTGTCGGAGGAGGGAACTCTAACCGCGGGGAGTCTGGGGACCCCCCTTTGAGGTTCGGCCAGGGGAGTTGTTCACAGGACGGCAACGGCGTCTGGGAGATGATCGATGCTCGGGCCCGGGAGCCCGGGCTGAGAGATGGCACGCAAGGGAGACAGGGGAAGTATACAGGTTCGAACCGCGCGGAGGCGTAATACCCTACTCCTGTGTGTGTTTGCTATGTGGGAGATGAATGTGGGTTGCTCTTACAAGGAGTTCTCGAGGGGTGCTCAAGAGCTAGCCCTCGCTTGGGGAAGAACTCAGAGTGTTTCTAAGTCTAGCCGCTCTCCGGGAAGAAGAGAGACCGAGAGCCAGAGAGAGCCGGGGGTTCCCCTCTGCTTGGCTTGGATCCTCCTTTCATAGTCCAAGGGGAGTCCACAGCGCCTAGCTCACATGTGAGGAGAAAGCTTTTCTAGGTATGGTATGTCTTGTCGCACGCACGCGGCTGTCTGCTGAGCCACGCCGGAGTCAGCTCGGGACATCTTATCGTCACGTCGCTCGGCGGCTGCGGGCGGCTTGGTCGGGGAGGTGTGATAGCGCACGCCATCGCTACCAGTGTGGAAAACTAAAGCCCTCTCAGTCAAAAGTTCTCTGACCGCGCAGGGAGCGAGCTCACAGGGGGTCATCATGAGAGCCCACGCATGCCCGATCGGGCGACAGGCGCGCTGCGCCTTGTCGCCTCGTCATTAATGCGGGTGGTTAGAGAGCTGATCCGCTCGAGTCAGGCTCGTGCCTGGGGCAGAGAGCTCATCGAGCCCTCCGGGCGCACACGGCGCCGAGCTCCTCAGGGACAGAAGCTGTGAGCCCCGGGCTCGGGGAGCGCGCCCCGGGCCCGGGAATGCCCTAGTAATGGGTCCCGGGAATGCGTCCCGGGACCGAGCCAGTGGGTCCTGGGACCGGGGCCCGAGACCGTGGTTTTCGGGAACCGGGGGGCGAGACCCGGGGCCCGGGAATGTCCAGTAATGTGCCCCGGGAACGCGCCCCGGGGCCGAAGTTGTGGGTCCCCGGCCCGGGGGGCGAGACCCGGGCACGGGAAGTCCTAGTAATATGCCCCGGGGACGCGACCCAGGGCTGGAGCTGTGGGTCCCGGGACCGGGAGGCGAGGCCCGGGCACGGGAAGTCCCAGTAATGTTCCCGGGGACATGCCCCGGGACCGAGGAGGTGGCTCCCGGGACCGTGGGGCGAGGCCTAGGCCCCGAAAATATCCCAGCAATGTGCCCTGGGAACGCGACCCGGGGCTGAAGCTGTGGGTCCCGGGACCGGGGGGCGAGGCCCGGTCCCAGGAAGTCCCGGCAACGTTCCCGGGGACATGCCCCGGGACCGAGGAGGTAGCTTTCGGGACCGGGGTGGAGAGGCCCAGGCCCGGGAGGGTCCCAGCAAAGTGCCCTGGGACCGAGACTGGCTCCCGGGACCGGGGGGCGGGACCTAGGTCCAGGAATGTCCTTGGGCTACGGGGCCCGAGGGTGGATGTAAGCAGTCGTCGCGACTCGCCCGGGGAAGGTGCACCTGGGCCCGGGCAGTGCTCGGGCCCTAAGCACTCAGCGGGAGAACGGCCGTAGCCGGCCGCCACTTGTGCAGAATGTGGCCCCTGGAGGGGCTGACGTGGCTGAAGATCCACGCATCCTGGGGGAATGTGGGGCCCCCAGTCCCGTTTCGCCGACAAACGCGAGAAAAAAACAGGAATTGTAGAAACAAGATAAAAAAACCATGAGGTAAAACCTCATTTTTTTTTCTCCAAGATTACAATGGAATGACTTTTCATAGGAAACTTTAAGGACCAATCCTTTGTTCCAAATTGCTTTATAGGAATTCAATCCTTAGAATTTAAGTCCTCCAAAAAACCTAAATATTTTCTTTGTTCCAAAGAAGCCCTTATAGAGGTGCTTATGAAAATAAACTTGGTTTCTTTTTCCACGTCAAACTGGAGAGGTGCTTAGCCTACACATTTGATGCTTCGTCGGGAGTCGACGCTAGACTAAGCGCTGAGGTCATGGAGCTAACTAATTTTTGATTGGCTGCCGATTTAAGTGGTGCATGTGCTTAAAAAACTTGACCAATGGGTTAAGGTGGCCCACGGCATTCAACTAAGTCGAGAAAAGTCTCCCCTGAACGTAGCGCGTGGTGATGTGCTTAAATTAAGCACCCGTCCAATTGCTTGCATTGGAGGATACCAATCCAATATGAGGCGCTTGATGATTTGTGATTTAGTTTCTCTCCCTAAGCACATGTACAAGCACTTTGCATTGTGGATGGTCTTAGAGTATCATATAGGCTGAAGCCACAAGCCTGAATTGTGTTTTTCCCACAATACAAAGTTGCTTCAAAGGTGGCTTTAACTTTTCCTGACGGCTCCTGATATTTTTCATTTCAGACCTCATATTGTTCTAATTTACATGAAAGTCCTGAATTTTACGATAATCACCTTAAAAACAATGGAAGTATAAAATAACTCCCTCGCTAAACCACAGTCATTTGCTCCTCTCTCGCACACGTGAATCGCTTCCACCACCGATGACCACGGCGTGCATGGCAGCAAAGATGGGGTCAGCGACGAGCAGTGGGGAAGAAGAGCGCAACAGGGATGCACCAGCATCATTGTACATGGCCGCATATATGGTCGCGTAGGCATGGCGGAGACACAACGAGGGGGCTCCCCGACGGCTCTCTAACGGTCATGTTGTCCTCGGAACTCCTAGTGTCGCAAGCAATCTCGAGCTCCCTGCATCGCCTAGTCTCGAGCTCCCTTCCTCGTGAGCGATGCTAAACCCCGCATCAGATCTGGTGGCGGCTCTTCAGATGTAACTCAAGCTCCCTTCCTCTCCAACCATCACTACCGGTTCTCCCCACTCGAAAGACCGAGCTGGCGCGGTGGCTCCAATGTAGAGCGGTGAGGCCACTCGCCCACCTCCGGGAGGTACCAAAATGAAATTGATAAGCTTAGAATATGCTCACCTGGGTTGGGGGTAGGGTGTGAGGGCGCGCGTGCATACGCTTTCACATTTGTGCAGCACTATTTAGGAAAAACAAAGAAAACCTAGCAGTGAACGTGTGGCAGCGATTCCAAATCCAACTTATACATGGCCAAATGGGCCGTGTCTAAATGGGCCGGCCTGGGCACAAAAGCCGGTGGGCCGTGCCATGCTTGGGCTGCCGAGGCTACACGCCAGGCCAGCACGGCATGGCACGGGCACGGCAAGCACGGCGGCGGTCCAATTGGGTGGCGACACGCGGCAGGCTTGGCACGATGGTCCAATCGGATGGCGGCACGAGTCCCAACAACTCGTTTTTAATGGCTATTTTTTGAATTTAGCCGTTGGAGGACAAAAAATCTGAAAAAAGGTAAAATTTTTTCCTATAAATAGGGCAGCCACCCCCAACATCCTGCCTCATTATGCTAAATCCTGACGGTACGGTACGTACATGGAAGTACGATCCTTTGGTAGCACGAGAATCCCTTATTCTTTTAATTGCTAGACAAGATTTATCCTTAAATTTTGATGAGTCTACTGCATTTGAGACTTACATTAAAACTGCTCATAATTCTAGATTTCAATCTATTAGTAGACAGATCACAACCCATGACTTGGTCAATGTTTATAATCAAGGCCGAGATACTATTAACCAATTATTTACTACATGCACCTTTTCTGTTAGTATTACCTCTGATATTTGAAATGGTAGGGCTAAAGAGAACTATATTAGTATAGTTGCTCATTATGTTGATTATAACTGAGAACTACAAAAAAGAGTCATAGCCTTAAAATTAATTGATGATTTACATACTGTTGAAAATATTGTTGAAAGAATTTTTAGAGTTTATGAGGAATTTGGCCTCACAAATAAAATCTTTACACTAACATTAGATAATATAGCTGCAAATTCCAAGGCAATGGAAATTCTGCAGCCTTTATACTCTGCTTATGCTAAATCATTTCTTTTACATCAACGTTGTGTATGCCATGTTATTAATCTTATAGTTAAATCTGGGTTTAAGAGAGTAAGTACGTATATTGATTCTATCCGTGAAGCCATAACATGGTTGAATAGTTCTAATCCTCAACTTACGACCTTCAAGCGATTCTGTATCGCTTCAGACAAGCGTCTACGTAAGTTCCAAACGGATGCGGACTATCGATAGAATTTGACTTATTTAATGTTAAAGAATATTTTACCTTACAAAGAAACGCTAACTTTTTTTTTGCAAACCAAGAATGTTGTAACTAGTGATGGGCAACCGCTTCTGACAGAACAATCTTAGCATGTTTTCGAAAGGTTTTATTACTTTCTTGAAACATTTTATGATGCAACTGTTACTTTATCTGGTATTTACTATCCAACTGCTAATTTAATTTTACATAAAATTTTTGAGATTGCCATTTTATTGCGAAAATATGAAGATGACCAACTACTAGGGCTTGCAGTATTTCATATGAAGCAGAAATATCTTAAATACTAGAGGGAATTCTCATACTTCTATACTTTTACATTTATTCTTGATCGTAGAGGTAAAATACGTGGATTCCTCAATATTTTGAATCTTATTGGAGAGTCGATGAATATTGATTACACTAACTATTATTCCGATGCTAAGACTAAATTGTATAAAGTATTTCAAAAGTATGAAAATAAATTTGAAGAAGTTTACGTGCAAAGAGCCCTACTTGTCCCTATACCAGGCAAAAAAGAATTACAGTGGGGTCAAATTTGGGGTGGTTCCTCTTCTAGTACCGGTGGTGGAAGTTCGGCCACCGCAAGTACTACACATGCTTCGCATGACGTCTATGAGCTGTCCTCCTACTTCAACAGCAACTCTATCAACCAGGAAGATCTTAACGTGCTCGGGTGGTGCAACGATCACAAGACCCAATATCCTGTGCTCTCAAAACTAGCATGGGATGTGTTCACGGTGCCTGTGTCTACGATATCCTCCGAATCGGCCTTCAGTCTTTGTGGAGGAATTGTTGAGGAGAGGAGAAGAAATCTGCGCAGCGAGGTGGTAAAATGCTAGTAGCCGTCAAAGACTGGGAGCTAGCCAAGGAATGTGCTCAACACACCACGGAGAACCATGATTTGGCTGCTCAGTTTGACAATCTTTACCTAGAAAATGAGGAACTAGAGTAGCACATTTTTATTTTTGAGTTTTGTCCTTTAGCTGTACTCTTTTTTCTTTTTTATGGCTTTCTAAAATATGAGTTTTTATATGACCAAAGTTTTTAATGAGGCAGCCATGTCATATCAATTTCAATAAAGGTCATTACTTCTTTTTCCCCATATTTATGCAAGAATTTAATTATAAATGTGTTGCTATTTTTCTTGTTTATAAAATATGAAATGTTTCTCCTCTGATATCATTAAAGAATTTTATGACAATTTTCTTATTTTGTTGAAAATATTTTGCTCCTTTTTTCCCAATGTTTCTAGCACAATTTAAATTTTTATATAGTTTTCTTAATTTTTTCTTTTTTTTATTTTTTTCTTTTTAAAAAAATCCTGGGCGAACAAGGCGGGCGGCCGGCACTGCCACACGTTGTGTGACGCCCGCGGCGGCGCTTGCCGTCTTGGCCTCCACACGAGCCTGGCCGGTGCCACGCGCGCCCCGTCAAATTCAAACGGGTGGCGTAAATGCACGGTCACATGAAGTACGGGCGTGGCTGCCGGGCCAGACTGCTGCTACTAGGCCAAATCAGGCTACTATGTCTCATGGGCCAGTACCGGCCCACGTGCCACGGCCGGACCCATGTGGGCATGGTACGACCTGATAGCTTCATAGATCATGCCTAGATCGAAGCCTTAACATATGAACCAGCACAATCCGCTATAGAAGATGTGTGTTAACGGACCGTATCGTACTGAGCCGTGTTGGACCGTACTGGGTCGATAAGCCCGGTTGGACATCTATAATCCATCTAGCGGGAGCGGCACGCGACGAACGTGCGGCCAAGCGAGGCAAGCTTCTTCCTCTTCAAGTTGGAAGTGCAACACGCGGACACGGATCCTTCCCGGTTCCACCCTTCGTCCTGTTCCCCCCAATTCCTCGCTCCGTCGCTTGATCCGAGCGGGCGAACGCATCCCTCCCCTTCCTCTCTGGCCGCTTCCCCCCTTCTCCGGCGTCTCACGAGAGGGAGACAAGAACTGCAGGTGATGGCTGCCGCTTGCTCCTTCCGCTCCGTCACCCGAGCTCCGCCGCCCCTCCGGGGCATCGCCAGGAGAGGGATGCGCTGCTGCAGCGCCGCTCCTCCCGGCGCCGCCGCTGCCGCCGCCTACACCTCCTCCAACAAGGTGCCAGCAAGTCCTACCATGTGTCCGGTGTCGAGTCCTGGATGCGTACACAGGATAGAGATGTAGAGAGTGACTTGCTTGTGTTGCTTCTGTCCTTGTGTGAAGCTCGTGTTGGAGGTTAAAGAAAGGCTGGAGAGGGAGCATCCGGGCCTCCCGACGGGCAGGAACGGGAGGGACGATGAAGAGATGATCCTTTGGTTTTTGAAGGACCGGAAATTTTCCATCGATGAAACAGTCTCTAAGCTGACCAAGGCCATTGTATCCTACAACTATGCTGACCTAGAAACAGGATATTTATTTGCAGTTTCGACAAATACTCGTGTTCTAGCCTATTGTTTTGTTCATAATTTTCTTCGTGAAACCCAGATTGTTCTGTTTTATAGTGTATCGGATGTTTTGCTTAAAATCACAGTTCATCTAAGATATTGAAAAGGCAGAATAGAGCTAGATATTTCTAAATTTAATGCTGCCATTACTTTTACTCTTTACTGGCACAAGAATTTTCAATACATGTTGTGCTATTTGGATGGATTATTTGCTGATGGTAATATTGAGTTATGGAGGAAACTGGAATTTAAGTGATTCAGTCAAACTACTGCCATGTTCTCTTTTTCCTAACCTGCATTTGCTAACTGGACAATGCTTCATATCTGTCTTCCAATTCTTTTCTAAGTTATATCTCCTTTTCTGGGAGAAGGCTTCACATCCTTGAACCTTAATCACAGGGTTGTCCAGAAGTTATACCCCCTTGGTAAAGCCCTATGTTATATCATCTACATTTGATCCTATTTGTGCATGAACTTTCCTTTCATCTGCATTAGAAATGGCGCCAGGATTTTGGTGTATCAGAATTATCAGAAGAATCAGTGAAAGGGTTGTATCAAACTGGCAAGGCATATGTGCATGATTCTTTTGACATCTATGGTAGACCTGTGCTAGTAGTGGTGGCATCCAAGCATTTCCCTTCTGTAAGTTCTTTATGTTGTGAACCATGATTTAGACATGTTGAACTGTTTATGTTGCTTAGCCTATATAGTGGGCACATGCATTCTCAAATTATTAGAACAGCACATTGAGCAAAGTAGAGCTACAGAATTATCTGTGGCATATCATTAGAACTTTTGAGAGTCTGAGAGCAGCTAAAAACATGATTTACATGTTTACACCAATACCACATAGCTTCATTTTGACTTTCTACTCTGATTATGTTTGGTATCTATCTTACTGATGATGTTCTTGGTTATATTTCTGATCCACACAATTACAGAAACAAGACCCAGTTGAAAATGAGAAGCTATGTGCCTTTTTGGTTGAGAAGGCATTGAGTAGGCTTCCTTTGGGAACAGAGAGTATACTTGGCATTTTTGATCTTCGAGGGTTTCAGGTGGAAAATGGTGATCACCAGTTTTTGAAGTTTTTGGTAAGTTGTGTTCATTCATGCTATGCTATTCCCAACTATGTAGTTGTCCCTCAGAACCTACTAACCAAGCATTTCAGATTAATTGCTAAGCTGTTGGAGTGTCAAACATGCATACAGTTATCATCGGCTTGCCTTTTCTATCAAAGATTAAAAAAAGTTGCTTTCCTTGAATACCAGTTTGCAATAGTATAAGAATGCAAACTAACATCATTACTAAATCATGTGATTTCTGCATCCATTTCAAAGAGCAGTTATTTACAAATAAACGAGTTAAGGCCTATTTTCTTATATAAAAAAATACCCTGTTCAATCGTAAAGTTTGTACTGTTATGGTAGTTGATCCATTGGAAAACTTGCTGGCTTCCACACTTGATGCATAATTTCTACAAACCATTTGTTTTCTGTACTCCTGTTGACACTGCTTTCCTAATGTTGTACAGATTGATGTGTTCTACTATTACTACCCAAAGCGGCTTGGGCAAGTTCTTTTTGTGGATGCACCGTTTGTGTTTCAGCCGATGTGGCAGCTTGTTAAACCTTTATTGAAACAATATGCATCCCTGGTCAGCCTTCCTCTCTACCTCTCTGCACATGAAGTTCTTTAGCAAATGGCACCTAATCTTACCCCTTCACTGTTGTTATTCCTGCACAATAGGTGAGATTTTGTGATGTCGAGACAGTGAGAAAAGAATACTTCACAGAAGAGACTGTACCTCCTGATTTCGGCAATTAGGTGTCATGAACTGTTCATCATCTTTGTCAGCATTGGGTTGTTGCTCTTAAGAGACTGTTGCAGATTCTAGTGACAGGTCAGTGCTGATTCTCCTTGTTTTGCCTTTGGATATCAGCTTGTTTTCTTTATAATTTAAAATTAGGAACCTAGCTCTTCTTATCACTAGTAGGGATTTAATTCTGTTTTAAAAATTAAATTAAATTAAATTAAGAGTAGGTGGTACAAATCAGGACCCTAACTTGCTGCTTTGAAATTGTGTGTTTTGTCTACTTGCTAGGAGAGCACCAACTACCAAACCATCGATACTGAGATAAGTTGTATTGACGAGATTTTTGGACTTCAATCTGAACGCTCAGGACCGTCTCGACATCATTAGCTAGTCGCACAGGAATGTCTTGGGTGTAGCCATTACTGGATGGGCGAAGAAATGCCCCCCTGCAGTTATCCAAAAAGGCTTTAAAGAATATATCCCAATCATCTGTTGCTCTTTTCTTTAGACATTTAAACTGTAAATCTGTAACCATATATACCGTCATCCATTGACTGAGCAGTAACAAAATTTTGTGAGTTCCAAACAAATACAAAGGAAAAGCACACATTCTATGTCGATTCTATTCACAAGGTCCTAGCTTAATTTGTCCCTGTACCGCTTACCATCCTATGCACTAAAACACTTGGAATCACCTTCATTTTCCACATTTCCACTGGTAAGTATAGTACATTTCTAGGATACCAATCTACTAACCCAAGCAATGACACCACAGCACATTAACCCACCTCCACCAACCCTACCACTCCCATCACCTCCCTGAGAAGATCGGTTACTCCAATCTCAAGAAAACTACCCCGTAAACCACCACTCCTTGCCATTTTGCCAAGCTGGGAATGCTTCACATGCACGCGCCGCACAGGACGTGAACAACGGTGAAACGTAAATACGCATCGATCGCTCAATGACTCCGCAAGCGGCACTCGCGCCCGGTCACGGGCGGCCTGTGCGCGCATTGGCTCGTCCTTGGCGCCACCCGCCATAAGAAAGCCCACCACCACGCACCATGCGGTGCGCCGGTACACGCCTACACCGCTAGCTAGCTGTCTCGCGCCGTCCTCGATTCATTGGCGTTGGCGTTTCTCGCTCTCATGGGTATCTGTATGTCGTCCGTGGCCGTGTGGAAGGAGAAGGTCGTCTACGCGGGGCGGCGGCGCGGCGAGGTTCTTGCCGGCGCGGAGGACGTGGTGGGAGGCGTAGGTGGCGGTGGGTACGGGCTACTGGGAGGCGACGCTGACGCCGACGCCGACGTGCTGGAGGTGGGGGAGAAGGTGGTGAAGTGCGGGGCGGACGCGGCGGTGCCGGCGACGGGCGGCACTCCGGCGCGGCCGATATGGCAGAGGAAGGTGCTGATGGGCGTCAAGTGCCAGCTGCCGCGGTTCAGCGGGATGATACTGTACGACGAGCGTGGCCGGCCGGTGTGCAGCGGCGTCCGGGACAGGGCGCGCGACCAGGTGACGATGACCTATCTCTCGCTAAACAAACTGGCTCTGCTTTTTGCACGGTGACACGTACGTACTCTCGATCACATGCTGAAAAATTTTATGGCGGTGCGGCTCGTTCGCGTCGATCTGCAGGAGAAGCACGCTGCGGCGATCATGGTGCTGAGGGACATGCTCTAGGCCTCTAGCTCGCCGGCCGGCCGGCCACTCGCCGTCGCCGGTGGCAACCTTCTGCGTCGTCCCTGTGCTTGCTTCCTGTTTCGGGTAGCCGGCCGATATGTGTGTACATCTTTGTTTCCTTCCTCGGTTGTCCATTTGGCCGGGAAATTCTTTTCATCCCTCGAGAGATATTATCTAAAAAGTTATCAAAAAATTAAAAAAATTTAATAAGATATATTAATATATAATATGTCATTTCACAAACATGTCAGATTAAATTTGACTTATATAGACAGATACAAAAATAACAAATTTAACTATAAATACTGCATACTATTCACACAGTCAAATATATTATTTTTGTTTTTATTTATATGAGTCGAATTTAAACTTAAATATTTGTGAAATGATATATTACATATTAATTTATCTTGTTAAATTTTTTAATGATTTTTTAGACAATATATACGAAATAAGTAAATATTCTCTCGAGAGATGAAAAACTACTTCTCATTTGGCCAACCGCGTGTGTCTCAGTAGTCGCTACTAGCTAGTACGTGGGAGGCAGTGAGCCACCGAGAGGCAATAAAAAGGTCGCGCGCTCGTCAGATATTTTGGTTTTTAGGAGTGTTCTTCAGAACAATTCCATCCTGCTTGTGCAACCTCTTGTGATTTGACTTGCCCTCCAAAAGGAAAATGAAAAATCTCTTGTGATACTCTAGTGTTGCTAAGTGCTCAGGTGATGTTTTGCCAGGTTGAAGAATATGCAAGATCGGAGTGGCTCGCTGCCAAAAATCATAACTCACTAGCACACGTGCATTGCAACAAAATTTTAATTAAAAAAATTATAATCATCTAAGTTATTACCATAACTTTATGTATATATTATCTTCTAATTTTTAATATATCTGTTAGATCCTTTTTCTTCACACAATAAATAGAAAGATGGTGATGTAGTGATTAACATGTGAGCCATTTAACCCCATACCGTTATTTTTTTCTTTCTAAAAATAGAGAGTTGGTGATGATGGTGGTGGTGGCAATGCGTTGCAACGAGGAAAAATTGATGTGCGTTGCACCACACGAATAAGATTAAGCCTCGTACAAATGAATTGGTTGCTCGTGCTCATAGTGCACATGGGTAAAGTCTAAAACCAGATGAAAATATTTGACTTCCAACCAGCTAATTGCAACTTAAAATGCCGTTTTCAGTAATCACAACTTGCTGTCACAATGCATTTCAAAATCCGATTTGTTGCATGTATCAATCAACCAATTGAACTTCACACAGGAAATGTTAAACAGAGCAAGGAAATAAAATGGAAAGATGAAAAAAGTTACAATCAACACAAATTTCAAAACAGCATCATAAAACAACCTGAAATTGAACAGTATTATAGATGATAGCATCTACACATCAAGGACTAAATAAAGCACATCAATCCCTTCTCAGATGGTTGAAGATAGTAGCACTAAAGGAATCGTTTCAGGATTGCATTCTAAGGATAAGCTTGGACAGTGTCTCGCATAGACCATAGAGAACTGCACGGAATAGACATTATTGAAGTTGAAATGTCACTACCAGCCAAACACATACTATACATACTGCTAGACCTACCTTTGGGTGTTCTGATCTGATCACTCGTCATTTAGAGTAAACTCACACTTTCAAGCCAAACTCTTTAACATAATATGTAGGATTAACAACCTTAGTGAAGTTATATCCGGGTCAACCTAACTTTTTGTCCCTAAGTAAACCTCATTTTTCTCCATAACGAATGAAAATTAAAGAAGTTCAGAAATTCATTGGGTGCAAACCAAAACACACCAGTGCACATAGAACTAATGTAGTGAAGAAATAAGAACCTTACATTCGAGTCAAATTTGAAAGATTATCGAGTCAAATTTGTGCACATAGAATTCTGATGCACAACTGGTTGGAAATGCATTGGTGTCATGATTATCAATACACATAGAAAGGCATCCATGGACTGAACTGCTTGCTCCCGCTACAGACAAGCAGGAAATCATTAGCTCCATGTTAGACCCCCAAAATAGTGCATTGTGTATCTTGAATTCTATGTCATCGGTTATATAGTTAGGTACTAACAAAATATTTCTGTGATGACTCCAGAAGAAATGTCGTTGGTTAGTTAATGCATTCGCATATACAAAAATAGAAGTCCTTCTAAAGAGCCACTATATAGCCAGATGTGCACTTACTGTTAATTTATTACAAATCAACTACTACAAGAATTATGAAGGTTAATTTATTCTGAGATATGCAACAGTATTAGGTCCCTAAATTTGCACAGCTACACCATCTAACTCACTGAACAGAAAACATGTAAAAATAAAATGTCAGGTCTGTTATCTAGCTGCTGTTAGCACATCAGATCATTTTGGCTGTTATTGTACAGAATATGCCCCCATGTATGGCATCTACGAAAAGTCTATATTCCACCATATTCTTATGTATTGCCATGTACAAGCATTTCAAATGAATTATATGCACTAACAACATGGCTATGGCCATCCCAGATGCTACTGTTATGTATACCCTATAGGTCCAGTAAATAAACATTGGAAGAACGTAAGTTACTAACTGCTAGTTGTGAATAACTTCATTTACCTCAACATAACAGATGCACTGAGGATCAGAAGTTCCTATAAGAACAAGATCACATGGTATCTCATCATTCTGATGAAGCTACACTATATTTCCAACATGTATATCTTGTGCTTTGATCTAAAAGCATGTGAACGTCTGATTATTAGACAATCAAATATTCAGTGTGTAAATCCAAATGATCCTAACTGCAATATTTCTGGTGAATGAAGAATATCATGTACATTAAAACTCCTTATTGCATACATGTTTAGCATCTCAGTATCAACGATTTAATTACAATTTACAAGTGCTGATACTGCTTGGTACTTAAAATGTATAAGTGGATATACAAGTGTCACCAAAGATAAATTTGCAAACTAAAAGCGGTTCAAGAAACTAAGGCTTTATTTATTTAATCATGTTACCTAAATATAATCAATGCAGTTTAGCCACTGAATTGCTATGGCAGCAAATCATGTGTAAAGGCTTAGTAATAAACTGAGCTCTTCGATAAGTTTTCCTTCTACAACCTCCAGAGAGAACAAAACTAAACAATGCCATTCACGAGTTTTAGTATATTTCATGTTATTTGTAATGCAATACTGAATAGTAACATGTAGGATTTCTATCTTATCAGTTTTTGGGTAACATGTAGGATTTCATTATCTTAACATGTAGAATTTTCTTTTCTTGTAGCACCAACTAATATCAATTACAATGCCTTTAGGCAATCTGAATTGTGATGCAACAGAAGATCTCACCTAGACAAGAGAAAACACATACAAAAATAAAATATCAGTGGAGAAAACAAAACCTGTCTATGGCTGCCGTCCTTTATCACCCACACTTCCCTTTCGTTTGCTTTCTTGTCTGAAAGATATCTATTGTAATCATCCCAAGCTTCTTTTGAAGCTGAAACTATGAAGATGATGGCTAGTGGACCCCATGAAGTTGCAGGACTAACAGGTGTGATTCTTGACCACAACTGAAGGCAGGCAATTAGAAGAAAATACTGATTCATGAAACGCCTGAAAATTTAAAGAAATGGATTATATTTGAAAATCAATATATCTATGACACACATAAAGAAGAAAAGTGGTTTAACACAGATACACCAATGGATTCACAGTTGATAAAACAAAACATAAACACTAAGGCCCTGCAGATATTTTGACAAAATGCTAGAAAAGAGCTAGCCAGCTGGTCTCATGCTGCAGAACAGATCTATAGTGTGAAGGTGATGAACTCCAGCAAATGAACTGCCATGGAGGTTGGCCCTATTATAGTTAGTATGCTTCTTGCCAATCTAATGCAATTATACCAACTGACATACTCACATTTATATGAAGACAATCACCCAAGCTAAATAAGTTGTTATGTCCATTTCCAGATAAACAAATTGCATGCAGTATAATAGGGAATAGCCTGGTTTGCCTCCATCATGAATAATACAGGCATACAATTTAGCAATAGCAGTATGCAGGCTGAACAATCATAGCTGGCAGCATAGTCTTCACAAAAGCATGGAAAAAGCACATCTTAAACTCCATTGGACTTCTCTTTATCTGAGTAGCATTAAGCAACGTGACACTAACCAACGGATGTTACAACGGTAGCCCAGAAAAGGATACAAGCCTAACTTGCAATAAATTGAGACAAAGTGTCACACCTTCACAGGCAAGCATACAGTTTGTGAAATAAAATTGCAACAGCCTACAACAGGGTAGCAAAACTATAGTATGTCCTTTTTGCCAAGAACAGGAAGAATATTTATGTCAGCACAGGAAATAAATCCAAACTTGAATTGCTCCCATAAGTTCTTTGGGAGAAAATTCCATAAGAGTATACTTGGTGTTGGATATTCTATTGTCACAGTAGGAATCCTGGTACGGATCATCATTGATGTAGACAAATCTTTCCATTTTGGCAAAGAAATCACTTCCGTGCCATTTGATCACTTCGATGGAAAGAGACAGTCAAAGATCTGAACATAAAAGGAATGATAACGATCATAAGTACCAAATTAAGAGAACAAATAATGCTGGCATACATTTTGTTTTGTTTTGTTATTGTAGTCTCCTGTTTTTGTTTTTTAAGTGCAGGTTCGTATCTATACTACTTAAATCTATCTTGCGTTGATCAATGTCAGCTTACAGTTGAATAGGAATCAGAAAGCTGGCTAGATTGATCCACAAAATTTTATTATAAGGTTATTCACCTGAAAGCCCATCTTTATTGCAAACAGCCAAACATATAAAAAAACAGAAGTTGTTAATCTAGATGAACTTAAAGGAACACAAATACCTTTCGTCTAACGTAATCTTGAAGGTAACCACAACACTGCCTGAAAGCTGGAAGATACTACAGATGATCCATATGTAAAATCACTCACACTTGTTTCTGTCATGTTCAAAGAAATTCAATCCAAAGTTACAGCGGAAGGGCTAGTAATATTATGACCATAATATTTTTTGCATAGTCGACAAATGCTAATCTAGCCAGCGAGGAGCACTTCTTTCTTTTGCAAGGGTCAAGGAACAACTTACAAAAAGGCATAAAGTATCAAAGTAAAATTAATACTATTGTTTAGACTGTTAGAGCTTGATAATTTAACCACCCATCTAGAGGTTCAAGGCAACCTGAATCAAGAACACCTTAAACTTCTAAAATAGGATACAGAGATATATCACATCCAAATCAAGGTCTCCAAAATTGACATGATCAGTAATTTGATAAACTGAGGTGGCTGCAAATGTGTGCAAACAGTTGAGACGTGCAAACTTCATTGAATGGACCCAAATAGTAAATTTAATGATTGAACTATTATATTTCTTTTTTTATAGCAAAGTTTTCGTCTAAGACAAATAACCAATTCGGGATAGCTGTTTGTCAAGTAATACCAGAAGAAGGTTAAAACAAAAGTGCATGCAAACCAGTTTACTGGCTCCAACATGAATCAATAAATTGACACACACATTACGGATCCACAATAGTTCAATACCATTCTCAAAATTTGATATCGCACACTCAAGAAAAATAGGGGGTAAAAAGAAGAAATTGGGTTTACTTTAACTGCAGAGGACGAGGAACCAGATGGGGAGCAGAGTATCGGTGAACTGGATCTACCAAGATACAGGCACAGGAGGTCACCGTTGGCACCGTAGAAGCTGCAGGATCGGCACGGTCGTGCGTGGAGGATCCCCTCCACCGGGGTTGTCTCGCGTGAGGCAGCTCCTAGAAGGAAACAAAAAGACTTGCATGTCAGCATTATACGCTTGCCAGAAGCCCAAAGTTGGATATACAAGTGTCTAAGATCTAACTTGAAATGATGGCTAATTGTTCAGTATAACATGTTACCATACAAAAACTACATCAATATAGTTCCAGAATAGTACATGAATACAAGCAAGAATTCATTATTTTCCTTGATGGGATCTTTTATGAAGCCCTTCGCTCTGATGTCAAGGCTTCAACTCTCCTTAGTGAGTACTTAGCTTGAGCACCAACCCCTAACCAGGTAGTCAGCATTTGTACTCAAAGCTGATTTTTGTTCAAAAATGGACTTATTGTTTGTCAGAGATTACATGGAGATATATACCTGATCAAAATTTTTATCTTTAAGCAACAAAAACAAACAACAGGATCATGGAATTGTAGGATACTTCTCTACCATTTTCATTTAAAAACTCAGAAGGAAAAATAGGAGACAACAATAATGCTTTACACAAGTAAGATTCACAGAGGGCCATCTTCTTATCCTTTACTAATGCTCTGGTATCATTTTATTAGAGCTTTCTACTTCCATAACATTATGCAACTTATATAATTCTCTCTCTAGTGTGCAGTGCACATAATAATATTTAGCAGTAATACTAAATAATTTTTTCGGGTTATAATAATGATGATAAAACAAATCAGATTGCAAATAATGCCAATTATTATCCAAAATAGTAATACAAAGAAGTGCAAATAATACCATCTCTAGATTTTCTTTGGTGATATTAAGATAACAAGCCTTGTGAGACGGACGGAAAACAGCCACCTGAAATTAATAATAAACCAATTACTTCCTACTAAGTTAGTTTGCCAACAAAACAAATCCTTTTGCACCACAACACCTTACCTTTTTCAGAACAATAACAGAGCCTACTGATACAACCATGCCATCCTCCTTTGTAAATACTTTCTGGTGAACTGAAGCACCAATTGTGCCGCTTGGATCCTATCATGAATAACTCACTATTATTTGCCACTCAATTAGCTTTAAATAAATATTCTGTACTCAGATAACAAAGTGATATATTTTCTCCATTATATTAATGCCCTTATGGCCTTCGCTTTAATTACTTATCTGAAAGTTTCCTGATGTAGTGCTCTCTATACATAAGATGCAAACTTGAAGAGATGGAGATAATGCAATAAGTGATAGAGCAATCAGTAGAAGGAAGCAACCAGTATATCAATCAAAGACCAAAGTCCCTTTTTCAATTCAACGCAAGCTAAACCCCGTATGCTGAGGACATGAGAACTCGACCAACGAATCCAACTCATTCCACAGACACACATAATCATGCCATGATGCCTGTGCTCACCTTGAGAGAGAGGAAGAGATCACCGAGCCCGTTTGGCGTGCATGCCATCACCATCCCGACCACCTGATCACAACCAAGAGCCCCAAAACCTATCAATCCATCAGCAAAGTAGCGAAGCAAGTAAAGCCAGTAAAGCCATGGAATTGAGAGGAGCCCGCACGCACCAGACGTGCTCGATACAATGCCCGGTCGCCACGGGTGGCCGCGATCTCCTGCCGCTTCCACGCGTGTTCCTCTCCTGCATCCCCACGGCCCACGCCACGATCAGCAATCGAAAAGGGTAGAATCAATCACGAAATGTGGGATCTTGACGACAAGGATCGATGTCTGATCCGGCTACCGTATCCACTCTCACCGAGGGACCCGAGCGCGTGGAGCCACGGGCTGAGCGAGAAGTCGGGGTCGGCAGCCTGGCCGTCAACGCGGGCCACGGGGCCGGCCGAAGGAAGGAGCGGGGAGCGGAGGCGCGTCGTGACATGGCGGAGGCGGGCGGGGGAGGCAAGGTGGAGGGCGCCTTAGGCGGAGTCCAGCGCAGAGGAGGCGAGAATGCCGAGAGGGGAGGTGTGGGCAATACCTTTGCTGTCGTCGAAGGGAAGGAAGGCACGATGAAACCCTAGGCCGCGACGGTCGCCTGCTCTGCGTCGTGGCCCATGATCAGGAGTAGGATGAGAGGGGAGAGGAACGGCAACGCCGCACCAGAGGCGGAGACGGGGTCGTTCCCGTGGCTCGCTTGCTCTGCGGACGCACGGTGTGGAGTGACAGGTAAGGGGAGGAGATTGCATCGCGTGCGGCGATTGACGGAGGGAGCGACTGCCAGCTGAAAATCCGTCTAATTAAAAATTATTTTAGATAAATTAAAATACAAAAATATACTAAGATTGTTTGTAAAAGTGTTTGAATATAATACTGAAATTTTTAATATTGAAATTTTAATTAATGCTTGGATACTTTTATATTTCCTAGTGTTTTTGTCGAAATATTTTAAACATTTAAGTATTTATGATAATGTATTTTTTTTGGTTTTATGGTGATTTTTGTTTCTGGTAAATTTCCCATGATTTAATAAACTCTCTGATTTTTTCGGATTTTTTGAAACTCCAGAATTAATTTTAACAGTGCAAAGATCATTTCAGTAATTAAATAAATAGAAAATAAAATCATTTTCTTTTTTTAGGTCTAATCCTTTGATATCTTTCCGTTCGTCTTAAACCTTGGTTCCCCTCCTCTTTCTATACTTTGCGTCGCTTTCGAACCCTTGAATATCCAGAAAAGCCTGATTCCGAAAAAATCCTTCTGAAATCCAAAACCCCAACTCTCTGAAAATCTCTTAATTCCACGATATCCATTCCCTTTTAAAATGAACCTTTTACTTTCCTTGAAATCCAGTGTCCGTTAAAATATCCCCAAATTCTCGGCCCCAAAAATATTCTCAATATTCGGAATATCCCAATTTTCCTAATTCCCAGAATATTCTGATATTCTATCCCCAAAATATTCCTAAATTTTGGGATGTTTAATTATTCCCCAAATACTCCAATTTCTCGCCTTGGTAAAATATCCTCCACTTACCGAACCCCATAAAATATATTCCCTTTTCTAATTCCCACTAAATATTTCCGATTCCCATATATATATATATATATATATATATATATATATATATATATATATATATATATATATATATATATATATATAACCCGATATACGGAATATTCCATAATTCCGAATATTTTCACAGGTTCCAACTCAAAAATATTTCTCGGATTCTTTAAATTTCCAAAATTCTAATTTTACAAATTTGGAATTTTTCGGAACACCCCTTTATTTCCCCCTTTTTCATTTTTCTTTCTTCCTCTTGTCTCTTTTTCCCTTGCTTATTTCTTTTTCCTCTTCTTCCTCCTTCTTCTTCCTCCTGCCTCCCTTCCCCTTCGACTGGCCCGACGCCGTCGCCCCTAGGCTTTGGCCCGGTCCACTCCGGCGCCTGTCTCCTCGGCCCACTCCTGCGCCGCCGCCCCGCGGCCTGCCGCCGCCGCCGCTAGGCCCGGCCTGAGCCACGCCGCCTCCCTCGCGCATCTGCCGCTGAAGCTCGGGGACCTGCCCCGCCTACGCCCAAGCGTCTCGCCCTATAAATAGCAATCGCCGAGCTCGCCCTCTCGCCCCTGCGCCCTAGCTGCCCCTCTTTCCACGCCCTAATCTCCAGCGCCGCCACGCCCGAGTGCCGCCACTGCCGCTTCTTTTTGCTGCCCTTGCAAGCCGCCGCCGCGAGGAGCCGCTACCGTCGCCGCCGTCGTCTTCGCCCGCCGGTGAGCCTCGCCCGCCGGCGCCTTGCTTCCTTCCTGCTCCTCGCCGTCGGCCGCTATGTGGTCGCCGCCATCCACCCCTCTCTCCTCTTCCCCGGCATGCTGCCGCTCATCGCCGTCGGCTGTGGCCGCCACGCCGACGCAGGTCATCGTCGCCGGTGCTCCGCCATCCCCTTGCCGCCGGCCGCCACCGCTCGTCGTCATCGCCGTCGAATGCTCTTGGCCTCGTCGGCTTGCGCCATGGTGGGCGCAAGCTTGCTGCCCTTGAACATGCCGACATGTGGGCCCCTCCGTCAGCTCCCCTCCAGTGGATAACGATTGGGCCCGCTCACTGTAATCCGAACCGTCCCCAACCGTTGGATCATTCCCAACCCATCTGAACCCTCTAATCCACATAAAATCCTAGAATTGAATCCTAGCCTAGGAGATCAAAACGGAGCCATCAGATTCCCTTAATTCCGTTGGTGCCACGTCAGCCCTATGAGCCACGTTGGCAGCCAGTCTACGTGGCCATCACCTCATTTCAGTCCATCATCCCTTCGTTTTCTCGCTGTATGAACCTAATCTACATAAATCAGGCCTATGACAGTGGATCCCACCTCATTTATCCATTAAAAATAAATCCTTGATAATTATTTTTTATTTTTTTCGGATTTTCTCTGAATTCAAACTTTCGGAGGCCGTAACTTTTCCGTCTGAACTCCGATTCAACCCGTTCTTCTTCCTAAATTCATCTAAAATTATGATCTACTTATTTATGTACTTTTAATGTACTATTTATTTGGAGTTTCTTAGGGTTTTTCTTCGTTTTGCGTGTAGTCGTATATGTTCACCGTTTTGGAGGATCGCGAAGTTCGTGGAAGAGTTCGGAAGACTAAGCGAAGACTTTTCTATTGCAAGGCAAGTCACACGACAATCCTCTTGAATATGTTGATTCCAGTTGTGAAAATTATTTTATTTTAACGTTATTGCATGAAATGTTTTGGAATGACATTATTACGGGTATTTATTTATTATCCAATATTCTTTGATTATTATAGTCATTTTGTTATTGTTACCTGTACCTTGATACACTTGGTAATTAATATGGACTAGTTAGATGTCTAATTAATGATCTAGCTTGAGTATTTAGGATTTGCTTAGCCATTGCGTAGAACCTTTAGTGTCATTTTATGTGGGGAAACTATTGATTCATTTATGAGTAATTAATGATTAATGGTTATTGTTTTACGACAGTTGATCGTAGCTGGTTAATTAATCCTGCCAACAAAAATGTGACTGAATGGTGGGTTGTGAGCACATGGAATGATGATGTTGCTAATAGTGCTCATGATAATTAAGGACCAGTTCGCGAACTACTTGTTGCGAAGCAATACCATACTAACCATAAGCTAGAATGAGTAATGGCTTGACTGGACGTGTAGCGAGTTCAACAGGGGGCACCACGGTGTGATGTGGTTGTGTCAATAAGACCACCATGGCTGTGTCAATAAGTCCATATTTTGAGCGTTGGATTGTCTCCCTGCCTAAGAACCTGATCAACCCTACCGGAGATAGGTGGTTCAGCGGGTGGCTCTTCTTTTGGGCAAGTTGCATGAAAGGTCTTATCACGGTTTCCCCCTTTGCAGTACCATGGTGGTATTTCAGAGCATGGTGACATGTGTGGAATCGTGTTTTGTAGGTAAATTGGTACACTTCTACCCAGAGTAAAACTGTTGGAATAGCCATGCCCGTGGTTAATGGGCGGTCTAGCAATATTTTTTGTGATTAGTCTCACACTACTCATTAATGGAAATGAATGTTGGAAATTTGATAGCTCTAGTTTGGAGGGTTATGGTTTTGGGCCTGAACTGCATTGGTGTTGTTCAGTGATTGGTTCAATGTTAATATTAATTAAACTATACTGTTTTTCAATGATTTTAAATAGAAATGTTTTAAATGTTGTTTATGCAAATAAGCCATACTATGCCTTTCCTTTGAAATTCCTGTTGCATTATATTGCATTCCTTGTGTGGCTTGTTGAGTACGGTGGGTGGTACTCAGTCTTGTAATATTACTATCATCAGAGTGAAGATTTGCGAGGAAGGAGAAGTTTGGTGTTTGGCTTATACCCCCAGTTGAGCTGTCTGTGGGCTTGGTGTTGAAGCTACGCTAGGGTTGCCATTCCGCTGTTGATTTCTTCCGTGTGAGGACTAAGTGTCTCTTTTGTAAGTATTTATCAGTATTACGCTTTCGTTATGTTTATTAAATTGTCGATTTGTGTACCTCGGCTTCTTCCTGGACGAGAATTTAATGCACAAATTAGCTTTGGAAATTTTGGTGAATTTTCGAGCGTGACAAGTTGGTATCAGAGCCAATCTTGACTGTACGATAAGCCAAACGGTTAAGCCCTTAAGGATATGTTCGCGAAATAAAAATCGTATTTGTGAAAATCCTCTTTCATCTCCCCTTCTCTGATGTTTGCTTTTTCCTCTCCTTACCCCTAATCAGAGGCAACAGAAGAAGGATTACTAACTTCAAAAATTTTCAACTTTGTTTAGATGGCCAACAAAGAAAGTGTGTACCTTGGAGACAGTGGTTTTTTGGCAGAGCTACGTCGCATGGCTGGCAAAATCGGCTATGAATCTTTGCCAGTATACCACCACACAACTGCCAACAATAGTACAGACTTCTGCTGCAAGATCACGATGACACTTGAGTCCAACCAAGAAGATCTTCCTCGACTCACCTTCGCCGCCGAAGCTGATCACTTCCTATCCGCTTGAGAAGAAGTATCTTATGATGCTTTGTGCTAGCTCCGTCATCGCTTCAACACTGCTCTGGCAAGTACGGTGTACCCCTACCAACCCTCCCACAGCTGGTCAGGTCTGCAGAATGGTTGTGAGAATACCTAGTTTGAAAACAATATGGTGATAGTGCACATGAGGGCTATGCTACATTACTTGGATGATCTTCACGCCAATTACAAAGAAAGAACTAGGATCCAGATGCATGCACAGCAGATGAAGATTGACAAGCTACAGAGACAGGTGGATCAACTGACGCAACAGAATCAAGAGCTACGTCATAAGAGGATCCGAGCGTTGGAAAAGGAGCTCAAGGAACTAAAAGGAGAAGCAGATGCCCCTCAGCTAGAAGGAAACAATCCGCTAGTGGAAGCCAAGCGCCTTCCCCTTGGATCAACCAGTGCTGCACCTGGGGAAGGAATGCCAAGCCAACCGAAGAAGTCGAAAAGGCTCTTCGACTATCTTCCCAAAGCCTAAGCTGCACCCCCAAGATTAGTTCCTCCCATTTAGTTTAGTCGTGTGTGTTAGGTTACTTGTTAGTGTGTTGGTGTTTGCTCATTTTGTTGCTTGTGTGCTTGGGTAGTGTATGACATATGTCAGGTGGTGATGTGGCCATATTAGTTTGGCAGTGTAATAATCAATAACCCTATATTCACTACAGTTCAGTAATAATTTAAATATTTAGTAAAGAAGTACTCATTTCTCTCTCTTTGTGCTATACCTTCTCTCCCCTTTAATTTCTCCACCACAGATGGTCAGTTTTACACATATGTTATGAAGGAAGAGATTATGTTGGATTCAGCCTTTGGTCAGTAATAACCACAATCATGACCTTAGTTCGCCTTCAAATATGCAAACCCGGTTTTGCCGGAAACCCTAGTTCACCAAGAGTCGGATGACCCTTTGTTGGAAACAAACCTCGGTTTTGAAGTGAAACTGAAAACGGTATCTACCTAAAGATTTCAAGAGTTATTTTTCCCCTACAGAAGCTAGTGTTTGGTTATATGCCTGCAGGAAGGAGCTAAGCCTATGAAGATCTGGGAAGGTTCAAGTATTAAACAGTCAGTTCAGTTCATCTCTAGAGGCTGCAACCAAGACTCAGAAGACAAAGTGGTTCGTCAGGAAGATAAGAAGCATAGTATGTAGAATAGCAAGAGGCAAGTCAAGCCAGGATAGATGAATTATCCTCGCCGTTCCAACCTCCTCAGTAGAACAACACTACTAGTCACCTTCAAGACAACAGAGGCAATATTTGAATATGGATTATTTCTCGAGATGGTGTCGGAAGCCGAAGAAACCATCATCACAGAGACGCATGAACAACGCCATCGTCACGGAATTCACTACGGTAAAGGAAGGACAAGTTGAATCTTAGCACCAAAAGTGGAAGAAGAAAAGACATGCTTAACTCTTGATAGAGTTTGTGAAAGCCAGCTTATGTTAGTAAAAGTAAGCCTGACCAAGTTATTATCTTCAGGAGTAGTATCAGTGATCACCATAGTAATAAGCCTATCTACACTAACAGATGGCATCTAAGACGGAAGCATCAAGGACAGAAGCCAAAGATGGAAGAATTTAAATGCCAAGCGAGATATCAGAGAACGAAGAGTCTTTTAACTCACATCCCAATGGAAGACTTGGATCATGTGAGTAATAGTTAGGAGTTTCAGAATGTGATCACTTAGGAACAAAGGATAACCTTGTGCAACCCAAGAGCATGATTGGAAGATGTTCGAGTTAAAGCTCAGCAGGAACATGGAGAACTTACGACCGCAAACGTTGAGCTAAATTATAAATCTTGGTAAGCCAGATGGTACGTTTTGCATCGAGAAGTTGAAGCAAGTACTCAATAGGACCTAAGCACTGACATAGGGGTTTAAGAACTTTGACTATGGATCAATCAGTTGAGAAGTGATGAACTAGACGAGACAACAAGACACCTGACCTAGTTATCAATACAAGTCAATTCAACAAGAATGGACAGATATTTGCAGTTGGGTTAGACCTGAATTATGGAGCCATCCGTGTTAATGTTATTGAAAGAACTAGTGAGAAGCTTGAAAGGCCATAGGTAACAGTGCAACGAAGATAGATCCACGGATCAGCAACTACCAAAGCAGTTGGTGTAGCTATCGGACAAGACATCTGCAATGACCTTAGAAGCCACACATGAATATTTCCAACACTATTATGAGAAACTAAATTATGAGGACACTAAGGAAAATTAGTAGGAAGGTAGGCAGAAAGGTGATTGATAAAGAAACCAAATAAAGTAAATTCAGTAGAAGAAGGAAAGTGTTCCACCAAGGAGGACCAGTGGTCAAGAATACCTCAGCACCGTCCGTAAGATGTTGCTCAGTCGATAGGCTAGTATGCCACCAAACCAACATCAGTGACAAAAGGACAGATAAATTGAATCGGATCTGTCACTAAAAAGATCAGGCATAATTGGAAGTCGACCGAACAATCAAATACAGAATTGTTAAAGGGAATAATCTGCTATTCTGAAGGAGTTGTTGGATACAATGGACACCCGGTCCCATGAGTCAAGAAGTTAGATTCCAACCTGAGAGGCCAGTTAAGTTTTGAGACACCGGCTGACAGTAAATGGATTGAGATACAGACTACCGCCAGGACAGACAACATGATAGACTTCGAGAAGTTGTTGCCAGAAGAAAGATCCCTCGGAACGAAAGAGTTAGAGATCAACCAGACCCTTTTTCTTTCAAGCCACCTCAAATATCGGGACGAGATTTCTATAAAGGGGGTGGATTTGTCACACCCTGAAAATCGGCCTAATTAAAAATTATTTTGGCATAATCGAGCGCTTCAATAATCCCCCGAATTTCCTAACTACCAAATTCACAATTTTGGAAATTTTTAGAAAAATCCATCACTTTTCTCCCTTTCCCCTTTCCTTTTTTTTTCTCTTTCCTTTCTGTTTTTCCTCTTTTCTTTTTTTCCACTTCCTTCTTTTTTCCTCTCTTCTTTCTCCTTCATCTTCTTCCTCTCGTTAGGCCAAACCGGCCGAGCCGGCGAAGCCCACGCCGCCCTGGGCCCGTGCTCCCCTCAGCCTGCGCTCCTCCCGGCCTCGGCCCATGCCGCCGCCCTAACCCAGCCCGCTCTACCACCCCAACCCGTGCGGCCACTAGACTCCGTGTCTGCCGCCATCCCTACCGCCCATGCCCTAGCTCGGCTCCCTTTATAAATACAAGCTACGCTTCCTCGCCTGTGCCCTAGCCCACCGCCATAGGCAGAGCGCCGCTGCCGCACTGAAGTCGCCACCATCCACTCCAGCCCTTGCCTCTGTTTCTCCTCACACCGCTAGAATCCAGCCGCGCTACCGCTCAGCTACCCCGAGCCGTCGCTGCGATCGTCGCCTTCTGCCGCTATGGGTGAGCAGCCGACACAGTCACCATCACTGCCCCTCTTCCCCGCTTCGGCACCTCGGCTCTAGTCTCCTCCCCAAATCACCATTCCTTCGCCGTCCCGGCGCCGTTGTTTGTCCCCACCATCCGTGCCGCCGCCAGCGTCATCTCCTTGTCATCCTCCTCCGTTGGTCCCGGTCGCTGTCGGTCGTCTGCCATAATCGTCGTCGGCGTCAGGCACCTCTACCCCGCCGCGCCAACACCTTGGGTGCACGGGGGCTCGGCCGAACGCTGATGGGTGGGCCCCAGCGCCCTCTTTTTCCTCTGTATGCCATGCGGGCCCACCGACGGGTGTCTCCTCTAAGGGCAACGTGTGGACCCCATTGCGTATCCAAGTTCCATCCTGACCGTTCGATCGTCTAAGGCTTAATCCTAGCCGTCCAAACTTCATGAAGTCTAGAATGATCCGAAGCCGTTCTATCCTTCTCGATTCAATTCGAACCATTGGATTTCCATGACCCTTAACCCGAGCCACATCAGCCATAATTGCCACGTCGACATCCACCTCAGCTGCCACCTACGCCCTTTTGCCCACGTGTTGCCACATGTGCAGCCACATCACCCAATCCATCCCTCCCCTCTGTTCCTTAGTCCATAAACTAGGTCCACAAGAGCCAAGCATATGACAGTGGGCCCCACCTCATTTATCCATTCAAAAAACAATTCATTTAATAATTAATTCCGAGGGAATATTCCTGAGAATATTTCTTTTTCAATTTCTTTTTGGATTTTCCCTGAATTCAAACTTCTGGAAGCCGTAACTTTTCCATCCTAACTCCGATTCGACTTGTTCTTCTTCCTAAATTCATCTAAAATCACGATCTACATGTTTATGTACTTTTTATGCACTATTTATTTGGGGTTTCTTAGTTTTTTTCCTCATTTTACATGTAGTCAATCGTTTCTGCCGTTTCGGAAGGAAGCAAAGTCCGAGAAAGAGTTCGAAGGATCAAAAAAGACTTTTCTATTGCAAGACAAGACACATGACAATTTCCTTGAACATGTTGATCCCAGTTGTGAAAATTATTTTATTTTAACGTTATTGCATGCAAAGCTTTTAGAATGTCATTATACGGGTATTTAATTATTATTCCTGTATTATTTGATTATGACCACTTTGGTATTGATGCCTTTACCTTGATTACCTGGGTGATTAATATGGACTAGCTAGATGTCTAATTAATGATCTAGTTAGATTATTTAGGATTTGCTTATCATACTTACCAAAACTAGCGTCATTTTATGTGGGATGACTAATGATTCACTTATGGATGATTAATGGGTAATGATTATATGCTCACAACCTTCAGTCGTGTTTGGTTAATTAATTTGGTCAACTAAAACCTTGACAGAATGGTGGGTTGTGAGCACATGGAATGATGATGTTGCTAGTGGTGCTCATGACAGCTAAGGACCGTTTCGCAACTACTTGTTGCGAAGCAATACCCGTGCTAACCACAAGCCAGAATGGGTAATGGCGGGAACTAAAGTGTGATCCATTCAACCGGAGGCCCCACGGTGTGTTGTGGCTGTGTCAATAAGACGACCATGGATGTGTCAATAAGTCTATATTTTGGGCGTTGGATCGTCTCCCTGTTGGGGGCCTGATCAGCTCCTGCCGAAGACTGGTTGTCACACCTGGAATTTTTCATCCAAAATTCAAGTGCTTTATTATGTGAAAATTCTCATCCAGGAGTCAATCAAGGCACACATGACAAAGTTGATAACAAAGTAAATGTTTACATGACAAATGCATTTATTACAGAGGCAAATGACACCTCTCAAAATAATAAAAACTAAACAGCGGAATAAACTACTAATAACGTGACGACTCCCACTCCACACGCATTTGACCAGGCTCCCGCTCAGTCCTCCAAGAAAATCCTCCTCGCCGTAGTACTCCTCTGATGATGATTGTTGATTGCAAGGTGAGTACATGAAATACTCCGCAAGCCACACAGCAAATATACAAGTGCAAAGGTATCCAAAGGATGTCATAATATGGCTCAAGTTACATAAACAACATTTAATAAAGCATTTAAGAGAGAGTAATAAAACAGTAAACATTAAACAATATTAACCAACACTATACCATTCACCAAAGCGATATAGGCTCTACCACTTCAACCTGGAGCTAACCATGTTCCACCATTCACTATTCAATTAAAGTAGTGTGGGACTAATAACAAAAAACATTGCTAGACCCACCCATTAACCGCAGACACGGCTATTCGAATAGTTTTACTCTGGCCAGAAGTGTACCAATTTACCCACAAGACACAACTCCACAACACATCACTGTGCACCCTAATACCACGATGGTACCTCGGAAAGGAATTGTGACAAGATCCTCCATGTAACTCGCACAACAGGAGAGCCACCCGCTGGAGCACCAATCTCCGGTAGCGTTGATCAGGTTCCTAGACAGGAAGACGATCCAACGCCCAAAATATGGACTTATTGACATAGCCATGGTGGTCTTATTGACACAGCCACAACATACCGTGGGGCCTCCGGTTGAGCAGACTACACTTTAGTTCCTATCATTACCCATTCTGGCTTGTAGTTAGCACAGGTATTGCTTCGTAACAAGTAGTCCACGAACCAGTCCTTAACTGTCATGAGCAACACTAGCAACATTCATAATCCTGGTGCTCAAACCCACCATTTAGTCAAATTTTAGTGGACCATTAAGTTATCCTCACACGACCACAGACGTGAACTAAATTATCATTTCATGCAAACTGTATAAAGTAATTCAGGGTTTCAAATGATTGCCCATTCATTATGCTACAGTTTCTATGCATGGCTAAGCAGGATCCTAAAATTATTCTAGCTAACCAATAATTAAATGTAGCGCCCCTGCCCGGCACCACCTACAGTGACACCAGAGAGGAAGCGCCGTAGGAGATCGGTGTGAACCAACTCCCACGGAACCGCGATGCCGGTACTAGTCCTAGGAAACCTTGCTGGTACCCGCGGTCAACGGAGATGTACCACAGCAATTAGCATATATATATATATATATATATATATATATATACCTTTATAGGTTGCAACTTTGGGCAAGTCCTGAGCAGCAACCTGCAGACAGAACAGCAGCAGCGGAACGACAGCGCAGCGAGAACCCAATCCACAAGCAACGGCTTGGAATCAGGAAAGAAACCCTAATCTTTACTTCAACTTTACTCTTCCTGAATGAGGGGAGAAAAGAAATAGATTGAGTACTTACGTACTCAGCAAGTCATGGAAAACGTGAGTTATGCAGGCTATCCAAGAGGGGCTAGGGTTTATTTCGCAAACCTTTTCATTTGAAAATATTTTCGAAAACATAAGTGTGAGTTGTCTCAATGTGACTGGAAGGAGGCTCTCACCTCGATGCTGTCCGCGAATTGCTTTTCAACAATTCAAGCGGACAAATGAGACTTTTAAATGTTCTTAGGTATTCTTATACCGCCTGTCGGATCACGACAGCGGTTCAGTGGGTTTGCCCTCAAGCAGCTTTCCACTGTATACTCATCTATTACTTTATTTTCAATTTTGTCCACTCCAAGATGTAATCTCATGTTTCCTCTATTATTTTTCTTTCACTTTAGTCCTATCCAGGACATCATCTCATTTCATAATTCATCTCAGTGGCTTCTCGAACCATCCTTAATCTCAACTCAAAACATACACTGCTTCCACTCGGAAAGCCTAAACTACAATGCCATTCGACATTTTAGGTCACACAGTCCCGTTTTAGACCGCTCAAGTCATCCATCAGCCACTGAGGCCGATTCTGGTAACGATTCCCATACCATAAATCACTTTCGCAAAGCACTGGCAAACAAAATTACGCTAGAGGAATCACCTCACATTCGCCCGTAACTGTGGGTACGACTGTTCGAACAGTTTATAGTCCTTTGCAAAGGGTGTACGTTTTTCCCACACGACGCCAGCTTACTTCCCACACTCGTCAGTAGGGAAGGTTCGCGACGTGGCCTTTCCAAAGCCTTCCCAGGATAGCACGTTACCCTATATATGGGTTCTCTCAACCAAGTGCCAGGAACTCATTTCCTGTACTCAGGGACGGGGGTATATCGCCCTCTTGGCACCCAACCGCTCCCATATTTATTAGCAACCGAAAACCATCCTGGGAACACTAGTTAGTCAGCCAGGAGTGTTCCATTCCACCCGTGTGGTCGCACTGTGAGATGCTCGGAAGAAATTCCCCAAGGAATCGGTCCTTATATGCGAATACGAAGTGCCACCACACAGGCGATCACTTTGCACTATGGATTTTCGCAATTAATTTTGTTTCGCAATTTCGCCGACATCGCATGTCGGGCTTTTAAATCTTTGGAAACCCAAATTTTCCCAATCGACAAACAATAGAGATGTAGGTAGAACTATCGGAATCTATGCTCAGAGAGCATGGTTACCGTGGTACTACGAGGTGGAGCGACAAGGAATAGAGTTCAACATCCTACCGGATTTATGCAACTACTAGGGAGGTCCGTCGGTTCGACACGCAAACCGAGGCCAATCAATTTATCATGCACACTAACCATGCAATTTTGCAAACAAAACATTTTAAATTTAGGAGCAATATGGTCAAGGAGTGACTTGCCTCAGACTTCGTCTTCGAATCCTTGTGAAAATCCAACGTCCGACGAATTTCCAAAGCGTCGACTACACACAAAACGAGGGAAAAACACACAAAACCCTAGAAATAATATACTATTATTAATAACTAATAGTGCCATGAGGTAGATCTCATTTTTAGAAAACTTTAGAGACTTGAACGGGCTCAATCAGAGTTACGGATTAAAAGATATGGATTTTAGAAGTTCTAGGGATTTTTCTGGAAAAGAAAAGGTTTATTTGAATTTGGAAAAAGGAATATTCCCTAGAATATCCTTCGGCTGACAAATGGGACCCAATGTTAGTGTGAGAGAGAGGGGCCGAGAGGGGGTGGTCCACATGTCAGTAGGCAGATGAGAGATGAGAGAGTGACAGCAGGGCCCATATGGAAGTGAGAGAAAAAGCAGGGGCCACATGTCAATGAGGGGGATTAAATGGGGTTAATTGAATGGGGCCCATATGTAAGCCTCACATTATTTAGATTGAAGATAAATTAAAATTTTTGATGGGGTTGGGCCCACATGTTACTGGGTGAGGGAGAGGGGTTAAGGGTGTGGGCCCTAGCTATAAGTGGCTTATTTATTTAATTCCTTGATTTATTATTCATGGGCCCACAGGTAAGTGTCTGAGAGGAGGATGAGAGCTGCGGCCGGCTCGGCTGGGGCTCACCGAGCATCGACGGCCGGTGACAGCCGATGGTGGCCCAGGGAGGGTGCCGGCGAGCGGCGGCAAGCCAGCGGCGGTGGAACACAGAAATGAAGAGCAGGGCGACGGGGAATGCGATGACCGGCTCAGATTGGGCTATTAGTGGTCGATGGCGGACGGCGACAAGCAACAAGGGAGGCGGCCATGGAGGATGGCGCGCGGCGGCGTGAGGCTGGCGCCGACGGCGTTGGCCAGAGCGCCCTGGAGGGGTTCAAGTGACTGGGCTTGGAGGGAGAGGAGAAGGGAGGGAAGTTCACCGAAGAGGAAAAAAAATTACCGTGGCGGCGGCGATGCTCAGAGCTTGGCTTGGGCGCGGCGAGACTAAGGGATGAGGAGAAGCGGGAGAGCGGCGGGCATTTATAGATGAATCTTGGGCACAACCCGACAACGAAGAGAGGCGGTGGTGGCGAGATTTTTCTTGCGCGGCGCCGAACGCAGAGATGGCGCGGAGGCGAGCTTGACGGGACTCGACGGCGGGGAACGGGGTGCTTGTGTCGGGGAAAGGGGAGGAAAAGTGGTATGGGCGAGGAGAGGTGAGGGGACGGGACGGGAGAGATGGGTTTGACCCAGGGAGCTCGGCCGAGATATTTTCTTCGGTTAGGGATTTTTATCGAGCACGTGCCGCGCATGGGGGAGGAGAGGAGCGGGCAAGACGACAGCACCTGGGCGGTCGTGTGGGCGCACATTGCGCATCTAACGCATGGGCCCTAGTGGTCAGCAGGGGTGCACGGCTCTCGCGAGCGGGCCTGGGCGGTCAGATGGAACAGCGGCCGTCCATTCGCTGGCTCACGAGCGGTCGTGTGCGAGCGGGCGGTGCGTGGGCCGAGCGGCTTGGGCCGCGCGTGTGCGGGGATCGCCAGCGATCGAGTAGGCCGAGGAAAGAGAGAGGAATGGGACAACCCGATAGGAACAGGAATGCTTGTGATTTTCCTAGGAGATTTTTGAAAGGGTATTTGGAGAATTTGAAAGGATTCTTTGATTTAGAATTTGATTCTTGGCTCATAAATATTCTCTGGAATTCTAATAAGGGGATTTCAAAGGGGGACTCTGACATACATACATACATACATACATACATATATATATATATATATATACACACACACACACACACACACACACACATATACATATATATATTTGAAAGGGAGGGTCTAGAGAGTGTTTTTGAAAGGACAATTAAGAATTGAAACTTAGGATTTGATTTTAATTTGAGATTCGATCCTTTGGGACTTTTGGGAATTTCGAGAGGGGTTTCTGTGATTTGGATTTGAGCATATATATATATATATATTGTTATTTGGATGATATTTGGAAAAAAAAAGAGGAGATTCAATAGGGGACTTCGAATTGGAATTTTGTTTTAATTTGGGATTTGATTCTCAAGGATATTTCGGAAATTTTTTCAATGGATTAGAATTTGAGGACCTCGAGGGATTTTTAGAATTTTGAATTTAATTCTTGGGATTTGAGGATTTTTAGAATAAATAAATTTGGCAAATTTTGGGAAGAGAGTTCTTGATGGAATTCAGAATTTTCGAGAGGAACAAAATAAGGAGATTTTAATGGAAGGCTTCAAAGGCGACTTTCGAAGGATTTTATTGGAGGGCTTCGAATTGCAAAATTCGAACCTGAGTACAGAGAATTTTTGAGAGGTATTTTGATTTTGAATTTTCCAAGGAAATTTAGAGAGACAGTCGAATTGCAAAATTCGAGTTCGGATATTAGGAGAGAGTTTGGGACCAAGATTTTTAGGGTTTCAAGGAGGTTTAGACTGAGATCTATGACACTTAATCCTTAAGCACACTCAAAAAGCCAAAAATTTTGAAATTAGGGTTTTACTAAAATAGTTTTTTAATGGCCTGGAAACCGGGGCGTTACATTAAAGCTAGCTAGTCACATTACTCCCATAGGTACAATGTTAGGTAGTCAATTCAACAAGGCCATAATCAAGGATAAAGGTTTCCCTTCCTGATGACATTATGAAAATAAATGCACAGTTGAAACAAAATATAGCTTAAAATATAGGTATAACATGCTCAAAGGGGTTGAGAAATCTGTGTGACTTGCCTTGCTGCTCTGCAAGTGCTTCCGAACTCTTCAAGAAATCCTGACTCTTCCGGAATGTCGGCGGCTAAAGGCAATAAGCAAAAATGAGAAAAACAATACATAAGCACACACCAATAGTACAATATTATATTTTAATAGGTAGATCTTGATATTTAAAGAATTTTGCAAGTTGAATCACCCCAAACAGGGTTCAGATGAATTAATTATGAATTTTAGAAGCTTAAACCCTTTTAAAGTCTATTTAAAAGAATTAAACCGATTTATGATGTCAATTATGATTTATTTTAATTCAGGAAAAAGGGTTTATGGCGTCAACACTGTGTCAAAGGACGGCTGACACCTAGGCCCCACTTGTCAGTGAGAGAAAAAGCTCGGGTCTATGGTAGACTAGGTCTACCGAGGTCCACAGAGATTTCAACGGCTTAGATTAAAAAGGATTAGATCGGATGGCTTAGATTGATTAGGGGTTTTGAGATGGATCAGAGGGCTGAGATCTAATCCAACCTAGATCGAACGGCTAAGATCTAATCACGGCAATCAACGGCCCGGATCTAACCTAACCATCCCGGTCCTACGTCTGAGCTGCCGCTGAGCTGGCTCCTACGCGGCGTCCATGTCACGACCACGTTGGCAAAGGCGACGGCAGCGACGGTGGCAGCTCAGGAACCAATAGTCGACGGTGATCGACGGCGCGGCGGCGTGCGGCGGGGACAGAAACGAGTATAGGGGATCTCGGGATTCTCACTGTGGGTGGAACGGTGACGAATGGCGACGAGAGGGTCCAGCGGCGAGGTTTTGGTGGCAGAGCTTCTTGGGTTCTGGACGGGGTCAGGGTTCCGGCGGTCTCCGGCGGCTGGGGGATGGCGGCCTTGCTTCCTTGCGCCCTAGCGATGCTGACAGAAGCGGCGGTGAGCGCTGGCGATGGCTAGGGCGACGGCGGCTCTAAGCTGGAGCTCGGCAGCCACGGCGGAGCGGAGAACTCTCGGCGCTAAGGCACTGGCAGTGGGGACTTGCTAGGGTTGAGGCGGAAAGAAAGAGAGGGGCGCTGGGAGATGCTATTTATAGCGGTGGGGAGGAGAGATCAGCTCGGATACGGCTGCGGCGGCGGATTAGGTTAACACTCGGAGTCCCGAAGCTTCACAAGTTCGTGTCGACGTCGATTCCTTCAGTTTATCTCCGTGATTCTCGAGGGAAAAGAGGGAGGAGGTCTAGGGGATCAAAACCCCTCAACTAATTGGAGGGAAACTCGACCGGGGCGAGTCGATTAGAGCGGTATTCGCGGTGGCGGCGTCGGATTGCACAGGACCTCTCCGACCCGAGGTCAAAGACGATCCTGACAGGTGGGGTCCACCTGTCGATGAGCGCGGAGGGGCGCGGGCTGCCGTAGGCCATGTGTCGGACCCGGGTTTGACCCCGAACCCTATGTGTGTACCGTGCTAGTCCCACGATCAATTGCTAGCACACACATTCAACATTGGCATCATAATCCATACATCACAGGTTCAGCTCACAGCAGTCCAAACATAAGTCGTACAAGAGTCTAGACTTTAGCGATTACATAGAGGCCGACCGGCCAAATAGAACAGCAAATTAACAAAGAGTTCAACAGCGGAAACAAGATAATAGAGGCACCAAAAACCAGCAAGTATGCCTCTGCCCGCCCACAGGCAACCAACCGGTAAGCCCTAGTAAGCACCGTCGTCGTCGTCTCCAAAACCCGCTGCATAGAAGTACCCGATTGTCGGGTCCTCCTCAACCATCTCTAAAAAAAAAGAAGTCACACAAGCGTGTGTGAGTACAATACGTACTCCGCAAGACTTATAGTGTTTGCAATGGTATTCCATAATATGCGAAGGTAAACAAGGAATGGTTCAGGTCCTGCAGTTTGCATAATTCATAATATACATAGCGAAAAACATTGCGGTTTTGCAACGAAATTTTTGGTAAAACAAGCTAGCACAGCAAACAAGTATATAAGCATCAACCCCCAAGTGTTTCCAACCATATGGGCTCCCTGCCCATGCCAGCCATCAGTGGCAACACGCTGCCACAACCATCCCAGCGAACTCCCCGTTCGCACCAAGATCTTTTTGCAAAACAGTTTTCCCAAAATTTAAAACTACTACGGTGGAGAATTTCCCAAGTCGTCCATAACCGAGGACACGGCTATTCGAATAGTTTTAACTCTCGAGAGTGTGTACAACTGTACCCACATGACAAGGACAATATGAGTTACCACACAGGAGGCTCACACCATCAATGACAAAGCCTTTCCACCGTTGACCTAGCAATATCCCGCGCTTATGATCCATCCCTAGGGAGTTGGGAGGCCTCCCAAAATCCCCAAGGCTCATACAATGTGCTGGTCACCCTTGAACAATAATCAAGGTACCTTCGAGCTATGGACAACAACCATAACCCGCACTATCCCAATGTCAACAAAAAGGACCTACTACTACCACCGGCGGGTCTATTGCTAGGTATCAACAATATACTAAGCTAGGAACTCCCCATCAGAGCCACATGTGGTTTGCACTGTGCTTCTTGGTTCTAGCTACACCATAGAATCGGTCCTTAGTGACCCGGGCGAGACAACCACCTAATCGATACCACAACAAGGCACCGAACACTACATCCACTCGCCCAAGTCCAAAAGCTTGTTTTCAGTTTTTGTTTTCCACCAAGAGCACAGGGGAAGAATACCCACTGTTCATTTCCATAATTTCGCAAATGCTTCTTTTTCTCAACATCCCAAAATCAAGTAACAAGTAGCCTTGATTAAAAAGCAAACTAAGCATACCTATTGACATCTTCCCTACCACATGAACCCAAATTTTCAGTGGCAACATAAGTGACAAGGAATTCATGATACTCAAGTAACAAGGATAGGGCATATGCAACAAGAGGTTAACTACCCAAGAATCCCACACATTTTCAAGTAAAACATCGCATGCATAATAGTTTGCAATCAATATAGTTTGTAAGTTTGAAATATAGGAGCAATTGATCAAGGGGGTGCTTGCCTTGTTCCTGGACTTCTTGGAACTCTTCTGATCCTTCCACAACCGGGTCAACAACGTCGTGTTCTACGAGAATACAACGAATGCAATGAAAACAACGGCAAAATTTAACAGTACAGGAAGTACAAATATTTTTATAGAATATGCAAGTGCATGATTTTAGATGAATTTAGGAAAAAGAATCGCTTGAATCCGAGTTCGTACGAGGGAGATACGGCTAAACGAAGTCTGCTCTGTCCTAAAATCGAAAATAAATGAGAAACAGCGTTTTCGCTCGACCGAACTGCAGAAACGGCTGAAAACATTCTACCGACTTAACGGGTGGTCTATTTGAGACGTTTTCGGTTCTAGGGCATCTTTATGGTACGAAACCTACATGTGTGCTGCTGTGAACCTAAGGACAACTCCCAAAAGTGGATATTCTCCAACTCGCTAGGATATTAATCGCGCACGCTCACATGTCACTAAAACGGCCTAACACGTGAAATCCACCGGGCGTAAAGTTTTAATCTAAGGCATTTGGAGGCGTGGAGGGTTTCTAGGGCCTAGGGGTCACTGGATGTACAAGTGTAACCTATGGGAAGGCTTCGGTAGCGGCGAACGCCTTGGTCCAAAAACGATGTCTTCGTACGCGCAAACTACACGTCTTCGCACGTTAACGATGACCGACAAAAACAGGAAAACGACAGCAGCTGCTCTACTCGTGGTTTTATCCCGTTCTAATGCTAGTGAGGCCAACCTGGCTTGCTTGGGGCTGATGGGGTGGCTGCTACTCACTCAAACACAAGCGCACCTAAGGTGCTCGGTGAAGGCCAAGCTAATGCACGGCTTGTCTACCTCTGTCCTCTCATGCCCGAGTGCATGGCTAGCGCATGCAGGGCACGAGGAAGCTCTAGGGATCCTGCATGCAAGATCGAAGGGCTCTACTACAAGCGGCCATGCTCCGATTGAGCCTCATCCACACATATGGCCACGGTGGTGATGCTTGGGCGGATGGCAAAGGAATGGCATGACAGGCCAAGCCAAGGACGTGGGGAGAACAAGTGGCCTCCCAGGAATAAAAAGGAGGTACATGCAGAAACAGAAGCTCACCGAGGAGTGCAGGCGGTAGGGAGCGATGTTGAGGCGGTGATCGGCTCGGCAAAAGGGTTGCTCGCGATGGAGGCTGCAGTCAAGCACTGTGATGAGTTCAAAGAGTGAATGGAAGATGGTGATACCGCCAGGACAGCGCTAACTCACCAGGGCGCAGATTAGCGGCTGCAAGGTCACGGCGGCACCCGGTCGGCGTTGCAAGAGACGATGAGGCTGCGGTGGTGCTTGCTGCTTGCCGACGGCGAAAACGGAGTTAGGTCGAGCAAGAACGCGTGGTGACACAGCTGAGACAAGGTAAAACTCACCGGAGCTCTCAGACGAAAAGCGTGTGCTCGCCGGCGCCGTGGGCGGCACCTCACGTTCTCAGCGAACCAAGGGACAATCCTTAGGGTCCTTGGCAGGTGAGAAAGAGGGCGAGCTGGGGAGGCAGGAGGGCATAGGCTTGGTTAAAAGGAAGGCAGGGAAGGAGAGGAGAGGGGAGGGGCGCTGCTCTGCTCCACGGTCTCGCGATGGCGTGTGCACGGGCAAGCGTGCAGCAGACAGATGGGACAGGGCAGGGCGCTGCTGAGGTTGCCGGGGTATCTCGCGAGGTCCCAAGGCGGCTCTCTGCCTCTCACACTCAAGTGGTCTAGGGCGCGCAGAGGAAGCCACCTGGCCGAGCCGCACGGGCGGAGAGAGATCCTCGCGTGATCTCGTTTGGACGATGGAGGACAGGGCATAGCCGATAGCATCACGTATCAACGATTCACGCCTAAGGACTATCTCAGGGTTGACGCCGAAACCAATCGGCCGATATGGACTCCTCGTAGCCGATGGCCGATGACAGACTGATACAAATCGATGATGTTATAAGTGAGAAGCAAACCGGCCGATTGCCGATAGCATTCGCATACCTGAGCATCGGCTAGAAGCCGATGACAACATAGGCGGAGTAAAAAGCCAGCTGACTGGCGCGGGCTCGCGAGAGAGGGCGCGGGCGCGAGAGAAAAAGGGCGCGGCGCGAGAGAGGGCGCGTGCGCGAGAGAGGGCGCGTGCGCGAGCTCGGGAGAGAGGGAGCGCGGGCGCGGGCTCGCGAGAAAGGGCACGGACTCGAGAGAAAGAAACAGGAGAGGGCGCGGGCGCGGGGTCGGGGTCGGGACGATGGCGCGGGCGCGAGCTCGAGGTCGGGAGAGAGAGAGTCCGGGCGCGAGCTCGAGGTCGGGAGAGAGAGAGTCCGGGCGCGAGCTCGGAAGCAGAGTCCGGGCGCGAGGGCGCGGACTCAAGAGAGAGCCAAGTCCCCGGGCACGAGAAAAGGGCGCGGACTCGAGAGAAAGCCCTGGCGCGAGCAAGCGCGGGCGCGGGCGAAGGTCCGATCGGGAGGCGTCTGGTCCGATGGGAGGGATTCGGACCGTCCAATCCCCAAGAGGATGGTCCGATGGGGCAGCATGCATCCAACCGAAAGAAACTTGGGGACAAGGCTGGGTTTTTCATGCATGAAAGATGATATGAAGAGCATGCAGATGGGAAAACAGTTTTATGCACCAAAGATCCAAAGTGGGCTGTTACACCATGGGCCAGCGCGCGCGTGAGGAGAGGATGAGTGCACAGTGTTGGGCTGAATGCGGCCTGGGAATGGGAAAGGGGGGTTTTAATTCATTTTTCTTTTGTTTAAATGCTATAAAGCTTATTTAATTCACCAAAAATACTTTCTTTACTCAAATAAATCCCAAAAAATTTCAGGAGATAGATAATTAAGCAAAGTATTTTCTAAAATTATCTCCAAGCCAACTTTTGTTAAGATTTTTCTTTGTTTTTATTATTTGCAGTCCTTGAGACTTTAAAATAATTTCAAAAAATTTTTTTTCACACAATTATTTTAATTAGGTAATTTCAGAGTGTTACACTGGTGGTCCAGTGGGTGGCACTTTTGTTGTGCGGGTTACATGGAGGGTCCTATCACAATCTCTATTCGGGTACTTTCGGGTATCGCGATGCATGGCTGACATGATGTTGAGATTTTATCTTGTGGGTAAATTGGTACACCTTTGGCCAGAGTAAAACTGTTTGAATAGCCGTGCCCGTGGTTAATAGGGGGGGCCTAGCAATGTTTTCTATGATTAATCCCACATTACTCATTAATAATGACAATTGATGGAAACTTGATAGTTCCAATTTGGAGGGTTATGGTTTGGGTCTGAACTGCATTGCAGTGCTATTTAGCGTTTGGTTTAATATTAATTAATAATTAAACTATACTATTTTTCAATGTGTCGATGTTTTACACCGGCAATATAATTATGGGGCTACTCGGCGGATGGAAACTCGGTGGATTGCAAAGGAACACAAGGAGATTTTTTTACTGGTTCAGGCCCTCGATGCGAGGTAATACCCTACATCCAGTTTATATGTATTCCTTTGAGGAATTATGGTGGCGATTCTGATGAACCATATGGCCATGAGCTTATGAGTGCTCTTCTGCCCTCATGGGGCGCCTGACAGGGTTACAAGGTAGGAGTCCCCATCGGATTACGACTAGGAGATCTCCCCTTAGAGATATAACGCACCCGACTAGGACTGTATATTCCTTTCTATACAAGGCGAAGTCTGCCGAATCTAGCTATATCTCTAATTACAAGGCTAGGCCCATCCTCTATCCGAGTGGCCCATATGCTTGTCATGAGGTACCCGGGGCCCATGGCACCCACAGTAGCCCCCGAGACCTTCATAGTTGAGTCACAGCTGATGCCAAGTGCTCATCCTCCACGGTGAAGTCTTCCCGAGTGCATTGCTCCCGAGTGCTCTTTGTCTGAGTGCTGCTTCTCCCGAGTCCTGCTTCATGTCAGCTGGCAGCGAGGCTATGAAGGGCTCCATGTAGATGTAGGAATAGTGTGCGCCGAATAGGCGCACCTATTAGGTGTAGCCCCCGACTTTGTGCTTAATTGTGAAGACAATTAAACATAAAGTCAAAGATCTTTAACCTTGAAGTCTTCCCCGAGTAGATTACTACTGGTATATGAGACTCTTCGGTATCATGTCAACCGGAATATGATTTATAGTCTTGCCGAGTAGGGAACTACTCGTATATAGGACTCTTCGACTTCATGTCAGTTGGAATGTGTGTTTATAGTCTTGCCGAGTAGGATGCTACTCGTATATGGGACTCTTCAGCGTCATGTCAGCTGGAAAGGGGGTGTTTATAGTCTTTCCCGAGTAGTATACTACTCGAAAATTAGACTCGTCGGCATCATGTCAGCCAGGATGATTATTTATAGTCTTTTCCAAGTAGTATACTACTCGAAAATTAGACTCGTCAGCTTCATGTCAGCTGGAAAAGGTGTTTATAGTCTTTCCCGAGTGGCGTCCCATTCGGAAGTTAGACTCTTCAGCTCGTCAGCTGGAAGAATGTTTATAGTCTTTCCCGAGTAGTATACTACTCGAAAGTTAGACTCCTCCGCATCATGTCAACGGGAATGAGAAATTTATAGTCTCTCCCGAGTAGTGCACTACTCGAAAGTTAGACTCTTCAGCGTCATATCGGCTGGAATAATGTTGCCCATGGCAATTGGTGGCCACGCATGTAGGCCGAGTACCACTTTATGAAAATAAATCCATGGCGTGGTCAGGTGCACTCGAGAAAGATACCTGCATCCCCAATTTTAATGAAGACCAACTTGTGATCCTTATAAGGATATATCCTCGAGACCTGGTGGATAAAACAGATACCCAAACATATATGTTTAGCAATAAGGCTCTCATGAAGCATATCTGTTTACCTCATCGGCTCCTGTTGGTAGCACCAGCGCTATAATTTCAACTCAGCCTGCGGGAGGCCCACATGGAGCATGCTACTGTAGGAACTCATATCTTGGTGGCTGCTACCAAATAAGCCAGCCTGAGCCGACCTATCCAACATAGCTCTATGAAAGTATCATCTATCGCATGTCAGGATGAGTTTTTTGGTGTCCGTAACCGCAATCAGCCAGAGAAATCCTTATCCGCAAGCCTTTCCGACTTACGTTCTGGATGCAACCTGGTTGCCACATAAGCCTGAGTAGGTATATTGCAGGATCTGCTTGCCCTCCTCAGGTGTGACGCAGTGCATGAGAACTCCGGATGCACTTTGACGATGTAAGTCTTCTCTGACTTGGGTAAAGCCGAACAAGGTACCCGAACCTTGCATTAGCAGAGGGTTCGGCTGGCAACCCTCATGGGGCGTACCCTATCCAACAGAGTTATAGCCAAGCTAAGCACCCGAACCTTGCATTAGCATAGGATTCAGCTGGCGACCCTCATGGGGCGTACCCAACCTGACAGAACTGTGACCAAATAAGGTACCCGAACCTAGCATTAGCGTAGGATTCGGCTGGCGACCCTCATGGGGCGTACCCTACTTAGCCGAGTAGTACACAGCCCCGACTGGCACCGGAGGCTGATTATTAGCTCGCATGGAGCGTAGTTGGGGAAGATGACGTCCCGACTGGCGCAAGTACTCGGTAAGTAGCCCTCATGGAGCATCCCGAGTGTATTTTGGCAGACTTGTCCAGCCCCCGAGCGTAGGAGATGGGCTCGCAGCCCTGAGTTCCTGTCACGCATATCCGGAGCTGGGCCTGCAATATAAAGATATCGGATGAGTAGCATCTGATGATGAAAATAATCACCCGAGTAAAATGTATTTTACAATATATGTAAATACGAGTTCTTCCTCTTTTCGATATTAATTTCCCCAAGTAGTTGACCCCTTACGTTTAAACACTCTGCCCGACTAGTCATAGCCCCCTAGCGTCGGGAGTTGGCTCATGGCTCTTTCCCAGACACGCGTTTTGGGTGACTTGAGTTCGTCTTTCATGGAGCAAAGTTTCACGGATCAGGATTTATGCTACTTGAGTACTTTTGCAATCATTTAAGAGCAAAAACAGAGAAGAGTGCAGCTTGTGCACCTATTAGGTGTCAGCGGCTGCAGCATTGGCAAGGCCGAGTGAAGAAATATTTATCAGGAAGCGACTTAGCTGTTCGGTATTTCGGAGTGGGGATGCCATCCTTGCGTTTGAGCTTGTGAGCCCCCGAGCATGTCACTTGTTGTTCTGATAATCTTCAGTTGTTGAAAGTCGAAGACGATTGTGACCGACTGCCACAATGAAGCCGTCTGACTTGCGTTTGCGATTCCCGGCTTTAGTCGGGACCGCGTCGTTGGTGCCCTCCCGCTTCTTCTGTCAGGATGCCTTTTTATCTTCAATGGCCTCAGCAACAGCGTGGGCTGAGTCGGCGTATTTGTTCACCATGTCGAATAAAGCCTTGACAGAGTTGGGAGGCTTCCGTGTGAATTTGTTGATGAACGAGGTGTCTTTGACTCCTTTTCGAAAGGCAGCGATGACGACCTCATCCTTGACGTTAGGGATTGAGTTCTTCTCAGAAAACCTCTTAATGAAGTCACGAAGAGACTCGTTCTTCCTTTGATGCAACTGATATAAGTCGTACTCGGAAGATGGCCTCTCGTATGATCCCTGGAAGTTGGTGATGAAGCGTTCCTGGAGTTCTCCCCAGGAGTTGATTGATTGCTTGGGAAGTCCTATTAGCCATGTCCTCGCTGAGTCGGCTAAAGCGACTGGGAGGTAGTTAGCCATGACTTTGTGATTTCCCCCAGCTGCTCGGATCGCCAGAGTGTAGACCGTGAGCCAGGACTCAGGATTGGTCTTGCCGTCGTATTTGTTGATGCCTGTAGGCTTGAAACTCGACGGCCAGTCGACCTGTTGTAGCTCCTGGGTGAAGGCCGGTATGCCTTCGTCTTTATGAGGGCTCCGACTCCGAATATGGCAGTGAAACCGCTCGTGGTGGAGGCCGAAGCGCTCGTTCTTGTCTTCCAGTTGGCGTTGCTCGTCTTCTTCTCGTTCGCGGTGCCGAGCATTGATGTCTTGCCGAAGGTCACGCCATAGTTGGTCTCGGAGATCCTGATTGTACCGACGGTCGCTTCGACGTCGCCGGTTGTCGTTGGGGTTGCCGAGTGATGTTTGGCGTGACTCCGTGTGGAGCCGACTAAAGCCGACCGCTCGACGTCGCTTTGAGGTGGATGAAACTGCCGCTGGGGAAGCCGACCGGCCGGTCGGTATGAGTGTGTCGCCCGACTGTTGGTGCTGCTGACATGCAGCAGCGGTAAGCATAGCTTTTATCCTTGCGATCGTCGGGGCGGCCTGGTGATCAGGCCCGAATTGGAGTGTATCCAGTAGAGTCGCAGCGGCCACGATGTTCTGTTGGGGAGTAGCGAAGACATCGTGGTCGCCGACTCGGGTTTGGAGGATTTGCTGCTGAGCAGTTCGCCCAGCCCTGCGTAGATCGTCGTTGCGGGCGTGCAGGTGTCTTGCTTCTTCCTCCTGTTGTTCTTGCAGTCGACAGGCCTCCTCCTCTTGTGGCTCGTGTAGTCGGCGTGATTCCTGAGTAGGAGTAGAGCCTTTGGATGCCATGAAGATTTCTCGCGGCGGGGAGAAGCCTGCTGAACTGCTGTCCGACTTAGAGTCGGAATCTGACTGAGAGTCGTAGTCCGACTGAGAGTCGTAGTCGGAATAGTTGATAGGGCTAATGATAACACCAACCTCCCTAGATCCGATCTCGAGCGGCTCGGGGCCGTATCCGAGTCGAACTCCAGGGGATCGGGTTTGCCGCGTCGGATGTAGATTGCAGATATCCGCGGCGCTGCTGAGTTCGAATGGGAAATTGACGATCTCTTCCTTTTTTGGCCCGATCTTGGCCGGCTCAAAACCGAGTCCGAGTCGAACACCGAAAGAAAGAGTTGTCCCTGGACTCGGGCGTACGGGAGATCGCCGCAGCATGTCGTGAAAGATTGCTACAGCATCGTGTAGGCCGACTGGCGCGGAGTCGGCTGGTTCCTCGGCCGGTTGGATCGGGTCCGTGTCGGCCAAGGTGAGATTGCCGATCTGGTCGGCGATGAAGTCGAGGCTTCTGAATGCAATTGTATCTCCGGGGGAGAGTTTGCCGCCGTCGACTCCGTTTGCTGGATCCATCGAGCTTGTAGATGTAGATCACGCCGAAGCCCCTACCTGGCGCGCCAACTGTCGATGTTTTACACCGGCAATATAATTATGGGGCTACTCGGCGGATGGAAACTCGGTGGATTGCAAAGGAATACAAGGAGATTTTTATACTGGTTCAGGCCCTCGATGCGAGGTAATACCCTACGTCCAGTTTATATGTATTCCTTTGAGGAATTATGGTGGCGATTCTGATGAACCATATGGCCATGAGCTTATGAGTGCTCTTCTGCCCTCATGGGGCGCCCTGCCTCCCCTTATATACTGGGGGACAGGGTTACAAGGTAGGAGTCCCCATCGGATTACGACTAGGAGATCTCCCCTTAGAGATATAACGCACCCGACTAGGACTGTATATTCCTTTCTATACAAGGCGAAGTCTGCCGAATCTAGCTATATCTCTAATTACAAGGCTAGATCCATCCTCTATCCGAGTGGCCCATATGCTTGTCATGAGGTACCCGGGACCCATGGCACCCACACAATGTTTTTAAATGCAAATGTTTTGAATGCTATATCTGCAAATAAGCCATACTATGCCTTTTCTTTGGAATCTTGTTGCATTATTTTGTATTTCATGTGTGGCATGTTGAGTACGGTGGGTGGTATTCAGTATTGCAATATTACAATCATCAGAGTGGAGATTCGCGTGGAAGGAGAAGATTTTGGTGTTTGGCTTATACCCCAGTTGAGCTGCGTGTGGCTTGGTGCTGAAGTTACGCTAGCTGCCATTCCGCTGCTGATTTCTTCTGTGTAAGGACTAAGTGCCTCTTCTGTAAGTATTTATCGTTGTTGCGTTTTGGTTATGTTTATCAAATTATCGATTTGTATACCTCGGCTGATTTCTGGACGAGGATTGATTGCACAAATTAGTTTTGGAAATTCTAGTGAATTTCTAGACATGACAATACTTATGCCATTTTTTCCTTTTTATGCAGTATCGGACAAGGAGCAGAAAGAATATTTAGAGACAATATCACATAAAGATACAAAATACACTTTTTTTCACATGATGATCGCAATACATATTGTCATAACAAATATGTACACAATATATTTTCAGGGAAGTAGATTTAATAACTCTTTTGAAATAACTTTTACCTTTTTTTCCTGGGAGCAACTATGCGCAAATTTTTTTTTGGGGGGTGGGGGAAGTAAATTTAATCTCCCCTAGTAGTAACTTTAATATCAGCTAGAAGTAATTTTGTGTACCTATTTTTTGGAATGTCACTTTAATACTTCCTAGAAGTAACTATATTATTTCTGGAAGTAACTTACAGTTCTCTAGGAAGTAACTTTTCTGTTTCTATATTTGTTTCTAAGATTTAACTCCTTTTTCATCGGTAGTTATGTCTTTTTTCTTATTTTTTTATTTGTACTTTGTGATGCAGTATCAGAAGAGAAGATGATAAAGGGGTGATTGTTATGCTTTTGGTTCAGTTTTTTGGGAGGTAAAAAAAGAAAAGAAATATATAGCTTAGTTGGAAGGAAAAACCAAGACAAATGCTGTGTGAATTTCTGGGATGTAAATATATCTGTGTAGTTGGATCTACCCTCTCTTTTTTAATCTCTCAAATTTTGTCCATTGGATTTTGCTCCTCTCCTCTTCTTCTCTTGCTCTTCTCTTCCTTGGTCTTCATGCTTCTCCTCCTAATTTCTCTTTTTTTCTTCTATTTTCTGGATTTTTTTAGGATCTTTCTTCCTATTAATGGCAGCGCATGTCGTCATGCTTGTCGCGAGTGTGGAACGAGTTGGGTTCGCAGCGGGTCCTGATGCAGGTAGGCATGGGGTGGGCCCACCAGCGTGGGCCGTGTGGGGCCAACTCATTTTCCTGTGAGGGGCGATGAACCTTGGCGTGCGCAATTGGAGATGGCGTGGGTGGCCGATGCGTGCGCTACTCTTTTTCATATGGACGCGTGTACGTTCATTTTTAATGCAGCCTCTATGTCATATGAGTGCTAAAGGCAATCTTTTAATGGCTACCAAATGCGATTTCTACACACGTTCTGTGATGCATTTCTTTTTTGAGGTAGACGCTGTTAATGATTTGGCAAATTCACCTCACGAGGTAGGAGGACCAGGAGTAGTAGTCACTAGTCAGGTATAAGTGTGATTGTGACTGTGTGTGTGAAATGTGAATGATGTCCCCGCGCGTTTCTTCCACCAAACCCCCACCGCCGCCCCTCCCCCATCTCACAAACCCTAGCCCCCACGTCGTCGCCGCCGCCGCCGCCGACGGACATGGCGGAGGCCGAAGGCGAGAGCCGCGACTGGGCGGAGATGCCGTCGGATGCGCTTGCGGCGGTGTTCGGGAAGCTGGACGTGACCGACCTCTTGAACGGGGCCGGGCTGGTATGCCGCGCGTGGCGCCGGCTCGCGGCGAGCGACCCCACACTGTGGCGCCGCGTGGACATGAGCCACCACGGCGACATCATGGAGGACGACGAGGCCGAGGCCATGGCGCGCGCCGCGGTGGACCGCGCCGCCGGCACCATGGAGGCCTTCTGGGCCGACTCCTTCGTCACCGACGGCCTCCTCCTCTACATCTCCGAGAGGTGGAAGCAGCATTTCCCCCCCTTTCTACTATATTTCTGCTTCTTGCATAACGAATTATGACGCTTGCTTCAGTTAATTTACTTTTCACGCTGTGTTGTACTCTTGTGTGCGGTTGCAGCCAATCTGAATGAAATCTGTTCATTTTTATTTAATGGCTCTGTTTGTGAAAAAAAGATTTCCGTAAGTTGGATTAGTAGGAGAAAGTTGATCATGTTATGTACGTTTGCTGGTATATTAGAGTGCCTTTAATGTTAAATAGGTACATGATATAAGATAAATCTTTTTAATTAGACCTTTATCCTATTAATTTCAACCATGGAACCACAGTTTTTTTTTAAATCCATCTTTTTTGGGGGGAATTTTCAAGCATGTTTCTCTCTTTGAACGTGGAATTTAGTTATCACACCCTTGATGTGTATGCTGTATGTGATGAGCTTGAAATTATGTTAGCAAGTAAATTTTATACGGCACAGTTATAGGAATTCCTGATAGAAATGAGCAAGTTGCACTAACCTTCCCATTAATTCTAGAAATGACTGGTAGTTATTCATATAGAATAAAGGTGTTAGTAATGTTAGGATCAAATAAACATGCTGAGGCTTGAGAGTCTGAATTGATCCAAGGGCACTGTTAGTCATCTAAAAAAAATCTTTTCACATATGAAACAAATTAATCAGTGCATAATGTCGTTTTACTGATAATCTAGTTTTTGCCAGAAACTTCTTAAAGGGTAAACGTCAATTTCTTGGACCATTGCTTATGTCTGTAGTCCCTACCCCTACATTTATCTTGCCTCCATAGAGCAAGATATAGTTTAGCTGCTTTGGACAAACTGCTAGGCAACTGCATTCAACTCCTTATGAAATTTTAAGTCACACTGACATGATGCGCTTTCATTTGTACCAAACATGTTCCCTTATACAATTAGACATACCTAATAACATAGCATCGACATGTATATGGGATAGCACTGCAAAGATTTGTTATCATTGAAGAAATTGTCCTTTTGACAGCACAGTATCTAATACACAGCTTTGGTATTACTATTTATAGTGATATCTATGTTAATATTACTTTTAAATATAATGATTTTAATGTACTTTTGATGAAAAGTTTAATATTATAGTTAAAGGTTTCACTTCGTTTATCGTAAAATGACATCTGTTTTTGAACAGATGCAGTATAGTGTGTTCTGGAAAGTTTGATCTATTCAGTGATAGAAAATCACATGCTAGATGCTGGCTCTCTCCTTATGTACTACCTATTATGTAAGACCCTTGTAAACTTTGTTAGTTGTAGTTTTATTAAATAACACTTGTTTGCTTTGTTCTGTTAATGTTCTTCACCTAAAGGCAGGTGGTCTGACAGTCCAGAACTCCAGATCCTATCTCTCTTGTACCACAGTAATATCCAGAGTATATATAACTTGGCAACCTCCAAAACATACATCCTGTTATCAATTCACTTTAGAATTTGTAAGAATATTTCCAAAACGACAATCTGCATTTAAGGAAGAACATTACAGTGAGGTTGCTCATTTCAGAAAGTTATCTACATTATGTTTGGATTGTTTGTAACAGGGGCCTGATGTAAATTGTTGGGCTTGACGAAATGCGGTCATTCCCTTAGGTGGGTCCTCAGCCTAAGCCTGCCCTGCCAAAATGTTGGTAATGGTGTAATACAACCACATTTTTGGCTACTGCTTGGAATGCATACCAATTTTTAGCATGCCCGCAGATACCTGATCTTCCTCTTGCCATTCCTGCCAATATATTGGCTAAAATGCGTGTAGTGGAATTTTGCCAAAATGTTGGGTAAATCAAATCCTCACACTTTTGTGCAATATCCTTTATTCGTTGCTGCATTGTGTCATTATTTGGTTAGTTCTCAAAATAAATACAATCAATAAATGATACAAGCAATCAGGAAGTCACAACATGGTTATAAAACGGCCAATATATTTCATTGATCCAGCTCCCACCCTAGCGATTTTACCAAATAAAAGGGAAAATAGTATGGTTGCAATCCAAATGAACTTGTATTCCCACAAGTTTGGTTATACCTTTGTTTGAGTCATCACCTGTTTGTTATCACTGAAGAAGTTGGCCTGTTGACAGAGTGACAGCATTGTATCCAATACACAATTTACATTCCAGCTTAGTATGCATGGATTATTTTTGCTTAATCTGGTCATTTAGACTAGTTACTAGCTCTAGAGACATGGAATTGTCAGTTAGCTGAGATGATGCTTGTCTCTAGTATATGGATAGTCTGTTCATTCTATATACTGTTTCTAACTTCATATGGTTTAACATTGTGATATAATGGCATGCACATGGTGTCAGCTCAGGTGATGTAATTTTTACAACTGTGTGTTGAAGCTAGTTTGGTGTCCAACAGGGCATGTCTACTATTCTTATTATTATCGATGTTTTTGCACCCAATACTTTACCTAATGGACTGTTTTACTTATTTCAACCATGGATATTCTTTAAGTGATGTGTTAACTTGTCCACTTACACGGATATATCCATCTTTCCACGTAGAGCCTCCTCATTGAAGAGCCTTCAACTCAGCATGTGCCTTAATGTCAGTAATGAAGGGATGGCAGAGGCAATGAAGGGCTTTCCACATCTTGAGGAGCTGGATATTACATTCTGTTCTTTGTATGGTGATGTGTGTGCATCTGTTGGCAAAGCTTGCCCAGAACTTAAATGCTTCAGGCTGAACGAACGCTACACTTTTCAAATGGAGTATGTAGCCCCAGATATCATGGATGATGATACTGAAGCATTAGGTATTGCTAGCAATATGCCTGAGCTCCAAGAGCTTCAGTTGATTGGCAACAAGGTAACCAATGATGGGCTGATGTCAATCCTTGACCATTGCCAACACCTTGAATCCCTGGACATACGTCAGTGTTACAGCATTCAAATGGATGATGCTCTGAAATCTAAGTGTGCTAGAATAAGAAATCTTAAGCTTCCTCATGACTCGATCTCTGATTTCAAGTACCGAGCTTACATTGTCAGCAACGGTGCCTTTTCTGGTTCTGATTTAGAGGTTGATATGTATGATGATCTGCTGGATGTGGTCACTGATGATTTTGATGCTGACTTTGATGATATGGATGATTATGATGATGCAGGCTCAGATGGTGCCATGTACGATGATGAATTTGATATCTGATGAGAATTAGGTCCAGACTGTTACATTGTGCATGTGAAAATCGTGACTAGAACGGTTTGATGTTCATTTGTGTTAAGAATATGGAATCTAGGTCTTCATATCAGGGCAATGTTGACCACTAAGCTACAGGAAACCTCCTGGTGTTTATATTCACTCTTCTTTTCTGTTCTCATTTCCAATAAGCTGTAACTAATTATATGTTAACTCTACTATGAGTCGCAGTTGTGTGGGCATGTTCTTTGCTGTTGCAATTTATGCAGCACTTTCTAGTTGCAACAGAGTAGGATGCTTGATGCTTGCAAATGAAATATTGCATTCCTGAGAAGCAAACTTTGCAATGTATTCATCTGGTTTCTAAATCGTTTTGATTTGAATTTGTTGATGAGTACATTAATGATAACCTCATCAGAAAAATGCTGCTTACGGTGGCGAAATGCTGATCTGCCAACATGGATGTGAACCACCTTCACCGCCTAAAAGGCTTTCTTGACTTGGTAGGATGAGTTTGTTTGGTTTTAGGTACCTAACTAATCAGCATATTGGCTTAGCTGCTACCTGTTTTTTTATACGATTCCCAAACTTATGGTGTTTTTTTATTAATTTTTTTACATATATAAGTTTCTTTTAAAAAATAAAATAAATCCATTTTTAAAGTTTATAATAGGTAATACTTAATTAATTATGTACTAATAACCTGTCTTATTTTTGTGTGCGGGTAATAAACTTTAGCCATAAGCCCGAACGGCTAAACGGTGTATTTTAAAATACTTTATATATAAAAGTTAAACATCAGATAAATCAATTTTTCAAGTTTATATTATTTAATATTTAATTAATTATGCACATGATTTATCTTGTTTTATATGTTGCTAATAAAGTCATAAGCTTTTTCAAACGGTGCCATGGTGGGGAATGTTATCCGACCATTATAATGTTTGGTTTGGAACAGCCTTGTTTACATGCACAGCTAAGTAGTTCAAATCACGGCTAGCCAAAAAGAAGAAAACTGGAAAGAGACTTGTACGCCTTTAACGGACTACATCACAGGTAGCAAATATTGTGGCTTAACACCTGAGAATCCATACACACCCCATTTAATTATGCTACTCAAATGAGCTACTTTCTTAATTTTTGTTAGCATACTTGGATCACAACACCTGAGAATCCATACACTTAGGCCCCATATGATTGTGCTGCTTGGATAAGCTATTTCCTCGATTTCTATGAGGACACTTTCCAACCTGTTAATGGTGTATTTTTTAAAAAAATATATATATATAAATATAAGTTTCGTAATAAATAAATAAATCTAAATTTTAAGTTCATAATAGTTAATACTTAATTAATCATGCATCACCTCGTTTCCATGCCACAAATAAATTCAATTTTCAAATTCATAATAGTTAATATTTAATTAATCATGCACTACCTCGTTTTCCATGCCGTAAAAAAGCTCAGCCAAAGAGCAGAATGCTTTACACACTTCTAAATTTAGGGTAGATTTTTCGTTGTAAGCACTCTCATAATATTATATTTTTTTAGATATTATTACTATATTCTAATAGAAATATAGTGGTCAAAGTTGTACATCAAAGATCAACTTACATTAACAATGTCATATATTTAAATATGGATTATATTAATAATGTTATATATCTAAATACGGAGGTAGTAAGTAGATTAGTCCTTTCTGCTGTTCTTTTTAACACGTTTAATACCTGCTTATTCTTTCTCTGGCTAGCAAATAATGTTGCAGGCTAGGTTACCTCCGGGCCCATGCCCTGTTAGTAGTGTTTCTTCTAATGCTCCTATTCAATATTCAGTATGACCTGACCTGATGATTGATCTCCTGACATTTGGTTTGTGCTTTGTTCTGCATTGGTACGAGAACCGACTTCAGTTTATTATGTTTGTTTGTTCTGGGTAATATGATTGTTCTCACTGGGAATATGAAGATTTACCTCTATTTAAAGTACATTACTTGCCGTACTCCAAGTAAACAGTTCTTCTGTTTTGGTACTTTGTATGCATGTTCCGCTATCTTTTAGAACATTTATTTAGCTAAACAACGGAGTGCGGCTTAGTATTCTACTCACCAATATTTGGTATTTATTGAAAGGTTCAGAACATGAATGCCCCATTATTCTACAAATAATTTCAATAGTCAGATGCTACCTTTTTATTTCCTCTATGATCAAGTAACTAAACAACTTGCATTCCATCTACGCTTAAATAGAAGGTAAGAGGTTTTTAAATAGAAGTATGAACCGGATATTAAACTTACACAAATTTATATGGGGCGTATATGTATCTTTTCTCTTGTATTAAGTGTATTGTTTGATCTATATAAATGGCCACCTCCAAATTTTTAATATTATGCCTTTTCACTGTGTAGGCATCCCTCTCTGCGGGAGTTATGGCCACTAGACATTTTTTTCTGGTCCAATTTAAAGGTGTGGTTTGGCTCGTTTATTCGATATGGGTTTAGGAAGCCGCTAGGTTTGTCCATCTTTTCCGCTAAGTCGTAATTCATCCTTAAAAAAACGGATAATGAGATCAGGTTGTGGGTAGCGTTTAGGTAGTCTGAACAAGTAAAATATAGTAGTTGTATACTTACAGGCACCACACCGCGATTAAATTTGCGTCAAGTTTATCCTGGTGGTAGAGGGCATACATATTCCTGAAATCTACATAGAATTGACATGGCCTGCTCATGAAAACATCTGCCGGCACGTCAACGTTTATCTCTCTAATCCCAAACAAGCTTGCAAGCATGTACCATTCATGCCACCTTTTTAGCTGCTAAGGTTTTTGAGCTAATTTCCACAGTGATTGGAATGACTTGCCATGTTCAAATTTTTCTGGCACATTATCCGATGGCAAAAAGTCCATGCTTTTGGATAAGCTTATTTTCAGGCCGTCTTCCTTTTTTTGGTATTCATTGACCTTACTTTTCCCCTTGTCCTTCGTTCCACTGCCCTTGAATGACTGCACAATCCATCTCTGTTTGTAGGAATCTTTTGATTTGTACTCATGGACTCTAATCTTAAGCTGGACAGAGGCAGCTTCTTCTTCTGGAGGATGCGTCTCAATAATTTCTGGAGGCGTCTTAGACTGTGGAGGTGCCACAGACTAATTTGCTTGTTCCTACGGACGCGCCTTAGCAATTTCTAGCTCCGTCACCGGTTGAGGCGCCTTAGGTTGATTTGCTTGTTTCTGTGGAGACGTCTCAAGTTGATTTTCTTGTTGCTGGGGAGGTGACGGCAGCGGTGGCTGCAAAGGAAGCCTAGGCAAAGCGGTAGATGGTGACACCGGTCTCCTTGGTGGAGGAACCGTTGGGATTCTTATGACAATATCTCTTTTGTGCCACAAAATAATCTGGTCCACCATATCTCCCAGGTATACTATCCCAGACATTGCATATTTTACTCATTTCAGCCGAAATGAGCTCACAAATTATGTACCATAAGACTTACCACAGTGATATCCAGAGAATAGTTGTGTGGCATTGCAAAGCAGCCAATTGTTGTAGCTCATCAGATAATTTTTCTCAGTGTGAACTGTGTCAATATTCAGTCAAATAAAAATCCTCAATATCCAATGTTCTAATAAGACTCAGGCACCAGACACTCTTGTTTTAATACTAGCACAATGTATTATTGCATCGAGCCATTAATTTTCTTTAGTTTCTTAAGGAGAGGAAATGTATTATTGCATTGAGCCATTAATTTTCTTCAGTTTCTTAAGGAAAGGAAATATAGTTTAGACATTCTGAGTAAAAAAAACACAGGAAATATACAAAAGTGCACACAAATTGTCAAAAGTCAGTCATCTACTCCCTCCGTCCCAAAATACAGCTACCTATGAGTGTCTTGGATGAATTAAGGATTGAGATAAAAGGTCTAAAATACCCTCATTAATAAATGATAGGGTGATATGAATTAAGAATAGTATATGTGGGTGTGGGTCTCAAGGGTCGGTGGGATGGTAGAACCCACTAGAAGTAGCATGGAAAATAATAGGGTAAAGATCATCTTTGACATGTTCTAGATAGTTATATTTTGAGATAAAATTTATACCTAAAGGTATCAGTATTTTGGGACTAAGGGAGTACATGTGATCAATACATCCCACACCCACCAAATGTTACAGATGCAGATAATCTACATCCTAATTCTTGTGCGGTACTTAAAAAAGGCCATTCATTTCTAAAACTAGTCATTTGCAACCAGACACTTATGACTTACATTATGATTTGTCAAATGGAACTCTAAACTTTTAAGAGTCAATTCCCTACTTGCCCAAAAATTTTATCTGATTCTTTCTACGCCTTTGAGATTTGCTTGATTCTTTGTATACCTCTGAGTTTTTATTTAGATTCCATACATGTTTGTTCCGTTAGTTGACCATTAGTTGACCTTTAGTTTTTTTAAATGACCTTATTGGTCTTGGCATATGTCGGCGAAACGGGATTGGGGGCCCCACATACCCCGGGGACGCGTGGATCTTCGGCTACGTCAGCTCCTCCGGGGCCCACATTCTGCACCGGTGACGGCCGGCTACGGCCTTTTTCCGCTAAGTACCTGGACACGGGCACTGCCTTGGCCCGAGTACGCACTCGCCGGGCGAGTTGCGACGATGGCTCATAGCCACCTCCTCGGGCGCCGCGTCCCGGGGACCTTCCCCGGTCCCGGGACCCACAGCTCCAGCCCCGGGTCGCGTCCCCGGGGCACATTACTGGGACTTCCCGTGCCCGGGTCTCACCCCCCGGGCCGGGGACCCACAGCTTCGGCCTCGAAGCGCATTTCCGGGGCACATTACTGGACATTCCCGGGACCCGGGTCTCGCCCCCCGGTTCCCGAAAACCACGGTCTCGGGCCCCGGTCCCGGGACCCACTGGCTCGGTCCCAGGACGCATTACTAGGGCATTCCCGGGCCCGGGGCGCGCTCCCCGAGCCCGGGGCTCATAGCTTCCGTCCCTGAGGAGCTCGGCGCCGTGTGCGCGCGGAGGGCTTGATGAGCTCTCTGCCCCAGGCACGAGGCTGACTCGAGCGGATCAGCTCTCCAAGCACCCGCATTAATGACGAGACGACGGGGCGCGGCGCGCCTGTCGCCTGGTCGGGCATGCGTGGGCTTTCATGATGACCCCCTGTGAGCCCTCTCCCTGCGCGGTCAGAGAACTTTTGACCACATTGGCAGCGATGGCGTACGCTGTCACACCTCCACGACCAAGCCGCATGCAGCAGCCGAGCGACGTGACGAAAAGACATCCCGAGCCAACTCCGGCGTGGCTCAACAGGCGGACGTGTGCGACAAGACATATCGTATATAGAAAAGCTTTCTCCTCACATGTGAGCTAGACACTGTGGACTCCCCTTGGACTATAAAAGGAGGATCCATGCCAACAGAAAGGGGCTCTCTGGTTCTGGCTCTCGGGGAGGCTCTCTCTCGGGACCCGTTCCATTCTCCGAGTACAGCTTCTAGAGAGACTTTGAGTTCGTTCCCAAGTGATGGCTAGTTCCAGAGCACCCCTCCATAACATCTTGTAAGAACAAACGACATTCATCTCCCACATAGCAAACATACATAGGAGTAGAGTATTACGCCTCCGCGTGGCCCGAACCTGTATACTTCTCCTGTCTCCCTTACGTGCCATCATCCCGACGCCGCAGTCATCCTGTGAACAACTCCCCTGGCTGAACCTCAAAGGGGGTCCCCAGACTCCCCGTGGTTGGAGTTCCCTCCTCCGACAACATATTATTAAAATTTAAAAATGTCCACATAAGAATTATTTGGGTTATGAAAAAGATAAGGGATAAATTATTGAATATACAGTTTTAAATTTTAAAATTTTGAAAGGTGCCATTCATGATTACTTCATATGTACAACTGCCATGACAAATATCAGTTCCAACATCTGAATTCAAAAGGACGATCATATGTATCAGACAAACTCTTCAAAACAAATATAAAAAAACAACATATATGCCTTGCGTAAAGCAGAGTACCCAATTCGTGGCAAAGTGCCACCTGATGTTCAGCAGCACCTGAACTTCTGGAATCTAAATTATGTTCGTTTTAGCACTTCAAAACCAACCTGCTTTTCATGTGAAATTTAGAAGAACATGGAGCCGATACATGGAGCCAGCTGACGAGCCGAACCAATCCTCCGAGCCGGCCTTTATCCCTTCGATCCCTCGAGGCGCTGTCAATCCCCTCGCCCTCTCTCTCTCTCTCTATCCTCCAAGCCAGCCTCTCGCTCTCTCTCCCCCTTCGATCCCTTCTTTCTCAGGCGACAATGCCGGAGGTCGCCTCCCTCTCTCCCCCCTCTCTCCTCGGTGGCCTTACCACCAGATCCGGGCTTCTCCTCGACGTCCACGGGCGGATCTGGCCAGTGCGGCTCGAGAGAGAAGACGGTGACAGCGGCGGCGGCCTGAGGGAGAAGATGGCGGCTGCGGCGGTGGCCCGAGGGAGAAGACATCGGCAGCGGCGGAGGGAGAAGACGGCCACGGTGAGTCCGATCTGGTCTGTGATGTGGGTTTTCTGGTGTTGTTGATGGTGTTCTATAGTAGTGGAGGCATCAGGCATGAAGGCAAGAAACACTAAAACTCCGAACTGAAAGTCTAAAAAATTGCCAGAGAAAGAGAATCAGTACTGTCGATGCTTTCCACCGGCAATAATACTATGGGGCTACTCGGCGACCTGGAATTCGGTGGATTGCAGAGGAACACAGAGGGATTTTATACTGGTTCAGACCCTCAATGTGAGGTAATACCCTACGTCCAGTTTGTATGTATTCCTTTGAGGATATACGATGGTAGTTCTGATGAACTTGTGTGCACCCGCTCTCATGGGGCGCCCCGCCTCCTCTTATATACTGGGGGACAGGGTTACAAGGTAGGAGTCCCCATCGGATTACGACTAGGAGATCTCCCCTTAGAGATATAACGCACCCGACTAGGACTGTATATTCCTTTCTATACAAGGCGAAGTCTGCCGAATCTAGCTATATCTCTAATTACAAGGCTAGGCCCATCCTCTATCCGAGTGGCCCAAATGCTTGTCATGAGGTACCCGGGGCCCATGGCACCCACAGTAGCCCCCGAGACCTTCATAGTTGAGTCACAGCTGATGCCGAGTGCTCATCCTCCACGGTGAAGTCTTTCCGAGTGCATTGCTCCCGAGTACTCTTTGTCTGAGTGCTGCTTCTCCCGAGTCCTGCTTCATATCAGCTGGCAGCGAGGCTATGAAGGGCTCCATGTAGATGTAGAAATAGCGTGCGCCGAATAGACGCACCTATTAGGTGTAGCCCCCGACTTTGTGCTTAATTGTGAAGACAATTAAACATAAAGTCAAAGATCTTTAACCTTGAAGTCTTTTTCGAGTAGATTACTACTGGTATATGAGACTCTTCGGTATCATGTCAACTGGAATATGATTTACAGTCTTACCGAGTAGGGAACTACTCGTATATAGGACTCTTCGACTTCATATCAGTCGGAATATGTGTTTATAGTCTTGCCGAGTAGGATGCTACTCGTATATGGGACTCTTCAACGTCATGTCAGCTGGAAAAGGGGGTGTTTATAGTCTTTCTCAAATAGTATGCTACTCGAAAGTTAGACTCCTCCGCATCATGTCAGCGGGAATAAGAAATTTATAGTCTCTCCCGAGTAGTGCACTACTCGAAAGTTAGACTCTTCCATATCATGTCAGTGGGAATAATGTTGCTCATGGCAACTGATGGCCATGCATGTAGGCCGAGTACCACTTTATGAAAATAAATCCATGGCGTGGTCAGGTGTACCCGAGAAAGATATCTGCATCCCCAATTTTAATGAAGACCAGCTTGTGATCCTTGTAAGGATATATCCTCGAGACCTGGTGGATAAAACAGACATCCAAACATATATGTTTAGCAATAAGGCTCTCATGAAGCATATTTGTTTACCTCATCGGTTCCTGTTGGTAGCACCAGCGCTATAATTTCAACTCAGCCTGCGGGCGGCCCACATGGAGCATGCTACTGTAGGAACTCATATCTTGGTGGCTGCTACCAAATAAGCCGGCCTGAGCCGACCTATCCGGCATAGCTCTATAGAAGTATCATCCATCGCCTGTCAGGATGAGTTTTTTGGTGTCGATAACCGCAATCAGCCAGAGAAATCCTTACTCGTAAGCCTTTCCGACTTATGTTCTGGATGCAGCCTGGTTGCCACAGGTGCCCGAGCAGGTATGTCGCAGGATCTGCTTGCCCTCCTCAGGTGTGACGCGGTGCATGAGAACTCCGGATGCGCTTTGACGATGTAAGTCTTCCCTGACTTCAGGAGAGCCGAGCAGGGTACCCGAACCTTGCATTAGCATAGAATTCGGCTAGCGACCCTCATGAGGCATACCCTACCCAACAGAGTTATGGCCAAGCGAGGTACCCGAACCTTGCATTAGCATAGGATTCGGCTAGCGACCCTCATGGGGCGTACCTCATCCAGCCGAGTGATATACGACCCCCGACTAGTGCCGGAAGTCGGTTGTCAGCTCACATGGAGCGTAGCCAAGGAAGATGATGTCCCGACTGGCGCAAGTACTCGGTAAGTAGCCCTCATGGAGCATCCCGAGTGTATTTTGGCAGACTTGTCCAGCCCCCGAGCGTAGGAGATAGGCTCGCAGCCCTGAGTTCCTGTCACGCGTATCCGGAGCTGGGCCTGCAATATAAAGATATCGGATGAGTAGCATCTGATGATGGAAACAATCATCCGAATAAAATGTATTTTACAATATATGTAAATACGAGTTTTTCCTCTTTTTGATATTAATTTCCCCAAGTAGTTGTCCCCTTACGTTTAAGCACTTTGCCCGACTAGTCATAGCCCCCTAGCGTCGGGAGTTGGCTCATGGCTCTTTCCCAGACACGCGGTGGGTGACTTGAGTTCGTCTTTCATGGAGCAAAGTTTCACGGATCAGGGTTTATGCTACTCAAGTACTTTTGCAATCATTTAAGAGCAAAAACAGAGAAGAGTGCAACTTGTGCACCTATTAGGTGTAAGCGGCTGCGGCATTGGTAAAGCCGAGTGAAGAAATATTTATCAGGAAGCGACTTAGCTGTTCGATATTTCGGAGTGGGGATGCCATCCTTGCTTTTGAGCTTGTGAGCCCCCGAGCATGTCACTTGTTGTTCTGATAATCTTCAGTTGTTGAAAGTCGAAGACGATTGTGACCGACTGCCACAATGAAGCCGTCTGACTTGCGTTTGCTATTCCCGGCTTTAGTCGGGACCGCGTCGTTGGTGCCCTCCCGCTTCTTCTGTCAGGATGCCTTTTTATCTTCAAGGGCCTCAGCAACAGCATGGGCTGAGTCGGCGTATTTGTTCGCCATGTTGAATAGAGCCTTGACAGAGTTGGGAGGCTTCCGAGTGAATTTGTCGATGAACGAGGTGTCTTTGACTCCTTTTCGAAAGGCGGCGATGATGACCTCATCCTTGATGTTTGGGATCGAATTTTTCTTCTCAGAGAACCTCTTGATGAAGTCACGAAGAGACTCGTTCTTCCTTTGATGCAACTGATATAAGTCGTGCTCGGAAGATGGCCTCTCGTATGTTCCCTGGAAGTTGGCGATGAAGTGTTCCTGGAGTTCTCCCCAGGAGCCGATTGATTGCTTGGAAAGTCCTGTTAGCCATGTCCTCGCTGAGTCGGCTAGAGCGACTGGAAGGTAGTTAGCCATGACTTTCTGATTTCCCCCAGCTGCTCGAATCGCCAGAGTGTAGACCGTGAGCCAGGACTCGGGATTGGTCTTGCCATCGTATTTGTTGATGCATGTAGGCTTGAAACTCGACGGCCAGTCGACCTGTTGTAGCTCCTGAGTGAAGGCCGGTATGCCTTCGTCTTCATGAGGACTCCGACCCCGACTACGGCGGCGAAACCGCTCGTGGTGGAGGCCGAAATGCTCGTTCTCGTCTTCCAGTTGGCGTTGCTCGTCCTCTTCTCGTTCGCGGCGCCGAGCATTGGTGTGCTGCCGAAGATCGCGCCAGAGTTGGCCTCGGAGATCCCGGTTGTCCCGACGGTCACTTCGACGTTGCCGGTTGTTGTTTGGGTTGCCGAGTGACGTTTGGCGTGACTCCGTGTGCAGCCGACTAGAGCCGGCCGCTCGGCGTCGCTTTGAGGTAGACGAGACTGCCATTGGGGATGCCGACCGGTTGGTCGGTATGAGGGTATCGCCTGACTGTTGGTGCCGCTGACATGCAGCAGCGGTAAGCATGGCTTTTATCCTTGCGATCGTCGGGGTGGCCTGATGATCAGGCCCAAGCTGGACTGTGTCCAGTAGGGTTGCAGCGGCCACGATGTTCTGTTGGGGAGTAACGAAGACATCGTGGTCGCCGACTCGGGTTTGGAGGATTTGCTGCTGAGCGGTTTGCCCAGCCCTGCGTAGAGCGTCATGTCGGCGTCTCGCTTCTTCCTCTTGTTGTTCTTGCAGTCGGCAGGCTTCCTCCTCTTGTTGCTTGTGTAGTCGGCGTGATTCCTGAGTAGGAGTAGAGCCTTTGGATGCCATGAAGATTTCTCGTGGCGGGGAGAAGCTTGCCAAACTGCTATCCGACTTAGAGTCGGAATCCGACTGGGAGTCGTAGTCCGACTGAGAGTCGTAGTCGGAATAGTTGATGGGGTGATTATAACTCCGACCTCCCTAGATCCGATCTCGACAGGCTCTAGGCCGTATCCGAGTCGAACTCCAGAGGATCGGGTTTGCCGCGTCGGATGTAGATTGTAGATATCCGCGGCATCGCCGAGTCCGAACGGGAAATTGACGATCTCTTCCTTTTTTGGCCCGATCTCATCCGGCTCAAAACCGAGTCCGAGTCGAACACCGAAAGAAAGAGTTGTCCCTGGACTAGGGCGTATTGGAGATCGCCGCAGCATGTCGTGAGAGATTGCTGCAGCATCGTGTAGGCCGACTGGCACGGAGTCGGCTGGTTCCTCGGCCGGTTGGATCGGGTCCGTGTCGGCCAAGGTGAGGTTGCCGAACATGTCGGCGACGAAGTCGAGGCTTCCGAATGAGATTGTATCTCCAGGAGAGAATTTGCCGCCGTCAACTCCGGTTGCTGGATCCATCGAGCTTGTAGATGTAGATTGCGCCGAAACCCCTACCTGGCGCGCCAACTGTCGATGCTTTGCACCGGCAATAATACTATGGGGCTACTCGGCGACTTGGAATTCGGTGGATTGCAGAGGAACACAGAGGGATTTTATACTGGTTCAGGCCCTCAATGTGAGGTAATACCCTACGTCCAGTTTGTATGTATTCCTTTGAGGATATACGGTGGTAATTCTGATGAACTTGTGTGCACCCGCCCTCATGGGGCGCCCCGCCTCCCCTTATATACTGGCGGATTATGACTAGGAGATCTTCCCTTAGAGATATAACGCACCCGACTAGGACTGTATATTCCTTTCTATACAAGGCGAAGTCTGCCGAATCTAGCTATATCTCTAATTACAAGGCTAGGCCCATCCTCTATCCGAGTGGCCCAAATGCTTGTCATGAGGTACCCGGGGCCCATGGCACCCACAAGTACCAAATGTTTCATGCATCTCATGAATCTGAATCAAACATTGCAAAACTTAAAAGGATTACTACTTACAAGTGCTGAATTATCAGCATATATATTGAACATGTCGACAAAATTCTATCCTGAGACAACACCGTGTCGTCAGTGCTTTCAACACTTGAATTGCTTTCATCACTTGAATCAGAGACCATCTCTGCAGGCGGCTCAAGGCGGAACGTCTCGTCGGAGACGGAGAGGAAGAACAAGTACACGGCGAGCAGTCTGATTGCGGCGCTCGCGGCAAGCAGCGGACGATGCCATGGTTGACGACCAGCAGCACCTGCCGGTGTCGCCGCAGGGGAGCGGGTTCTCCACATGGTACAAGGTACGCGGGCCGTGGAAGCTCGCGGAATCGTCCAGGAAGCAGATGCAGGACGGGCAGGGGTACCGGAAGCTGTCGACGGCGATGGAGCAGCATCGCCCGAGGAAGATCGTCCAGTTGATCAGGGCGCGGGAGGTGAGCTTATTCCAGGAAGCTCGCTGCACGCGGCCGCGGAAGCTGGAGACGTCGATCGCCATGGTGCCCTTCTCCTCCGTGCAGACGAAACTGACGACCATGAGCAGCTCGCCGCGGGACTGCACGAGGTATAGCGGGTGAGCACCTGACCAGGCCCCGGCGTGGTCACGCGGTGGCCGCGGAAGTCATAGCTCAACACGGACATTGTGAGCACGCCGTCGTCGTCGTTGGTCTCCAACTTGTACACCACGAGGTCCTCCTTGTTGGTGACGACTAAGGACATGGAAAGCCTCGCCGAGCGGGCCGCTGGTGTAGTACGTGACGTCCTCGATCGAGTCCTGGGGTATCAGCTGTCGCCATTGTCCGCACGTCGCGTCCCACCTCCGCATCGGCGGCGTCCAGCAGTCCACGCCGGGACGCCAGAACACGACGTTGGACTGGCCAGACACTAGGGCTGCGGCGTAGTACAGGCGCTCCTTGTAGTACGAGGATAATTATATTGGGCCTCGGGAGCATAGGAGGTATACGGATAGAGATAAGAAAGGATTAGAGATAAAGATGCTCCACTGGGTTTTCAAGCCAATGATGTGTAAAAAGGGACAACGAAGAGGAAGCCGAAGTCGATGTCCGAGTCGAGCGTGCGAAGTTGAGAGTGGCGGTAGGCAACACAAACCCGGTCTCTGTTAGCAACAGTAAAGCACCGAGCGAAACACTAGCCCAGTCCAAAGAATAGTGTCATCCAGAAAGCCCAATAGGCAGCACATGGACCGGGCCATGTTTGAACGTGCTTATGGTTTTTGCTTATTGCCTTGTTTTCCGTAAGCAAGTTTCTCGAATTGCTAAACGGTGTATTTTTTATAAAAAAAGTTCTATATAAAAGTATCTCTAAAAAATCAAATAGATCCATTTTTTAAGTTTTTAATAGTTAATATTTAATTAATCACGTGGTAATAACGTTTCTCGTTTTTTGTGTAGCTTATAAAAGCTGAAGCAAACACCACCCAAGTCCAGCTAATGCACCATGCGGGCCAAGTCAACCACTAGCTAGTATTCCTCCTAGCTCTCCCATGTGCCTGTAGAGAGATAGAGTAGAGATGGCCGGGTGGCTGAGGGGCGGCAGGGTGGAGAGGAGCGGCGCGGCGGAGGTCCAAGCGGCCACCGAAGTCGAGTGCCCCCAGAGCGGCGCCGGCGGCCTCGACCGCAGACGCCAGTGGGAGGCGGACAGCCAAGATTCGGCAACGGCGACGGTGGTGAGCGTGGTGATGACTGACAGTGGCGGCCGCCCAGATTGGCAGAGATAGGGCGCCCAACCACGACGTGCTCCAGTGGGATCCAAACTAGGAAAGAGATGAAGGCGGCGCAGATGCGGAGGCAGAGCTGGCGGCGGTGAAGCCGGCCGGCAAGGCTGACCTACTAGGGAGGAGTCGAGGCCTCTAACCTAAATCTGCTCGTAGATGTCAAGGTCGCCATGGACGATCTGTTGTTGGCTGCTATTGCTTCACCTAGATGCGGAAACACCGCGATGAAAAAAAAAAGAAGACAAAAACAGGTGGCCGCCCCCGGGAGCGAGATCGCTCCTCCCAGGGGTGACGGCAGCTGAAGATTGAAAGCGATGCTAGAACGTAGCCCGCTCTGATACCATGTTAAATAGTATAGGAAGAGACGATTACTATGTATGGGGATGATTGTATTAAGCCTTGGGGGCCGGTATATATAGGAGGTACACCGGTACATATAAGAAAAGAGTCCATACAAATCAATCCTATCCTAATATATCTCTAACTACTATATACTCTAACACATAGTATACCTAGCCGCTACGACTCTATGGCCTTGCCGCCATTCTCTTCCTATGCACCTGCCCTACATTATCGTCACTATGGTTACATTGTGAAATCCTCTCTCTATTTAAAGGGTTACTAGGTTACATAATCTGACTCTAACTCTAACTCCTACCACCTAATATAATTCCAAGTCCAACTTTAACTGAATAGGACTAGTATATTCGACACCTATTCTAACAAACTCCACCTTGTCAAATATACGCTACCTAGAAATAGTAGAATCACCATGACAATCCATTGATCCTTCTTTGGGTTGTCTTCTTTGCAGCTTCACCATGAGCCACCCGACGAATCTGCACCAGACTTGCCGCCATCAAAAGTATTAGCTGTTCCAGTAACAACTTCCTCTTGTACTCCACCTATAATAATGCACCCTCACAACTTATAAAAATATGACTCCACCTTCTCTTCGGTCATCACAGTCATCTTGCCTTCATGATCTCCATAGTCTTCCTATTCCGATTATCCCGAAATATTAATCCTTCTTCACGCTAGGTTTCAAGCCAAATCAGATTCCTCTTTAGTTCTGACACATGTCTGACCCCCTGAAGAACATGTTCTCCTCCATCTTCCATCTTGATTTCAACTTCACCTAATCCCACAACCGGATAACATATGTCATCGTCTAAGTAGACAAAACCAAACTCACCAGACTGGTACGAAGAAAACCACTTCTTCCTTAGTGTCACATAAAACGAGCTAGCTGAATCCAATATCCACGTTTTTGCATCTGTAGACCGTATAGTTGACATTTTCAGAAGTTCACCATCGTTTTCCAAGTCACTTAAAGTAGTTACCACATTAGCCTTAGTTTTTCCTTTTAGTTCTGCATTACTTATGTGTATTGCACATACTCCATACATGCTATCCATGCCTATGCACGCTCCGCGGTCGCAGCCCTCGTATTCACCGTCCACGATCACATCATCCTCGGCCCCGTATGTCCACCGCACCGTGCCATACTCGCTGGCTTCACGCTGTAGCCGTGGATCTACGATCGTCGTGTGCATCGGGCACGCTATCCGTAGCGCTACCCCCTCCGATCTCTCCGGTCGCCTTCGGTCACGCCCGGCCCCTTTCTTCCGGTCACGTCCCACCATCGCCGGTATGATCACGAGATGAGGACGTCACCTCCACAACATTCTCGTTGTCACCATCGATATCATCGCCATGGCTGATGATCTTCTGTCGATGCGTGTTCCCACCTCGTGTTTCCTTCTTCGCATGTCATCTTGATGCAATACTGAAACCATCGGCTCTGATACCACTTGTTATAAAAGTTAGCCGATGTAGCAAAACGACGACTAACCTTCCCGATCTTGTCAGCCATTGATTAACACAGCTATGCCAGATGACAACATAAGAACACATGATATTTGTTAATGAGGTTTGACTGAAGCCTAATCCCCAGGTCTCTGATTATGCGCGCTCCTCCCCCAATTAACATAGCACACCTAGCCATTACGAGTCCATGGCCTCGCCGCTATCCTCTCCCTGTGCGTCTGTGCTAAATTATCGTCACTGTGGTTACATTGTGGCGTCCCCTCTCTATTTAAACAGTTACCGGCTTAGAGAGTCCAATTCTAACTCTATCCTTTACCACCTAATACAACTCCAAATCTAACTGTAACCTAATAGGACTAATATATTCGACACCTGTTTTAACAGGAGGGATAGAGATATAACCTGTAGGAGTAATACAGATCACTTCAAGTATACACATGTTTTACATCTACAAGGTGAATTCCTTTCCTCGAGCTAATATTAATCTGAGTAAGAATAGGTCACTGCCTAAACATTGTTTAATTGCATGCAGTGTTGATAAAAAGAAACAAGCTTCAGGTGCTACAGGAGACGAGAGGCTACAAGTCATAGGTTGTATGCATATTCATATGCATCTTCTGTGATTAGCAGAAAAGGGATCAAATCGAACTAAGGGAAATACGTACATGCAAGTTGCGGTGCTTTCAGCTGCGTTGCATGCAACAAACAAGAGAAGGGAATTTCTATGCATGGAGATCACGGGCAGTAACAGACTTGCCAAGCTGCCGCATTATTGTATTGCTTAAGTCATCAAATAATCATATTAGTTAATTGCTTGTTTAAGTGGTCCTAATGATGGTTTTGGGCCTATGTTGGGATGGCCGCACGATAAGGCTCGACCCCATTGAAGTGTTTAGCCGCAGCGTCTTTTAATAGACACGTTTATCTGGTAATTAAGTTCAACCACGAATTTTAGATTAAAAATTAAACCCTAGCTTAGATTCTTGTGAACTTGAGAGATCCATCTGCTATTGTTCTTCCTAATTCTTTGGAGTTGTTTGGATTTATCGTCGTTGTCAACTTATTCGTGCAATCACCATCGTATCGGTTGTGTGGATTAGATTGTGAAGGTTGTGGTGTGATTGCCGTTGCTGAGGTCTTGTACACGGATACAAGGTTGCTGCGAGAATTGATCTAGCTATTATTTTTAAGTTATTATGTTCATCTTTACCGTAAGATCGGGCTGCCCCGTATGAAGGAGTATCCAACAAATGTCACAAGTTAAAGCATCAGGCAAACTCTAACATGCAATGTAACCAGATATCTCAACATTAGTAACAAAAGCTAACTTCCATGTAAAAAAGAAAAACATAAATCAACTTCTTACTGTACACAATAGCACTCCGTCGATTGCAGACAATCTCAATGTTTCAGCGCATGGCCATTAGTGTCTCAAATTAGACATTTGAAATCAGACACACATGACTTTTTTAGGGGAACACGCAAAAGCTTTGCGTGTCTCTCCGTTAAGATAGATACAAGTTAGAATACAACGAAGAGGCAAGGCTCTCCAGGCCCAAAGGCAAATCAGACACTCATGGCTCGCATTGATGAATAGAAAGCCTCCGATTAGATTTAAAGAAGTGCTCAAAATGCCATTCATGATTAATGCATATGTACACTGACATGCCAAATGTCAGTTCCAAACATTTTGATTAAAAAGGACTATCACTTGTACTTGACAAAACTGTTCAAAAACCAAATGCAGAAAACTGCAGGTATGCCATGGCCCAAGAAAGAACTTAAATTAGTGGTGAGTGCCACCAGAGTTCAGCGCAACCTGAACTTCTAAAGTATGTTTCCTTTTAGCACTCCAAATACCAAGTAGCTTCACATTTAAAATTCATAATAACATTTGAAAGGCTGTGAGAAATTAGGGGGAAAAATCAAAAGGAGCATAGCAATCCTAAGTTATTAATCAACTGTCAGAAGTGTATTCACTAGAAGATCAGCTGTCAGAAATAAAGTAGGAAAACTTGTCGATGGCATCATTCAGTCATCAAACAAACGCAGAGATGAGAATTTCTCTATGTAGAATGTTAAAATAATTAGCATCACAGCAGAGGCATTCATGTCTCAAATTAGACATTTGTAACCATACACTTACGGCACACGTTATGAATTGAAAGCTCAAAACTTCAATGAAGTACTCAAAATGCCATTCATGATTAGTGTACATGTACACTGACATAGTGACATGCAAAATGTCAATTTCACACTTCAATTCAAAAGGATCATCACTTGTACAGTTGTACCCGACAAATTGTTCAAAACAAATTAAGAAACCGCAGATGTGTCTTGGCTCAAGGAGAGAGACATCCATCCTAGTTCAGCACAACCTGAACTGCTGAATGATGTTTCATTTTAGCACTGTAATTACAAACCAAGGTTCACATTTCAAATTCGTAAGAACTGTTGGTTGATCTCCTGGCCGAACAAGCCAGAAAGAGGTGCGTCGGGCTTGGTCCACCCCAAGCCCATGCCCTCCTAACGACGATGCTGAGTCTTTAGGCTCGTGCGCTCGATTCTCTCCCTTGCGTGATGATTGGACGCGCTGTTCACCCCTGTGAACTCGCCCCTGATCTCCTCTGTGCTTATATAAAGGGGACATCAATCTCGTACGTAGTGACGACCTAAGTACGGACTAGCTACCCCAAACCCTGAGAACACCGAAGGACGAGCTTCGTCAACTAGGGTTCTACAATTGGCATCTATGGCTTCATCTTCAACCGGTCAGTATTCACTTTAATTCCACATAAGCAAAATTAGGTGATTATGCATAGCCTAAGTTTATGTCATGAGGATTAGCTCTAATATTGTGGTATCAGAGCCATCTTAGGCAGTTGCATATTCCATCACTCCGGTGATGAAGCCCTAAGCCGCATCAAGATTCCTAGCGTCGGCTTGTTGAGTTTTAAGGGTTTATGTGTTCTGTTAATGTTTCAATTAAGTTTATCTTTTCATGTTTTATGTTAGATCGAAATTAGGGCTAAGTCTCATGTTTATATTGCTATCCCTAATCAATTTCACGGGCTTAGGTAGCAATCAGAAGGAGGGGACTCAGATCGGATTGAGATTAAGAAATCCCTCAATTTTTCCCCAAGTTCGAAACCATAATTTAGAAATCTCAAAATTCCCGAAACCCAAAACCCTGATTTGAGAAATCCCATATGATTAAGAACCCTAAATTCCCAAATTAAGCAAATCCCGAACTCGGCAAATCCCCAATTAATGAGAACCCTAAGTTTGGGGCTAACGCTTACCGGATCGTGGAGTTGGGTCACCGGACTTGGCCGCGCATGGCATGAGCTCAGCCTGCGCGTGCCACCCGCCCTTTCGCCACCTCGGATCGGCCTTGTGCCCGCATCAGACCGCCGCATGAGGTTGAGGCTAGCCTGTTGTGGCTTCACGCCACACCGGGAGGAGAACCGAGGTGAGGGAGAAGCGCTTGCACCGCCAGACTCAGTCCTCGGAGGACGCCGTGCACTGGTGTGTCGCGCCTTCACCATCCTCGCTCGGGCTCCATTCAACTCAAATTTTTTCTAAAAATGAGATCTACCTTTTGGCACTATTGGTTTTCTTTGTTGAGGCCTTTAACTTAGATTTTGTGCATATTTGCCTTGTTTCGTGAATAGAACCCACGTGCGAGGAAGGTCCAGACGCCGCCTTCGAAGGAGAAGACCCGCTTCCGGAGCAAGGCAAGCCCTCTTTGATCACATTGCCCCTATATTTTTCAAGTACTTTGTTTGCCAACATTGCATGAATTATGTTACATGTTTAAATTGTTCGGCCTCGGCAAACCGCCAACGGACCTACCCAAATAGTCACACTACTTTATCTAGGATGACAACTTGTTTTCCTTACCTGTGATAGCCCCACCGATTAAACCCACTGCCCTGAATATCGCCAGTCGCCGCGGCACTAGGACCCCGCGCACAGGGCGCGACGCCGCCACTCCAGCGGATCCCGCTGCCGTGCGCCATGGGCGCCCCGCAGCCAGCGCTCCGCCGCCGCCTTGGACTGACCTCGCGCCTGCCTCTGTTGGCCGCGTGGGGTTGAGGCTTGCCGCGCGGTCATAAGCTGCGCCAAGGAGGAGAATCGGGGATGGGGGGGAGCTGACGGGCACGCCGCCGCCGCCGCTTCACTTGGCGTCGGTGTTGCTGTTTTCTCGCGCGAACAGATCGGGAGGAGAAGGGAAATGAACGGATTAGGGTTAGGGTTTCCGGCCGTGCGGTTTTGTTGCGATCGCTTCAACGGTGAGCCGTCGGATCAGTAATCGACGGCCGTCCTCGCTCCCGCGTCGCGCCGATCAATCCCGGCCATCGAATTAGATCGGACGGCGACGGCTAATGGGCCTGCGGGATATTGGCCGCTGCTGGCCGCGCGCGCCGGGGGGGCACAGTAATAGGCCAAGGGAATACTGGGCCACCAGGCCCAAAATAATGTTTTCCATTTACAATAATGATCTTTATTCAGTTTTAGGTCTTTTTTGATGCTATAAAATTGCAATAAATTTTCCTTATGTATTTTAAGATTATCCTAGCTAAATGGAACCAACGAGAAATTTGGCTAGAACATTTATTTTATTTTCCTTCATCGTTTCGACCCAACGGAAGTTGCGATTTAGGATTTTCATTATTCGGATAATAATGTTATTTTGCTTCATTTTGGCCCAACGGTATTATGAGGTAAAATTTTATGGTTTTATGATTTTTGATGACATCCTGACGCTTAGATTTATTTTCTTGCCTATGGTGAGATTTCACGTGTTAATGCGCATTAAATTGTCACCTAATAACTTTGTAAATTTCCTTCTATTTACCTTATGGCATTATAGAATTAAATTATTATTTTTATGTGCATAACTAATTATATTATTCTAATCATGTTATTTTACTCTATTTTGGTCCAATGGCATTATAGAGTGAAACCTCATATTTATGCACATTAGCCTTTTGACCTTTTACTTCATTTACGCCTGAGTGGTGTTATGGAGTTAAAGCATCATTTATTTTGTGTACAATTAATGCACTTCGCCTTATAATGATGGTGTTATTTTACTTCATTTAAGTTTCTTCATGGAGTAAACCGTTTATGTGTATAATTAACCAGACCAACGTAGGGTTAATTGTCCACATTTATTATTGTCTATTAATGTCATTTGTCATCAAATTTCAGCTCCGAATGATGTCATGTCTCAAATAAGCAACATTGAGCAATTTAATGGCGCTAACTTCTCAAAATGGAAGGAGAAGGTGCAAATCATTCTTAGGCTACTCAATTATGATATTGCCATGCGTGAGGACGCTCCTGATGCTCCGCCTATTGATGTAACCCATGATGTTAGAAGGGTTTATAAGGAAAGGGCAAAAACATGGGAGAAGGCCAATTACATGAGCCTAATGATAATTAAGAACTCTATCTCTCCTAGCATTAGAGAGGGCATTCCTGATGCTGCAACTGCTAGGGGATATATGACTAATGTGGAGCAAGACTTTAAGCGCTCCTCTAACACTTAAGCAAGTGTTCTCATCATGAGGTTGCTCACATCTCGCTATGATGGTAAAAGCGGTGTGAGAGCACACATAATGTCATTGACCAACATGGCTGAGCGACTAAGGGGTATGGACATGACTATTTCTGATGATTTTCTTGTCCATCTTATTATGAATTCATTGCCGCCTAACTACGATTCCTTCAAAGCAAACTATAATGCTTAGGAGGATAAGTGGTCAATTGCTGAGCTCATAAGTCACTCTGTTAAGGAGGAAGAGCACCAAAGGGCCGAAAAGCAGAATGAGCAGGTTCGCCTTGCTGAATCTGAAAAGGCTAATGAGAACCATACTAATGAGCCCAGTGAGAAGCCTGAGACTTCCTCAATCAAATCTCAGGGGAAGGAGAAAGGACCTGCTACATCCATTCCTAAGTCTAGCGCCATAGTCATCTGCAAGTTCTGCCACAAGCCTGGGCATGTGCAGAAGAAGTGTGAAGGCTTCAAGAAATGGCTTTCTAAGAAGGGTAATGGCATTAGTTGCAATGTTACTTGTAATAATGATGCATTTATGTAATCTTATGATCTTCATTCTTGGTGAATTGACTTAAGGTGCAATTATGCACTGCACTTATTCAACACAGGAATTGCTTTCCGCAAGGATCATGGCAAAAGGGGAGCAAAGCCAGCTAAACGAGAATGAGCTTAATGAGGAGGCAGTCGCTCATCTTCCCTTAGTCTAGGAAGAACCTTATTTATTGCTTCATTATGTCATGCTCTTTATATTTAAGAACCTTCTCTCCATAAGTATGGCTACAATATTGGATTTGATAATAAGGGATAATGTATTGAATTTAATAATAAAGTCGTGAGGCTCATCTTCGAGCAAGATATAATTTGTTTGCTCTCTATTTATGTTTCTGTGTTGAATGCCCTTTGGTGATGTGTATTAAATTATAATAAGACCTCATCGAAATTATGACATCATTGCTAAAGCCACATTTTGAAGGGGAGAATGATACGTCTCATGACGTTAGAGATGAAATAATATCTTATTTCGTCCCATTAAGTAGATGCCTATGCGTCATCACGTCGGAGATGAAATAACATGTTGTTTCACCTCATTAAGCTACAGACATTTCATTCCATACTTTAAAATTCACTGAGAAATATAAGAAATAATATGTTACTTCGCCTCATGCCTCATTGAAGTTCTTACTAACTCTAAAGTTTCTAATATTTCCTTCCATTATGTTTTATGTTTTCTCATTATTGACCGATGAGAAGCATTCAGTCAAGGGAGGAGGGTATTAGGGGAGATATATTTACTAAGTTTATTATGCTCTCTATCGACAACTTTTCTGGGTCTTTTGCCAAATTCCTATTCTATATGGGGATGTTGCAATTACCCAGTCAAATAAATTAGATATGTCTTTAGAGAATGATGAAATCTGTGGGAGCCTAATGATAAGAGCTCTATTATGAATTGTCATCTTGCCTCATTTAAGTGGTCTATAATAATATAAAGTATTTATCTGTGAGCATTAGTGATGTCCATAATTAATTAGAAATTCCTAAAGGAGTCATAAGAGCGTGTAAATGCATCTACATGAATAAGCAAGATTCTAGATGGGATATTAAGATATTTAAGACTGTGCTTGCAGAAAAGAGTTTTTCATAAAAAAGAGAGAACTAAGTATGACATTTTTCCCTTGCCTATTAGAGAGACTCACTTGTTTGGACCAATTTATTTTAGGTTGTCATGACACTAGTTGGTCTAATAGATGAATGTTTAATTTGCAATACTAAATGTTTACTTGCATAAGTTATGTGCACAACACAACCTAAGGTATTGGTTGTGGAAGGCAAGATACATGAAGATTGCAAACTTATGAAATTCATCTGTGGATTTAACAAGTGTCTAAACATAATAGTACCCCCAAATCCGATTAAGTTATTCGGGTTCAAGGTAAATGAGGTGGATGATTATATAAGGGTGGAAATTGACCTTGCTAGTACTCTACATGCCTAATGACCCATTAGCTGGCACATAAGTATGTGGTGCATCAGATGAGGGGAATTTGTTCTAAAGGAGTACTAGACTTATTATTAATTTCACATAAGTCAATATTTAAAACTTATTCTGTCATACCTGCTCTATTAAGTTAAGGGGGTCAATTAGTGTAAGATAATACAGATGATTCCCTATGCTTCAGCTATCAGAAGCCTTATAAGTGCTAAGTCTAGATGCATACAAATTTAGCATTATGTACCGAAATTTTGGCAGATCTAAGTTCAAAATTAGAATCACTGTAAACTCATTAAAATGTCTTGCATCATTGTAGGACAACTATGATAACACATTCACATTTAAGAAGTCTGATAAGTTAAGTTATTCAAACGTTAATTTTCAAGGATATGTGGATGATATCCACATTATGTTGTGTTCTCATCCTTGCATTAGGAGCAACACCATGGTAAATGGCTCCAAATATTACTCTATTGCATAGTCAATGATGCAAACTAAGATTGTGACATGTGATAAGATATTTGAGCGGGCGTATGACCAATGAATAATTTTCGATACTAAGAGTGGTAGACAGCTCTTTAAAACCACTCATCCACTGCAATAATGAATTGCGCAATACTAAGACTGCAGTTTCCTATTCGAGTAACAATGTCATGTGTTCCTACCAAACATAACGACATTATGCTGTGAAAGATAGGTCCCAGGATCAATTTGTTTGAGCATATTAGTATTAAGTTATTGCTCGTGGATCCAAAAATCAAAGGCTTATGACTTAATTTAAAGTAAGAATTATGTTGCTAGCCAGCACAAGTGTAAGTAATATGCCTTTGAATGAGATCATGGGTATAGGGGCATAAGAATCAATCAACACCCAATAAAGAGTAAGTTGTTTCCTATCAAGGTATTATGGTGGCTATAGGTACTGTTGTCATAGTGGTGTTCTAAACTATTGTGACACATTACTTTGGTTCGCTATTCTATTAAGATTGGACTCGTTAGCCTTATGATCAAGTGGGAGAATGTTGGTTGATCTCCTAACCGAACGAGCCAGAAAGAGGTGCGTCGGGCTTGGTCCACCCCAAGCCCACGCCCTCCTAACGATGACGCCGAGTCTTTAGGCTTGTGCGCTCGATTCTCTCCCTTGCACGATGATCAGACGCGCTGTTCACCCCTGTGAATTCGCCCCGATCTCCTTTGTGCCTATATAAAGGGGACATCAATCCCGTACGTGGTGATGACCTAAGTACGGACTAGCTACCCCAAACCCTAAGAACACCGATCCTAACGTGCACAAAAGGGGACCGAAGGACAAGCTTCGTCAACTAGGGTTCTACAATTGGCATCTATGGCTTTATCTTCAATCGGTCAGTATTCACTTTAATTCTGCATAAGCAAAATTAGGTGATTATGTATAGCCTAAGTTTATGTCATGAGGATTAGCTCCAATAAGAACATCTGAAACAAGTTTTGAGAAAAGAGGAAAACACCAAAATGAACATAGAAGTATAAAGAGGAAAACACCAATATGAACATAGAAGTATAAAGAGGAAAACCCACCAATACGAACTCAGAACATGCAAGTCTGAAATATTGAATAAGATAAAGCATCATCAGTATCAAATCTTTCATGCATCTCATGATATAGTAACAAGGATTCATTTCTCAATCCATACTCAAACATATTGCTAGATCTAGAAGGATTACTAGAGCTGAATTAACAGAATACTGAATAATCTACACAAAATTCTACTCATCCTGAACCTGAAGCAGATGGAAGCCCTGCTGTGCCAGTTCTCTGATTACTTGCCTGGAATACCATTTACGCAGGTCATCATTTGGGGCAGGAAGAACCAAGTCCACGGCGAGCAGTCTGATGGCGGCCCTGGCGGTAGGCAGTGGACGATCTCCTGGTCAAAGAGGCGGCATCTGCCGGTGTCGCCGCAGGGGAACGGGTTCTCGATCTGCGGCGACTGCAAGGTCCCCGCGCTGTCGAAACTCGCGGACTCATCCAGGAAGTAGATGTGGAGCGGGCAGGGGTTCGGGTTCCTCATCTGGATGGCGACGGAGCAGCCTCGCACGAGGAAGATCCTCTGGTCTGTGAGGGTGTCGGAGGTGAGTTTCTTCCAGCTCCAGGAAGGTGGTGGCTGCTGCTCTAGCCTGAAGACGTCGAACGCCACCGTGGCCTTCTCTGTGGAGACGAACCTGGCGACCATGAGCATCTCCCCGCCGGACTGCGCGAGGTAGCGGGCGAGCACCTCCCCTGGCTCCAGCATGGTCGGGCTTGGATTTCTGCGTACGCGGTACGTCTTCACGGACGACATCGTGAGCTCGCCGCGCTTGTCGTTGGTCTTCGGTGTGTACACCAGGAGGTCCTCCTTGTTGGTGAGGACATGGAAGCCCACGCCGAGCGGGCTGGCGACGAAGTATTTGACGTCCTCGATTGTGTCCTTGGATAGCTGCTTCTGCCATATTTTGATTGGCGCATCCCACTTCAGCATCGGCGGCGTCCAGTAGCTCATACCGGGGCGCCAGAACGCGATGTTGGGCTTGCCAGGCACTATGGCGGCGGCGCAGTACGGGTGAATGTCAGATGGGTCATCGGAGAGGATGACGGCGTGGATGAGGTTGATGTTTCTGACACGAGGGTTGTTGTCGCGGAGGGAAGTCGGGAGGTCGATTTGCTCGCCGGTGCAGAGGTTGAGCAGAGCGGGGCCATGATTCCAGCGTGAAGCGGGGAGATCAATCCTGGGGATATCGTCGACGGTGACCCAACCGCCCGGGAAGGAGCCGCAGATGCGCGTGCCGCGGGCGTTGTCCGGTATGCGGGGGCCCTGTGGTTGTGCTCGCAGGTGGTAATTTACCTACTTAATTGGTGGGTTGATACGGGGCAATGTTTATGTTTGTGCTTATATATCTTTGTTTTTTTTTTATCAGGTTAGCTGGGATTTCTTCGTTCTAATGGGGAATGGGTTGCATGCTTTTGTTCATGGTGTTGGCACGATAGATCTGAAATTTACTTCGGAAAAGATTGTGCAGCATGTCCCCACTATCGACAAGAATCTCGTTAGTGGTTCCCGTCTATGTAGAGATGAGTTTAAGTTGGTATTTGAGTTTAATAAAGTAGTCGTGTCTAAACATGGATATTTTATTGATAAAGACTATAAGTGCGAAGGCTTGTTCCGTTTTTTCCTTTTTGATTTCTGTAATAAGTCTGTGAACCATATTTGTGCAGTGTGGATGATAATGCTAGTATCTGGCATTCAGGTTTATGTCATATTAATTTTGGTTTGATGTCTTGGCTTTCCAGTTTGAATTTAATTCCAAAATTTTCTATTATCAAAGGTTCTAAATACCATAGTTATGTGCAATCAAAGCAACATCGCAAGCCTCACAAGGCTGCCGAGGAGAGAAACTTGGTACCACTAGAACTCCTACATTCAGATCTTTGTGAAATCAATGGGGTATTGACGAAGAGTGGAAAATGATATTTCATGATTTTGATTGATGATGCAACTAGATTCTGTTATGTATACTTATTGCAAACGAAAGATAAGGCCCTAAACTATTTTAAAATTTATAATGCAGAAGTTGAAAACCAACTTGACATAAAGATAAAAAGAATTAGATCAGATCATGGTGGAGAGTATTTCTCTAATATTTTTGATTTATTCTGTGAGGAACATGACATTATATATAAACGAACGCCTCCCTATTCTCCTGAATCTAATGGGATTGCCAAAAGGAAGAACCGTACGTTGACTGACTTGGTGAATGCCATGTTAGACACTGCGAGATTACCTGAGGCATGGTGGGAGGATGCTTTGTTGACCTCGAATCATGTATTGAATAGAATTCTTAACAGAAATAAGGATAGAACACCATACGAGGTATGGATTGGGAGAAAACCATTACTTTCTTACTTGCGTACATGGGGGTGCTTGGCGAAAGTCAATGTACCAATATCGAAAAGCGTAAGCTAGGACTTAAGACTGTGGATTGTGTCTTTCTGGGATATGCTCATCATAGCATTGCTTATAGATTTTTAATAGTTAAATCTGAGATACCTGATATGAATATGGGTACAATTTTAGAGTCTCGTGATGCTACATTTTTTAAAGGAACTTTCCTAATGAAGGATACACATAGCACTTCTAGTTAATTTTTTGATTTAATTCCCAATTTAATCACACCACCAGAACAAACTGAACATACACTGAACATCTCGCTGAGGAGGATGACAATGAAGCTCCTAGAAGGAGCAAGAGACAAAGGATAGCTAAGTTCTTTGATGACGACTTCACTGTGTACCTTGTAGATGACACTTCCAAGTCAATTTCAGAAGCTTATGCATCTCCTGATACTGACTACTAGAAGAAGGCTGTTCGTAGCGAAATTGACTCTATTATCGCTAACAGAACTTGGGAGGTGACAGAGCGACCCTATGGGTGCAAACCCGTAGGTTGCAAGTAGGTATTCAAGAAAAAGCTAAGGCCTGATGGTACTATTGAAAAGTACAAGGCTCGGCTTGTGGCCAAGGGCTATACTCAGAAAGAAGGCGAAGATTTCTTTGACATTTACTCACCTGTTGCTACATTGACCATAATTTACGTACTTCTCTCCTTGGCTGCCTCATATGGTCTTCTCGTTCATCAGATGGATGTTAAGATAACTTTTCTTAATGGAGAGCTGGATGAGGAAATTTATATGGAGCAACCTGATGGATTTGTAGTAGAAGGTTAAGAAGGCAAGGTGCTAAAGTTGTTAAAATCTTTGTATGGTCTGAAATAAGCTCCTAAGCAGTGGCATAAGAAATTCAATAGAACACTAACTTCTGCGGGCTATGCAGGCAACGAGGCAGATAAGTGTGTATACTATCGCTATGATGGGGTGAGAGAGTTATTCTGTGCTTGTATGTTGATGATATACTAATCTTTGGGACAAACCTTGATGTGATTAATGAGGTTAAGTTATTCTTGTCTCAAAACTTTGATATAAAAGATCTGGGAGTAACTGATATTATCTTAAACATTAAGCTAATCAGAGGTGAGGATGGGATTACACTCTTGCAATCTTATTATGTGGAAAAAGTCTTGAGCCGCTTTGGCTATATTGATAGCAAGCCTTCTCCAACTCCTTATGATCCTAGTCTTTTGCTTCACAAAACAAAAAAATTACTAGGAATCAGCTGGAGTACTCCCAGATAATTGGCTCACTTATGTATCTAGCTAGTGCAACTAGGCTAGACATCTCCTTTGCTGTGAGCAAATTAAGCCGGTTTACCTCTAATCCGGGAGATAATCATTGGCGTGCGTTTAAGTGAGTTATGCGCTATCTGAAGGGTACTATGAATTTTGGACTTCACTATACTGGGTACCCGTTGGTATTGGAGGGATATAGTGATTCCAACTGGATCTTTAATGTTGATGAGATCAAAGCCACTAGTGGATATGTTTTTACACTAGGTGGCGGTGCTGTTTCATGGCGGTCGTGCAAATAGACCATTTTGACGAGATCAACCATGGAAGCAGAGCTTACGGTACTAGATACTACTACTGTTGAGGCAGAATGGTTGTGTGATCTATTAATGGATTTGCCTGTGGTTGAAAAACTAGTGCCGGCTATTCTTATGAACTGTGACAATCAAACTGTCATTGTTAAGGTGAATAGTTCTAAGGATTACATGAAATTGTCTAGGCATGTGAAGAGACGATTAAAGTCTAACAGGAAATTGAGAAATTGCAGAATTATAAGTTTGGATTATGTCCAAACAGCTAGCAACCTGGCAGATCCCTTTACGAAGGGGCTGAGAGAGATGGGAATGAAACCCATGTGAGTTACACTATGGTGGTAATCCAACCTATGTGATTGGCGATCCCGTGAATTAGAACTTGGGAAGAACAAGCCATTAGTTAACGGGAGGAGAGTACCTTTATCTGTCTCGAAGTGAGGATAAATATACTCTCACAAACTGTAAGGCAGGTTGGCTTTTGCCTTAATGTGTTTTGTTGGCTTTAAATAGTAAAGATGCTGTTCTACAAAGCATTCTTGAAAGAACACACCTATATGAGCTCAATTGTTGGTCGCGGTTTATGGAGATTTTGGGTGAATATCCTAGGAAGCTCATGAAAGACCAAGGAGTATGACTTATAAGCTCCAACCGAGGGGTAGGCTTCTGACGGCCTAGTATCAGTCAAGACTTTGAGTGAAACTTGCTTGCACAAAACTTGCAATTCAAGGCGTAGTCTATTGTTCAAGTTGTGAGTAAGTGTAGCTTGGAGTTCTAGATGGATGTTCAACCTTAATCGATCTCCATCGAAACACTGGTATATAAACAGTACTTTGGAGAATGACAAATCTCTTTAGGATTTTGAGATTTGGTGAGGGATTGTTGGAATTACTAAGTGGGCTAAGGCACATGTGGAGAATAATTCCTAGAAAAATCTCAAAGACCCACCTCATGGGGAGTGGTATGGGAAGTTTAGTACCATCTTGCTAGTTCTATGAGAGGAAGACCTCCTTATAAGGGTGAGCTCTCTCCTAGCCACTTAAGACATGCATACTTGGGAGAACTGGAGGAACACACGCGGGCGCACGCTCACCTCGCCAGACCAGGCCAGGCCAGGTAGCGCGTGTACGCGACATGCGCGTGAATGGTCCGCCAAAATTGGCTTCTCATGCTTGTGCAAATGCAGCTTCTTTTTACAGTTTTATTTTGCTATGAATCTTAACAACTTATCTGGAGTTTGTTTTGAACTCACGGGATAATTTGGTAAGTGTGAAGTCCAGATAAGATACGCGCAACTTATCCGGTTCGGTTACGAGATAGAGATCGTGGGCGTCTTGATCACGCGTTCTAATATCTCTATAAATACCGAGTTGCTGTCTCCTCGCAACATATGCGAAAACAGTCTAGGGCTTGCCATCTCTTCTGTTCTGAGCCGTCGTTCGTTGTCTACTCCGTCCCGTTCGTCGGCGTGCACCGGCGGATTGAGAGATGAGGTCTCCGGAACTTTCGCCTTCGACGTCCTACACTGGGAGAGGGCGAATAAGGTTTTTGGGAAGCGCTACACGCGACTACTCGCTATGCGCCCATCACGGCTCGTCTTCCTTCTCGTTCGGGCACTGTGCGTCGTTGTCGTCACCCAGTGCCACGTGTCATTCGTGCGGTACGCGCTACGCCCGTGTCTGCTCCAAAAGCGCCCGTGTTTGCTCTAGAACAGGGCCGTACGTACGTGTACAATATGTCTCCTCTGTTTGATCTATTCATATTAATTGCTGCCATATACATGTTTAGGTCAGATTATATGGTTCTGTTTACTTATGTTATTAATGTCATGATTTATTTATGAAATAAATTAAGTCTATATGTGCTTATATTTTCAACAGTTTGAGTTTCTGCAAGCTTTTCGGGGGATTGGTGGGAAGAAGAAGAAGTGATGGGAGGAGTTTGGGTTTCTGGAAACTTTTGGATGGGATTGGGATTTTGGGAGACGAAATGTTGCGGTTACAAAGCAGGGCAGCTCTTGGTTATAAAGCTTCTCTTCTCAAGCCACACGGTTTTTGCATTTTGACCCCCTACAGTTTACTGTATTCTACTTTTTATCCTTCCCTTGCTTGCTTTTCAAGTTTTTCCTCTTCTTCTGTATTGTTGTTGTTCTACAGTATACTGATGTCCTGTACAGTATGAGCTTTGTTCTGCATTCGTTTGAGCATCCACTTCAGTTTATTAGTATTCCTGCTTGTGTTTGTTGTGTACTGGGTAGTACTATGTAGGTATAATTTGTTCTCCCTGAAAAATTAGAAGATTATTATCTCTATTTATGTTTCGGTGCTTTCCTTGTTCAAATTTGTCTGTATATGTACACCCCGTTTAATATTTATAATATTTATATAGCGCTAAAATGCACTGCTTCACCTATATAAAATATTTAGAAAAGGAAAGTTCCACCATTCTGTAATTAATTTCAATAGGGAGACATGACTATCACTGTTTTCATTTCAATTCTGTGAATCAAGTAACTAAACTGCCTTCATTCCCACTTCTTCAGCTTAAACAATGAAGGACATGATATTTCTGACATGCCACACAGACCATGCTAATTGACAAATGCATATTGTACTCATTTCAGCTTAAATGAGCTTACATATTATCCACAGTAATATCCAGATAATAGCTCTGTCGCATGTCAAGGCAAACACTACTGTAGCACACCAGGCAATATTTCTCAGGTTGAGTTGCACTTTTCCCTATCAATATTTCTCTTGTGATTGAGCATTAATTTTCTTTAGATTCTTAAGAAGAAGTAAGATAGTTCAGGGATGTCTGGCAACTTTGATCAATCTTCTTTTTTCAGATAATAACTTTGATCAGTCTTATGGCAAATAGTATAGGACATTCTGAACAAAACACTGAAAATATACGGCAGTGCAGACAAGCCAAAATTCAGTCATCAACATATGATCAATAAAAACTTTTTTATGCAGTCATAAAAACATCATACACACCCCTTTTTGTGGAGTTTCTGAAGTCATACATATTAGAACTTAAGATTACTCTAATCCTTAGCCTACACATAATCACCTTAAAAATTTACGGAATTTTGGGTGAATTACTGACCGATTGAAGTGGACCCCATTAGTGCCATGGTTGAAATCGATGGCGATGCCGTAGGTTGCTGTCCGACGTGGGTGGCATAGCCCTTCCGACTGTTACCTGCACTGACCGGTGATACAGGAGGGGATCAACCTTCGGTCTCCTTCCAGCGCGCTTAAGATCGGTTAGGGTTTTTCGGGATTAGCTTAACATGCGTAGATCGTCACCTATACACGTGCCGTAGCCCCCTTTTATCTTTAGCGCTAGAGGAGATCGGGGACGATTCCGTTAGGAAGAAAACGGACACTTCCGATCATTGCGCAATCGTGGGAATCGGTCCACGTCGTTATCGGCGCGTGAGACTTAGCCTATGTGCCTCTTCCTGGCTCGTGGGCCAGTAGATCAACCAACATTCTCCCACTTGATCTTAGGGTTAACGAGTCCAATCTGAGTAGAATGGCGAACCAAAATAATGTGTCGTAGCGGTCAATGAAACGCCACTACGACAACAGAATCTATAGTCATCAAATTACCTCGATAGAAAACAACTTACTCTTATAGAGTGTTGATTGATTCTTATGCCCCTATTCCAGAATCACACTTATAGGCTACCTACTAATTCCATGCCGGTAATATGCTCATTATATAAATTGGGTAGAAGTCCTTTAGTGAGCGAATCCACGAGCATTAACTTAGTACTTATGTGCTCAACCTTAATTGTTTGATTCTGGATTCTATCTTTCACAATGAAATATTTTATGTCAATGTGTTTGGCAGCACCACTTGACTTGTTGTTACCTCGAATAGAGCACTGCGGCTTTATTGTCGTAGCATATAGTGAGTGGTTTAGAAATGTTGTCTACCACTCTTAGTCCCGGAATAAAGCCTTTAAGCCATACAGTCTGTCCGGTTGCCTCATAACATGCTATAAAATCAGACTGCATCATCGACGCTGCAGTGAGAGATTGTTTGGAGCTTTTTCACGAAATGGCTCCTCCTGCGAGAGTGAAGACATAGCCTAATGTAGATTTTTTTAGTGTCTACACACCCCGCAAAGTTAGCGTCTGAATAACCAACAACCTCAAGGTCATCAGATTTTCTATAAGTTAGCATAGAATGCTTAGTGCCTTGCAAATAATACAGGGCTTTCTTAACAGCCTTCCAGTGGTCTAGACTTAGATTGGACTGATACTACCAAGCATTCCGGTCACAAAAGCTAAGTCCAGTCGCGTACAGACTTGTGCATACATTAAGCTTCCGACAGCTGAAGCATACAGAATCGTCCTCATCTGATCCTTCTCTAATTGATTCCATGGGCTTTGGAATAAACCAAACTTATCGCCCTTAACTATTGGCGCAGGCGTGACAGAGCACTTACTCATCTTGTATCTTTCAAGTACTTTGTCGATGTATGACCTCTGAGATAACCTTAATACTCCTCTAGACCTGTCTCTGTGTATCTCAATACCCAAAACATAAGAGGCTTCACCAAGATCTTTCATGTCAAACTTAGAGGACAAAAATGCCTTAGTCTCATGCAGCAAATGCCTATCCCTGCTTGCTAATAGAATATCGTCCACATAGAGTACTAAGATTATAAACTTACCACCCTTATACTTCATATAAACACAATTATCTACTTCATTCTCCTTAAATCCAAAATTCCTAATTATATCATCGAATTTAAGGTACCATTGTCTAGACGCTTGCTTAAGACCGTAAATGGATTTCTTTAGCCTGCATCCCATATGTTCCTTGCCTTTCATGACAAAACATTCTGGTTGTGCCATGAAAACCTGCTCATGCAAGTCACCATTAAGAAATGCAGTCTTGACATCCATCTGATGTAACTCTAAATCATAATGAGCTACCAACACCATGACAACTCTAAATGAGTCTTTCTTAGAGACAGGGAAAAAGATTTCATTATAGTCTATTCCCTCTCTCTGTGAAAAATCCTTAGTTACAAGCCTTACCTTGAATCGTTCGACGTTTCTCTTAGAGTCATACTTAGTTTTGTAGACCCACTTATAGCCTACTGTTTTAACTCCTTCGGGAATTTCTACTAAATCCCAAACATCGTTAGCGCACATAGACTTTAGTTCATTTTCCATGGCATCAAGCCACTTAGATGAATTCTCACTAATGATGGCTTCCTTAAATGAAGTGGGATCATCTGTTTTCCTAATATCTTCTCAAATAAAAATCTCATAGTCACTAGGAATGGCAGATCTACTCTCCCGCTGTGATCTTCTTAGTTATTCATCAGGAATTCCAGCGGGCTAAGGAATTTGCACATCAGTCTGTACATCATTTTGTGCTACAGGTTCATTAGTATCCTCAACTAGAGATGGATCCACAGAAGAGGATGCCTGTGGCACTGCCCAAGACACAGGCAGATTTCCTGTTGGATAACTGATATGGTGACACAGATTTCCTCAAGTTCCAACTGTCTGTCCTGTGAGCTCTCACAGATTTGATCATTCTCTAAGAAAACGGTGTGTCTTGTTTCTACGAATTTATTGACACGGTCTGGGCAATAAAAGCGATATCCCTTAGATCTTTCTGGGTATCCAATGAAGTGATAGCTCACAGTTTTAGGGTCTAATTTTTTTAGATATGGATTAAAAGGTCTAGCTTCAGCAGCGCATCCCCATACTCTTAAATAATTTATACTCGGCTTTCTATCAGTCCATAATTCATAAGGTGTCTTAGGCACGGACTTAGTAGGTACCCGATTTAGTATATGAGCGGCTATTTTTAATGCCGACATCCACAATTTCACAGACATGCTAGAGTAACTGAGCATGCTATGCACCATGTCCATTAGTGTACGATTACGACGCTCAGCAACTCCGTTCTATTGTGGTTCACCGGGCATAGAATATTGGGCAACCATGCCATTTTTCTGTAGGAATTTGGCAAATGGCCCTGGAATTTGCCTGTATAGAGCACTTTTCCCATAATATTCTCCTCCTCGGTCTAAACGCACGACTTTAATTTTAACATTGTGCTGATTTTCTACCTTAGCCTTAAAAATCTTAAACTTTTCTAGTGCTTTAGACCGGTCATTAATGGGGAAAATGTAGCCATAATGGAAAAAGTCACCAGTAAACGGAATGAAGGAATCAAAACCGTCTTCTGATGTCACTGGGAAGGGTCCACAAATGTCCGTGTGGATTAACTCAAGTATTCTCGTACTCCTAGTGACCCATTTCTTAATTGTTTTAGTACATTTGCCTTTGATATAGTCTAAGTAAGGATTTTCCTCAGTGAAATCTAATGGTTGAAGTATCTCGTCTTTAATGAGACGCTCCATCCTCCCCTTCGAAATATGGCCTAAACAACAGTGCCATAATTTCGATGAGGTCTCATTAGCAACATCACACAAATTCATTGCAGATTCATCAAGAGAGAGCAAATAAAGTTTGCCTTGCTTAAAAGCAAGGCCCACAAACTCATTATTAAACTTAATAAAACATTCAATGTCTCCAAAATTAACTCTAAAGCCATGTTCTGTTAAACAAGCAACGAAATAAGGTTCCTTTTGATAGATGGAACATAAAGAACATTATGTAATAATAACTTGAAGCCTCCTCCTAGAACTAAGGGAAGATCTCCAATAGCCTCGACATGAAGTTCATTGCTATCCACCACTTTAAGACTTTGCTCCCCCCTTGTGATAGTCCTCACGGAACGCAATTCCTGAAATGAATTGGTGACGTGCACAGTTGTACCTGAGTCAATCCACCAAGAACCAGATGCATAGTTCACATAGAGTGCATCATCAACATAAAAAGATAATATCAATAATAACATTACCATGCTTAGCAAGTCACTTGCTAAAACCATTACACTGTTTCTGCATGTGCCCAGTCTTCTTGCAAAACATGCACATCACGTCACTGGATTTAGACGCACCAGATCCAGATGGAGGACCTTGGGGTGGCTTAAATTTCCCCTTAGGCTTAGGTTTAGGCTTGCCAGTCTTAGGTCTTTTGCTGGCTTCACCTACACAAGCTTCATCAATCTTCCTCTTTCTCTTATTAGACTTAGCGAGGAAGGCCTGTTCCTTTTGCCTTTCTGCCTTCTGACGCTCCTCCTCCTCCACGGAGTAAGAGATGAGCTCGGCAATGGACTACTTGTCCTTCTGAGTATTGTAGTTTATCTTAAATAGACCGTAATCCAGTGGCAAGGAACTCATGATGAAATAGACTAGAAAACCATCAGAGATAACCATGTCCATACTCTTCAGTTGTACTGCCATGTTGATCATAGACATGATGTGTTCTCTCACACTCCCTTTCCCGTCATAACGAGAGGTGAGCATCCTCATGACGAGAACACTGGCATATGTCTTAGAATAGCCTTTGAAATTTTGCTCAACATTAGTCATATATGCCTTGGCGGTGTCAGCATCAGAAATGCCGCATCTAATACCAAGGGATATGGAATTCTTAATGACCATCAAGCTTATGCAATTCGCCTTCTCCCATTTTTCCGCCTTCTCCTCATAAGTCTTCTTAATTGCATTAGTGGGAGGGGTAATGGGTGCTTCCTTGTGTAAGGCAACATCATAATCAAGTAGTCCAAGGATAATGTTCATCCTCTCCTTCCATTCCTGGAAGTTAGTGCCATTTAGTTGGTCAATGTTGTTTATTTGAGCAACTACATCATTAACAACTGAAATTAATGACAAAACATTAGTAAACAGCGAAAAGTATGTATAATTAACCCTACCTTGGTCTGGTTAATCATGCACAAAAATTATTCTACTCTATAATTCCGTTGGGCGAAATGAAGCAAAAACTAATTTGTCGTCAATAATAATGTCTCAAATCATAGCTCCGTTGGGTCAAAAATGACAAAGGAAATAAATAAAATATTCCAACTAAACTTCCTGTTGGTTCCATTTAGTTGGAATTAATTCTAATGCAGAAATAAATTTTACTTTAATTTATAGCATCAAGAAATGGCTTAAAAGAAATTAAATCTCAATATATAAATCATAAATTAATAATTATGGCTTAAAGAAATTAAGAAATTAAATCTCAACACATAAACCATGAACAAAAATTTTACTTAAATTTAATGGCAGCATCATAATTTTATTGCAATTTAATAGCATGAAGAAAGACTTTAAAGGAATTAAATATACTTATGGAAATTAATAAAAAATAATTGAGGAAAAATGAATAAAAGGGAGAATTAGGCCTTGTGGCCCATTAGTCGCCCCTTGGCCTGTTACTGTTCCCCGGCGCGCGCTGCTTCATTCGTGCTGACGGCGGCCTGGTGCGCGCGGTGGGCCGTTGGCGCCCGCAGGCCCATTACCAGCCGCCGTCCGATCGCGCATCGGACGGTCGAGATCCCCAGATTGACTCAGCGCAGCGCAGATGCGATAACGGCTGTCGAGGTTCAATCCAACGGCCTCAGATCGACGATCCTGTGACGCCCGGCTGATTTCTGAAACCCTAATCCCCTTTCTTCCCCGGATTTCTCGCGCGTGAGAGAGGAATGGCGACACCGACGCCGAGCGAAGCGGCGGCGGTGGCGGTGGCGGCCATGGCGCGCGGCGTCCTCATGCCACGCGCCGTACTATCCCTTGCCGCCGTCGCCCTGGTTCTCCTTCTCAGCACGGCGCACGGCCGCGCCGGGCGAGCCTCGGCCCCGTGCAGCCAAGAAGGCAGGTGCGGGACCGGTCCAAGATAGCAGCGAGGCGGGTACATGGCGGAGCTCGAGGCGTGGGCCGGACGTGAGAATGACGAGGTCACACGGAGGCGGGACGTGCTGATGTCCCACGGCACGACTTCGGCGAGGAGGACCTTCGATAAGCCCATCTTAGTCCTGCCCCTCATGGATTTTGCTTATTTGGGGATTTCTTGACTCGGGATTTTTGGGAAAAATTGATATTTGGGATTTTGGGGAGAATTTTTTTTAGGGTTTTGGCCGAAGGGGATTTTGGGGATTTTGACTCTCTTATCCCAAATTTGACTCCCCTCCTTCTAATTGCTACCCAAACCAAGACATCATGGCCGGTAGTACTCATAGGATTGGAAAAATTTGATCGACATTAGTAGAAGCCACCCCATTAGGGCTTGACCGGAATGATGGATATATGTGGTGGCTAAGGTGGCTATGATACCACAATATTAGAACTTAAGATTACTCTAATCCTTAGCCTACACATAATCACCTTAAAAATTTGCAGAATTTTGGGTGAATTACTGACCGGTTGAAGTGGAGCCCATTAGTGCCGTGGTTAAAGTTGACGGCGATGCCATAGGTTGCCGGCCGACGTGTGGGTGGCGTAGCCCTTCTAGCCGTCACTTGCACTGACCGGTGGTAGAGGAGGAAATCGACCTTCGGTCTCTTTCCAGCGCGCTTAGAATCGGTTAGGGTTTTTCAGGGTTAGCTTAACGTGCGTAGTTCGTCACTTATACACATGCTGTAGCCCCCTTTTATCTTTAGCGCTAGAGGAGATTGAGGGCGATTTCGTTAAGAAGAAAATGGGCGTTTCCGATCATTGCACAATTGTGGGAATCAGTCTACATCGTTATCGGCCACATCGTTATCGGCGCGTGGGACTTAGCCTATGCACCTTTTTCTGGCTTGTGGGCCAATAGATCAACCAACAATACAATCTGCAATTCTGCAGTTACCAAAATGCTTTCTATTTCAGGTCAGAGAATTAATCACAAGCAGGCGGTAATTCTTGAGCATAGTTGAAAAGCTTATGGGAAAAATGAGAGGAGCAAATTAGTGAACATGTAGCAGTCTTCAGTAGTTACTCAATTACTGATAACATGAGATACGCGCACGTTTTTAGGTGGCCTGGACAAGAGAGATATGCAACAAGGGTCACATTTGTAACTAAACATGTCAGTCAAATTCTAACCTGCAATAATATGAGAGATCATCTGTAACAACAGGAATCAACTTCTTCATATTCACTGTGGCACATCCTCGATTGCAGGCAATCTCAGTGCTTCATCATGCAGCAACAGACACTCATATCTCAAATTAGGCATCAGCAACCAGACACTAAGACACTTATGACTCACATTGTGAATAGGAAGCTCCAAATTAAATTTAAAGAAGTGCTCAAAATGCCATTCATGATTAGTGCAAACGTACACTGACATGCCAAATGTCAGCTCCAAACAATTGAATCCAAAAGGACTATCCCATGTACCTGACAAACTATTTGAAAACAAATGCAAAACACTGGAAGTATGCCATGGCTAAAAGAGAGAGATGAAAAGAGAGAACCTTCATGGGTCAGAAAACTCAGAACTGCAAGTCTGATGTATTGACAGAGATAAAGCATCATCAGTATCAAATCTTTCATGCATCTCATGATATAATAACAAGGATTCATGTCTGATGTCTCAATCCTTGCTCAAACATATTTCCAAATCTAGAAGGATTACCAGTGATGAACAATCTGCACAAATTCTACCCGTCCTGACGCAGGTGCAGGCCCTGCTGTTTGTGACATCATGGCCCAATTAGAATTTGGCCTATGTGGCCCATAAGTGCTGTGTGCACTTGATTAGTACCACCTTACTAGTTGAGTAAGAGTTGAACCAACTTATAAGGCCTTGTCCCTTCAACCATAGCACTTTTAGGTTAACCCTTTTACACGAAGCGATGACGAAAATGTAAGTGGATGTGTAAGTGGAATCACATAGAGTCCACATGTGTCATGCGCTATATGCCCGCACACTGACCCGTACGTGCAACCGTGAGGGTTAGCTTTGATACCGTTTGTAACAGCCTGCCCTCTAGAATTGCGCAGCCCAGTCCATCCGACGGGCAGGCCCACTTACACGTAGCACCCTACTTATACTTTTGTCCTACTTTTGTGTAAAAGGTGGTACTAATAACTGCATACAGCACTCATGGGCCACATAGGCCATATACCACATAGATCATATCCTAATTGGGCCAGGATGTTACACCTACACTACTACCTCGGCATCGTAGTGGCGCAAGGTGACAACGGTATTTCTATCAAACAGGCTGTGTACGCCAATAAGGTGCTAGAGCAATTCGCAATGTTTGAATGCAACTCCACCAAATACCCCATGGAGCCGAGGACACAGTTGCACAAGGATGGCGAGGGACACCCAGTGGATACCACGGAGTATCGCCCAGTGGATGCCACAGAGTATCGCCGCATCATCAGGTGTCTCAAGTATCTACTCCACACCCGGCCGGACATGTCGTTTGCGGTCGGTGTAGCAAGCAGGTTCATGGAGCGGCCAACTGTCATGCACTACCAGGCGGTCAATCAAATCCTGAGGTATTTGAAGGGAACCATGCACTACGGCCTTGTATACAGCAAGGATGGAGGCGTCGAAGTGATCACCAGCTACACGGACTGGTGACTTGGACGATCGCAAGAGCACGAGCGGCATGGCGTTCTACATCAACGATTGCCTTGTCGCGTGGAATTCGCAGAAGCAGAAGACAGTGGTGCTGTTGTTGTGCGAGGCCGAGTTCATGGCAGCAACGGAGGCGGCGTGCCAGGCGCTTTGGCTCCGAAGTTTGTTGGCCGAGCTGACCGGGGAGCAGCCGAAGCCAGTAAAGGTATTCGTCGACAACAAGTTGGAGATCACGTTGATGAAGAACCTAGTGTTTCATAGACGCAACAAGCACATCGACACCAGGTTCCACTTTATTCATGAATGCATCGAGGAGGCCAGATCATCGTCGACTTTGTTCGAACAGAAGAGCAGCGAGCTGATCCCTTAATGAAAGCATTGTTGGCGGCAAAGCTAGCGATGATGCGGCATCTACTTGGTGTTCGCGATCTAGGGTCACACTGGGATTAAGGGGGAGATTGTTGAGTCTTTACTCCATGTGTGGCCCCATGAAGCTCGTAGGTTGTTGCGAGATGTGCGCTGCAAGGCAGAGTGGCCATGTCTTCCGTAGCGTGCACATGTGGGCGAAGATGGTGCGCAAAGTGGAGACCGAGTTATTTGTAGAAGTAGTTTTGCACGTTGCAACTTTGGATTCTTTGACGTTGTTGGATGCATTATAAATAGCTGGAAGACTCATTTACAGTTTGTAAGTTCTCCAGAATTTTGTTCAAAGAAAATACAAGGAAATTGCTCCACAAAATCTTCTCTCGCACACACTCTGTTTCCTCTGTTCTTGCGTTGCCAGAAATTTGCCGTTTCTGCTACAGTGCCGAGCCAAGAGAAATTGGGAGGGAGAGATCCTACCCATTCCCAACAACCAACCTCTCCCCGTCCTGGCTTGGATGGGCCTCCGCACCACCTCCGCACGGCCTTCGCACCACCTCCGCACGGCCTCCGCGCTTGGCTCCTGACCAACATGGTGGCGAGCTGCCGAATTTTTTTTATTTTTATATTTATTTAATAAAAAATTTACAAAACTATATTTTCATTTCAAAAATTTACAAAAATATACTCCCGCCGCCCTCTGGGAGGGCGATATGTCGGAAACCGCCCTCCCAGAGGGCGATATGATGACGTGGCTGACGGCCGTTGGCCGACGGCCCACAGCCGTCAGCCATTTTGCAGGCGGCCCCCCGGGCCACACAAAAACCGCCCTCTGAGAGGGCGGCAAGGGGGCCGTCTGTAAAAATCCGGCCGGGGGGCCGGCCATTTTACAGGCGGCCCCCTTGCCGCCCTCTCAGAGGGCGGTTTTTGTGTAGCCCGGGGGGCCGCCTGCAAAATAGCCGACCCCCCGGCCGGCCATTTTGTAGGCGGCCCCCTTGCCGCCCTCTCAGAGGGCGGTTTTTGTGCGGCCGGGGGCCGCCTGCAAAATGGCCGGCCAACGGGCCGGCCATTTTGCAGGCGGCCCCCTTGCCGCCCTCTGGGAGGGCGGTTTTTAGCCCGGGCAGTATAAAACCCCTCCCAGACTCCAAAAGTGTCATAAAATTCTCTGAAATTACAGAAAAAAGAGAGAGCTGAGAGAGCCTGAACGAAAGCAGCGAAGCTCTGTCAGCTTGCTGATTTGTCTGCAGGTAAAATCTATTATCTCTTTGTAATTTCTATTTCTATGCATAAATTGATGTAGTATTGTACTGGTTATGTGTATAGTACTATATGAAAATAAGTTGTTACTCGTAGATCTGTAGTCTTTAGTTAATGTGTTAGATGATTTAATTTTTGTAGAGATGTGAGGAAAATATTGGTATCTAGTTTAACTGTATTTTTTCATCAACAGAAATGTCAAATAAGGTGATATTTCAGTTATTTCACGGCAAGGGAATGTTAGATATGGTCCAGAAGGGGTAGATCTGTCGGATTTTAGTTCAACGGCTAAGGGGATTGATAGACCAGCTGAGAGAAGTTTTGGGTCAGTGTACAACTGGCTGATGCGAGGGTTTCGATTGAATCCCGAGCTCAGCGCAATAACCTTGTATGTAGTAGTCAGTCGTGCAGCTGAAGGTTTTTTTGGAAACTGATGCCGGTGGATTGCACTGCCACTTGCAGATGGTATGTGGAGAATGTATTTCAACGTGGTTGGTCACTGGGCATATTTGTATCGATATATGAGAAAGAAAACACTGCTGGTGCAATGCCCGTGCAAGATGATGAGGGTCCAAGTACGGTGGGAGGTAATAGCGAAACAATGAAAGAAAATGAAGAAGGGAATGAAGGAGGGAATGAAGAAGACAGACAGCCAACAGGTGTGGCAGATGAGGGAGAACAAATCAATAGAATCGTTGAAGAAATGGATAGGGAAGATTCTGAAAACAAGCAAGCAGAGCAGGATGATTCGTCTGATGAGAACATCATGATGCCTGCAGAATGGAGCAACCAGGATTTCTCTAGGCTTTCTATCTCTGAGGGACATCATGTGTCATGGGAGTACAAGAAAAATGAGGTCATCGAAGGGGCTAAATATGCATATGTAGAGGATTTAAAAGAGGCAGTAAAACAATGGGCCGTGTCACTTCAAAGGGAGTTCTCAGTCGTGAAATCAAGCAAATCGGTCTATGAAGTAAAGTGCATGAAGGATGGGTATCCATGGCGGGTGCACGCATTCAAGGGTAAATGGAAAGATTATTGGCAAGTTTCAATCGTGACTGAGCATTCATGTTATTTACCCGGTGTTGAAAAATATCACAGAAATATGACATCTGCATTTGATGCGACAGAGATGTACTCCCATATTATTAACAATATGGGGTACGAACCAAGGTCAATTGTTAGACATATTGAAGAGAAATTTAAATACACAATTAGCTATGCTAAGGCTTGTAGGACAAAACAGAAGGTTGTAGAGATGAGATTTGGCACATTTGAAGCATCCTATGATAATTTGCCTCGTCTGTTAGGCTGTATTCTTCAGAGGAATTCGGAGACGTGCTACGACCTAAAAGCCTTTCCATCAATTCACCATGGTAATAAAAGTGTGTTGCAACGAGTATTCTTTGCATTAGGTGCTTGCATTCAGGCATTTGTCTATTGTCGTCCCATCTTCTGCATCGATGGGACATTTCTGACCGGAAAGTACAGAGGGCAGATCTTAACAGTAATTGGAGTTGATGGAAACAATCAAGTTCTACCAGTTGCTTTTGCTTTTGTTGAGAGTGAGAACACTGATAGCTGGTATTAGTTTCTAGAAAGGGTTAAGTCTGCAGTTGTACGGATGAGACCAGACGTATGCCTTATACATGACCGTCACGCCGGCTTGCTGCTTGCAATTGAGGAATTGAGATATGGATGTGTTGAGAAGGGATACCCATCAAGGTGTCTGATGTCCAAAGCAGATGGTGCATGCGTCCTATGGGTGCTAATTTCTACAGACAGTTTAGAAATAAGCACATTATGGGTCTTTTCAAGAGGCTTTGCGCCCAGAATCAAGAGAAGAAATTCAAGGAGCTTTGGAGGAGGTTGGATGAGCTGACCTCTAAACAAACAGATGAGCAGTCCAGGAGGGCTACCATTGGAGGGGATGAGGCTCTACAAGCTCTTGAACCTCTATCAACTGACGGACTTCATATGAGAAGAAGGTCTGCATCCTTAGTTAGAAAATTTTCAGATTGGATTGAGAATGAGCCAAAGGAGAAATGTGCATTGTTGTATGACAAGGATGGTTCTCGGTTTGGTATAATGACCACAAATTTGGCAGAGGTTTATAACTGGGTGATGCGTGGTGTTCGAGGGCTCCCACTTGTTGGCATAGTTGAATTTATCTTGCATGGCACATGCAAGTACTTTAGAGATCGGTTCAGAGCAGCTAGGCCCTCAATGACGGACAATAATCTTTTCTTTGGCACACTACTGACGAAGTATCTGCAAGATAAAAGTAAAAAGGCCCGAAGACATCGTGCTCTACCTCAAAGCACACAAGAACATAGATTTGAAATATTGTATGTCGACAAGGGCATGTGCGGAATCTTCCATAAAAGAGTTGTGCAGGAGTATGTGCTGAAGGAAGACAGGACATGCAAGTGCTCGTGCCGAAAACCTACTCTGCTCCATAAGCCATGCTCTCACGTTATTGCCGCGAGCGGTGAGTGCGGGATAGAAGCACGCTATTTTGTCTCACCTTATTTCAGGAAAGAAGCAATCTATAATACCTGGAGCGGAGAGATATACGGTTTCGGTATTGCGGGTACATTTACTATGGAGCATCCTCAAGCTATGTACATTCCTGATCTAACAAAATTGAGGAATAAAGTAGGTCGCCGTAAGACATGACGCATCCGTAATGACATGGATGAGTCAGAAGCCGGTGGAAGGCATAAACGTTGTTCAAAGTGTGACCAAACAGGTCATACATATAAGAACTGTCCAAAGGATGCAACCGGTCCAAGTACGACGGAAGCTGGACCGTCGGGTTCAGCTGATGATGGCAGGCGTCCTACGGGTGAAGGCACAACTTCAAGACGACCCCGTGTTAGGCGTTCTCGAACAATTAGTGGTGCTACGGTGTAGCGTAAGTCTATACTCGTTCTTTGTTATAGAAGGATATGTACCGTACTGTTGTTTTTTATTATCATGTAACAATGCTATAAACAATAATAATAATTAACGCTAACTCTCTATTTGCATACAGGTATGGCGTATGATACACCGGAGCTGTTGGACCGAGGTGTCGACCGGTCCTACCGGTCTTACCTGTCAGCCGTCGAGGGTGCCTACTTACCCACCTTCCGTCCACGGCCTTCACGTCACCTCCTGCGGATAGATCCTCGGTTTCGTGAGAGGTAAGAGCTGTACGAATATTCATTCACATCGTCTGTGCATATGTATGTTCCCCAATATTGATTACAGTGCTATATTTTGCAGGTTGTGTGAGGCTGGACTTCTTTCGCTGTGTAGGCTAGTCGAGCCCGCACCGGACGAGAGAGACCCCGCTAAGCGATGGGACGCTGATCGGTCACTTATGGCCGCACTGGTGGATCGCTGGAGACCGGAGACCCACACGTTCCACCTTCCGTGCGGCGAGATGACTCCCACACTTCAGGACGTGTCGTACCTGCTAGGACTTCCCCTCGCAGGAGACGCAGTCGGCCCGATCGACGGGGCGCACGGTTGGTCGCAGGACATCACTGCTCGGTTTGCGCCCGTGCATCGTCGACCTGAACTTGGACACCTGGGTTCGCTACCGACTTACACCACGATTGGCCCCTCGCAGGCTTGGCTGTTACAGTTCACCGTAAGTCGTGGATTCCTTTCATTCACAATCATCTGATCTACAAAGTAACAGAACTGCTGACTATAATCTTCCTTTACAGCCTGATAAGCTAGCCGATGACGCCGACGATTACTCGGTGCGGCGGAGCATGGAGGCGTACCTGTTGTGGCTGTTCGTGTGGGTGATGTTCACCAACACTCACGGGCACGCGGTGGACAAGGGACTGATTCACTATGCTCGTGCGATCGCCGACAGCGAGGACGGCCTCGTACCGCAGTGGAGTTAGGGATCTGCTGTGCTAGCGGCGACGTACTATGCTCTTTGTGACGCGTGCACAAAGACCGATCCAGGTGCGATTATCGCCGGTTGCCCTCTCCTTCTGCAGCTATGGGCGGCCGAGCGGTTCGCGATAGGCCGTCCTCTGATTCAGCACTCTGCCTACGAGGGCGGCCTTGGAGGATTGTATGGCCAGTGGTCCGAGGACGATCCGACCATGGGGACCGTATGGTGTCGACGTGAGGTACAAAATGTGAAATTCTATGTTTAGCAGTTATGCGCAAACACTGACGTTTAACATTTTCCTATTTTGCAGCGTCGTTACGCCCACACGCAGGTTAGGAGGGCCTTAACCCCGAATTCGTTTTGGAGTTCGACCGCCTGCTGCGTCGTTTGGGAGCCGTACAGTCCGCAGGCCATCGCGGCCTGTGCACCGCTCGGACTCTCTAGTCTTTGCACGCGCGACCAGGCGTACTGGATGACGATAGTGCCGTTGGTGTTCGACATCTTCATCGAGCCCCACTCTCCGCAGCGCGTGCTACGACAGTTCGGACTACGGCAGTACTCCCCTGTGCCCGTGCAGATCGATGTGCCGCGCGATGTGCACCGGTTAGTACAACTGCGATCTTTGTTTACTACTATAACTATTTAATGTAGTCTAATGTACTCTCTGCAAATAGATATAATCGTAGGGGACATGCAGCCGGTGTTCAGTGGTATCCTCGACTGCAGAAGTACATGGACGACTGGTTGTTAGCGACGGAGGAGGTGGTCGACGAGATACATGCACACACTGAGGAGGCCTACCTAGCATACCTCACGTGGTACCAGGCCTGTACCCGCATACGCGTAACGTTCACCCCAGATGATCCACAGCCACACGTCGCCGCTACGACGGACACGTATCCTAGACACCGTGACCAGGACTACTTTCGCGCGGTACGTCATATTATCTTTGCACTTTGCTATTTCCTTTGTACGTGTCCACAGTTTTAACACATGTTACGTTACATCAGAAATAGGCCGACGCAGCGCCGACAGGTTCAGGCTGATGTAAACGTGGCGTTCGGACGATTGGACAGTGGGATTGTGCTGAATGCCGATGAGCAGAGGACGACTTCGCAGGATTCGTCAGCGATTGCTCACAGTGATTCGTGCGCGTCACTTGTCGTGCGGTCGATGCGGTACATCCGTAGTTGTACAGCAGCAACAGACCACGGCCAGCAGGAACAGGAGCAGGAGCAGGAGTGCGACTGCAGGGTTGCTAGTCAGGATCATCTGGCCTCCAGAGGTAAATTGGACTAACATTGGTTCGTAACATGTTTTCTTCTATGAATGATGTACTGTTGTACATCAATATGCTTCCCTGCAGCTTTCGCTACACCAAGTACTACATCCCTCTGGAGCTAGCACATCGACGCATGGAGTATACCACAGACGACCACACAGCGCAGCTGGGCAATGACAACTGCCTCTCGGGCACCACAGGAGGTCTTCAGGTTATATCAAAGTTTATTTTTGCCTTGCAAAATTTTGCTTTGCAATTATCAATATTTTGGTCTACATGGTTCTACTCTACAGCGCCGGGGATGTTTGCTGGCGCTGGCTTCTCCAGCGCAGGGCGTGGGCGTGACAACTGCCCTCGGGCCATCACAGGGAGGTCTTCAGGTTATATCAATACTTTATTTTGCTTGACTTACAAATTTTGATTTGCATTATCAATATTTTGGTGTACATGGTTCACTCTACAGGCGGCGGGGATGTTTGCTGGCGCGTGGCTTCACCGCAGGCCACGTGGTAGCGGTTGGGCACCGGATCCCTTCGAGGGGGATGACTTGGAGGATTCGGGCGAGGAGATCAGAGGCGTTGCAGGGAAAGTAGAGAGTGTCTACAGCCTCGTGCCGAAGGAGCGCCGACCAAGACACAGGGACCGATAAAGGATCCCACCAGCTGCCAGGTAACAAAATGTTCATCCGTGCAGACAGAATTAACGCGACCCCAACGTGGCCGTGATACCGACCTGGTCGGGTGCCTTTGTTAAAAAAAGACCACATAAATATAGGCTGAGTACTCAGGGCAGGTGCGAGCGGCAGGGTAGGAAGACAAAGAGGGCTAGAGGTTTACGGTAGGGCCGTAGTATGTTGCATCATGTGATAGTTTGTCTGTTGTATATCATGTTTTATTAATTCTATGTATACTAAGGGCTGGGGCCGAAACCTTTACTTATTTACGCTCGTCGATCGTTTATCGATCTATGTTTGTGACGAAACTGATCAAACATAATTTTTCAGTTTCATTTTACGGCGAAGTACATTCTGGCGGTGAAACCGAACACACGTTAATTACATACTTGAACATAATGAAATTATCCATACAAAGAGTAAACGGCACATAACGTTTCTTAGTTATGTTATTAATGCTTTAGCGACGCAAACATCGGGGATTTTGAAATTTGATATCAAGAGATGTAATAGTATAGCTAAACGTGTGGCAGTGGGTACTGTGATTCCTTTTTTCCCGCCACAGATATGCATGGTCGCGGCACAGGATGACGGAATGTCCGTACTATATATAAGCAAAAGATCAACATTTGTACAGTAGCCGACAGCTCGAAAGGGGCATGACATTTTGATAATGGTCTGGAACGGTATATACTGGGATGAACTGAGTCATAGTTGTACAGTTCGGACCGTCCGTATATAGCTCCTCACCGGGAATTACTGTCCGGCCACAACATCTGGGGCAGCTTGCAAAGTAGCAAGCTGTGATAAGTCCGCCGATTGGACACTGTCGTATACAGTGCGGTACGTCGGGAACACCGTACGGACTTTGCAGGCGGCCCCTTGGTGACCCAAAAACAGTCTCTTCAGAGGGGGTCCCCGGCAGAAACACAAAAACGGCCTCGAGAGGCGGCCAAGGGCACCTTGCCGCCGAACTGGCCGGCCCGGGAGATACGACATTTTGCTAGGCGGCCCGGGACTACACAAAACGCGCCCGATTGAGGGCGGGACTTGTGATCCGAAAGGGGCCGCCGGAATGTAACAAATGGCTCGGCCCCCGGGAAGTGGGCATTTGAACGGCCAGAGTGGGTACGCATCGTACCAACGGCCCGTCAGCCAGTCATCATATCGCCTCTGGGAGGGCGGTTTTCAGACATATGGCCCTCCCAGAGAGCGGCGGGGAGTATATTTTTGTAAATTTTTGAAATGAAATGTAGTTTTGTAATTTTTTTATTAAATAAATATAAATAAAAAAATTCGCGGCTGCTCGGCCCCGTCTGCTTGGCCGCCTCCGCACGGCCTCCGTGCTTGGCTCTTGAAACAAGAGGTGGGGCAAGCTGCTGCGGTGGAAATCCGGCAGCAATTGATTGCCTCAGACCGGACGTTCGCCGGCAGGGCGATGGACGAATAGCGGTACGAACCGGATACACATAAAACGCGGTTCCTCGAGAGGTTCCAGTCAATGGGGCTAGCTGACATAAACTCCGAAGCATTGCTTTCGGCCGACCCTTCCGCTTCGGTCGCGGGTGCTGGCCTGCCTTCGGGATGCGTTAGAGCCTCTGGCACACCGGTCCATGCAGTGCCCTCCGCGGCGGTCTGCGTGTTCAGCGGAGATCATGCTGTTACTACATACATTGCGGTGCACCATGCAATGCCCGGCAGTGCGACCCAACAGGCAGGATACAGCCTGCCAGCTCAGGCCAGACCGACTGAAACAGTGTTGTCATAATTCGTGCATAATTTTCCGTAATTAAGCAGTTTTACATTTAGTTGCACGTTTACCTTCACTTGAACGCTTTTAGCTGCTGCATGTGAGATGAGCGGCTATTGAGAGGCGCAGAACCATGCTGCGTTCATCGGTGCGGTACGATGGTCACGCCATAGACGTAAGTACAGACGTTCCAGAACGTAGCTGGGCCGTTGATTAAAGCGTGTTCAAGAGACGGCACTGGCGGGGGGATGTGGTCCGATCTATAAGCCGTGTAAATCACCCGCGAAATACAATAACAGAAAACGCAGAAAATCGCAACGTTTTGGGCGCATTTGCTCTTGGTTAGTTACATTCAGAGAAGACGGAGCGGAGAAGAGTTCAGGCGACGTCGTCGCCCCGAGCACGCGCATAGAGCGTTGCAGGAGCGATTCGCGTCGGTGCAGCCTTCCGGCAGTTCCGGCGCCAACAACTGGTTATCGGAAAGAGCCGAGGAGGAACGGGGCAAGAGTGCCCGCTGGTGGAATGGAACGACCGGATTGTGGAGTCACACACCTTGGCCGAAGAGGGGGAGTTGTGCGTTCAGCATACTTGAGGAGTGCAATCTGGCGCGATGATCGTCTACGAGCTGCCGCCGGCACGCGAGAATTCGGGAGTCAGATCTCTTTCATTGAGTGAGTCCGATGTCACCGCTCCCATTACATGGAGTTGGGCAATGTCACATAGGTAGTGCTATTACGATGACCTGGAGATGGGCAGGTGATGACGATGCCCGGAGGTTCTGGGGTGAAGCGTCGTGATGGCCCGGACGAGGCGGCGCTGCTGAGATCGTGGCGCGGAGTGTGGCAGACGCTGGGGGCGAAGAAGACTGTCCAAGGAAGGCGTGGGCGGCGGTGAAGAGCATCGCGTTGGGGCTGATCGAGTGAAGGAAGCAACGCACAGCGCTGCTCGGGAAGTCCGAGACACTCAAGTTCAGGACGGGAGTCGATGGACAGTTTCGCCATGCGCATCGATGGGCTGGCAGCTGATCTGCGGCACAATCGGGAGAAGAATCTCTGAGACGCGTGGTCAAGAAAAATGTTGCGCGTGTTGCCAAAGAGGTATGGCCAGATGCTGCTGATCGAAACAATGCTAGATCTCAAGACGCTTGACGATTGAGGAGCTGGTGGGGAAGAGTCTGAACGATGGCGGACGACAGCATTGGCTGTGATTCATAATGACGAGGCCGGAAATCCTGTTTGCAGGCGGAAGACTGGGTGTCAAGAAAAGCATCTGCTAAGATGCTCTGAATCTCTTCGTCATCTGGTGGAAGAAGTTAAGCAGTGAGTCGAAGAACGGCGCGGGAGGGGTGGGCATGCTGACCGTGGCGAGAAGAAGGCCGTTGTCAAAGATGACAACAATGGGACACAAGGCGCAAGGGGCGATGCAAGGAACTGTGGCATATATGGCCACTGGGCGGGACTGCAAGAAGCCAAGAGGGAGAAGAAAGGAGGAAGCATATGTGCAAGTGGACAAGGATCCCGGCGTACTAGATGGCCACCGTGAACGCCGTGCGTCCAGGAGTGATCAGGGCGTGTTCGGGCCAGTCGTGCATCCTGCAATGCCAGGACGTGTTCCCTGTGCATACGTGATGAGAGATAGAGCTTTGGGTTCCTGGATCACCGTGACAGCAATCAATGACAAGATAAAAGGGCGTGATGCACTGAGTGCTCGACACGTGCGGTCAGGGACGTGTGCTTGTTCGGCGCTGGATCACTCCGTCGCGATCGAAGGGGATAGGGTCAGTAATGCTTCCCTAAAGAAGAAGCAAAGTCACAGGTTTACTGAAAGTTTTTACTTCCCACGTTAGAGTAACTAATCAGTTAGTGCACTAAGAAGGCGGGTTTGCGAGAGTTGTGCTAAAGAAATATGGATTGTTTGTCCATGTGTGCTCATGATACTGAAGACAATTGTTACGCAAAAAGACTATAGAGTGGGATCGTCTGTATCTTTGCTCAGCGTAAAGCTTGCTGCTCACCTGTATTGTTTGGATGCAACGGTGAATGAAAACGGCTTTGTTATGGCCACTCGAGTACGATATGGTATTAACTCCAGAGCTCAGGGAGTCGGTTAAAGAGGCAATGGTGGATGGGTTTGCACTCGGTGGATGTGTGGAAGAGTTCTGTACTGAGCTGTGCCTAGCGGAAAGATCAGCATCGACAGTCTTTCCACAAGTGGAAACTACGAGTGATAATCATGGATTGTTTCATGCTTGATCTCTGTCCCGTTGGTCAATCAAGCAAAGACACCGGGGGGTTAAAGTATTCCTACTTTTAGTTGATGATGCTCAAGATATATGTGGAAATTGAATTATTGACCAAGATGAGCATTTAGATGTTTCAAGAAGTTGACGGCTCTTGACAGAAATGGAAGGGGTGGAAAATTCGTGCTTTTTGCAGTGATGTGGAGGGGAGTTCAACTCCATAGAGTTTAAAGAGTACTGTGATGAGCAGGGTGTTAAGCATTTCACACAAACGCACACACACAACAAAATGGTGTGGTGGAACGCAGAAAGGACTGTGGTTGAAATGGCAGATGCTGTTGAAGAGCGAACATCCTGGAGAGTTTGGGGGGAGGCAGTCATACACAGTATATCTGCTGAATCGAGCTCCCAGATCTTAGGGAGTAAACTATGAAGCCTGGTATACAGAGGAAGCCTAAGGTGCATCACTGAGAACATTTGGTTTGCTAGTTCTGTAGAAAGTTAGGACGGGCATATCTATAGTTAACTGACAGATCAACACTATGGTCTTTATTGGCTATGAAACTGGAACAAGGGATAATCGAGTTATCACAAAGCCAAGAAACTGCACATACTCAAGGGATGTGAATATTTGAAGAAGCTAAGCTGGGATTGGCAAGGTGAGCCCAGCCAGATCCACTACATTGTCTTTGATGTGGAGTTTTATAACTGTTACGGCAGGAACCAGTCAACTGAAGGTGCAGAAGTGAAATGAAGAGCAGACAGCAAGCTGATCTGGCTGACTTGGATCACCAGTCAGGTCAATGGCAGATCAACACTGATTCTTAGTGCTGGATATCCAATCAGAACACACAGAGAAGTCCTATTGAGCAAGAAATGGTATTTGCAACACACGCACTGGATGCAGGCAGTGAGAAGGCAGATTGAACATTGCAGAGTCTGTAATGATGACACTGAGGAAGTTTTAAAACTTCAGTTACTAGTGGGTATGTTAGCTGTGCTAGAGATAGGAGTTGGTGAAAGAGGCATTGGAAGAAACAGTGTTGGAGAGAGGCAGGTCATGAAATGATTCAATTCTAGACCAAAAGACTGGGAGATGTCAGTGTTACCCCTGGAATCGAGCTATTGGTTTAGAAATGGGTTTCAAAAGTTCAGGCAGAATCCAGATGGAAAGATAACAAATACAGGCTCCGTTGGTACAGGGGTCTAGCTCAGCGTGAGGGGGTGGATTTGATGAAGTCTTTCTGCCCCAGTGGCAAGAATTTGAACAGTAAGGCTGTTGATTGCCATAGCTTGGCACAGAGAGAATGGGATGTGCTCAATGGATGTTAAATCTGCATTTCTCAATGGTGTCTGCGTGAGGATGGTGTATGTCCACAGCTCCTGGTATTTGTTGTCCAGAATGGTAGTGGCATGGTGCTCAAACTGAAGAGGCTTGTCTGGGCTGCGTCAGGCCTCCTAGATTGGAATGTTCGGCTAGATAGGAGCTGCTGAAACTCGGTTTTGTCAGAACCACTTGAGCATGCTGTTGTAAGGAGAGGCAAAGGACAGAACTTTGTTGCTGGTTGGGTTTATGTAGATGATCTGATAATTACTGGTTCAAGCAGCAATTATTGATCTTTCAAGAAGGAGATGATGACAGCTTCAGTATGAGTGACTGGGGCTGTTAAGTACATCTGGGTATTAGGTGAATCGAAGAAGGAGGGAAGATCACAATTGTGTCGCAGCTCATACAGCTTGAAAATCTTAGAACAGGCAGGGTAACGGATGAATGCCTGCAGTGTTCCAATGGAGACAGATTAAATTGAGCAAGAAGATGAATACCTCTGTTTGTAAACAAATATAGAAGTATATTGGAAGCCTGAGAATACCTAGTGGAATACAAAGGCCAGATATTGCTTTGTGTTGGATTGTAAGCGGTTCATGGAAGACCCAAAAGCTAAGGCATGGGCAGCAGTAACAGATTTCTGAGGTACTTGGAGGACAGTGAATATGGCTGGTGTAAAAGAAGATGGGCAAACTGACAGCTACGGGCCCTACAAGTGACAGTGATTGGCTGGTGATGTTGATGAGGAAGAGCACGAGTGGTTAGTGTTCTGTTGGGGACAGTCCTAGTGACATGGGTTGTCACAGAAGCAGAGAGTATGGCACTTCATCTGCGAGGCTGAATATATTGCCAGTTGCAAATACAGCGTGTCAGGGCACTTGGCTCCAGGCCGTTTGCTCGGTGGACTGCTGGAGACAAGCACAAGGTGAAGGCTGTTGGGTGGACAAAATCGGCAATTGCTTTACAAGAATCAGTTAACCATGAGAGGAGCAAAAACATCGAACAAAGTTACCATTTCGTCAGAGCTTGTGTTTGATAGAGGAGAAGTGGCATTGATATGTGAGCACTGGTGAACAGCTTGCGGATATTCTGACAAAGGCGCTTGGGCGTGTCAGGTTCGTCGAGTTCGTAGCAGCTAGGCGTGGTGGCAGGTGCCGCGAGATTAGGGGGTGAATGTTGTTTAATCTGTGCTATTTTCGTATTAAGGAGTTAATTTAGTTGCAAGCGTTTACCATTCCTAAGTTTAGTAGCTGCATGTGGATGAGCGGTGAGAGGGCGACCTGCTGCCGTTCCATGGTGCGGCTACGAGTGGTCACGCCATGCCGTAAGAAAGTTCCCAGGCACTAGCGGGCCACGTCGCAGCTGAGGCGCGCATGGAGGGGGGAGCGGTCACAGACGTGTAAAATCACCGAATAAATTAAAGAAACCGAATGCTGCAAGTTTTAGCAGCGCATTTGCTCTTGTTCAGCTTTCTTCAGAGAGAAGAGCGAGAGGTTAAGGCGACGTCGTGCGCGAGCACGGTCACCGAGCGTTGAGGGAGATCGCGTCGGTGCAGCCATCCGGCACCGGCGCAAAACAGGCCCGTGACGACTCCGAGCTCGGGTTCCAATCTCGCTGCTGCGGCAGCAACCAGCACGTACGGGCGGCCTCCGTGGCCTCTCCGCGCACGGGGTTTTCGCGGAGCACGGTGGAGGTCGTAAGGCTAGCAGCCGCTTCACTCGACGCTGCACACGTGCTCTCGACCGGGCAGCTCCACGCGCGTGAAGACTCGACTTCGCGGCGTGCGCGAACTCACCAGCGAGGCACCGCGGACCTCGTGTGTCTGTGCACGGCGCCCGTTCACGGCAGGGCGCCGCCTCCATCCGCGAGTGTGACCTGCTCCTGCTGTCTTAGTAACGCAGGTACGGGCATGCATGGCGCGCATGCTTACGTGCTACTAGTACAAGGGTGCATGGTAGTAAGCACATGCATAGCGTGCATGGTAGGGCTGAGTGCCTGCGAGCAGCGGCCGCAGAGAATGCTGCATGGGCACAGATGCACGTAGAGGAGGAATGCATGCACACGCGCATGCAGGCCCTCTCCGAGCGGCCACAGACACGCTCGCCACCGCCCGCGCGCGGATCCCCAAGCAAATCTCCGCTCCCGCGAGAACCTCACGCGTCGTGGCCTCGAGTGGGCTCCGCACCCACCGACTCCGGGTGTTCGCGCGCCGGCGCCAGCGCCTACGGCGTCCGCGCGACCGCGGATGTTCCGCTTGACTCCTGGGCCGAAGGCCACGCGAGACTGTGCCTAGCTTCAAAAAAATAAAAAAAAAGAGGGCAACCCACGTAAAGCCGGAGCCGCACGCGGCCCACCCTGTATCACCTGCGCGTGGGCTGCCACGGCCTATCTGCAGGCCTCGCTGGTCACAGCCTCCCATATGCGGAGCCACCTCATTCACAGCATATGCATACATACATAAGCATACATGCATAGAATATGATAGCAACGGGGTGCCCGATCTTGCATCAGGTATGAATAACTCTCAATTTGGTGGAGAATTGACACTCATGATTCGGCTTCTGATCACCAAGACCCGAACCCTACAATCACAGCACCACGTCTCCTTTTGTTATCAACCGGTGCGTTGCCCAGTTGACCTCGCCACGAAGGCTAATCCCTGTATGCGAATCGAAGAACATAAGTAAGAACAAGGAAGATTGCAACTCAACTTACGATGAATGATTATACTCTCAAAGTTGGGGCCTCACAAATTGATAAACGGGCGAAACTGTTCAAAGATAGATTAATCTAAACAAAAACCCGACTCTTAACGATGACGGCTACTGTATATATATGAGTTAGGACGTCCTAGGGTTAACCCTAGATCACACACCCCTTGGGCTAGCCACGACACAATTAAAGGCCCAGTCCAAAATAAACTTGAATTGGAAGAGATACGTGTCTTATTTTAACGATTCCGGAGAGCTTAGGAGGAATTTTAACGTGGGACCAAAACCATCTGAAAGTAGACTCTATAAGCTTTCCAACAAGTACTCATGGTCCCTGAAAGTCCTTCTGGATCACTGATTAGATCCGTTTGAAGTTGATGCTGTTAGGAGGCCAAATCCGAATCCAAAACGTGCAGAGCTTCATCTCTTGCCTTCTATGGACCAAAAGTGACGTGGTGATGTAGGAGTAGACTTGGGTAAGGTCTTGGTTTGGTCCCCAATCAACTTCTTTGATCATCCATGCGTTCTTTGGGCTCGGTCTCTTTCCCTTCACCAAGCAAGTATCTCTGCAAACGAGAACACACAAAACTTATGGTGCAGTAACGGCTGTTCAAATATATCACACATAAATCTTACGTAGAAAATATGCACATTTGATTGATGAATACATAAGGTAGCTATGGTCATATCCGAGCTAGTGATGTCCTCATCATCCTCCCCTTCTTGATTGGAAACCGTCTGCGGTTTCACCTTGTCATTAAGCCTGATGAATATATCTTTATCTTTCACAACATAGGGTGAGGTAGTGTTGTGCGTATGGTTGGATTCTGAAATTTTTAAACACGGAGAATCACTTTGTAGTGTCATGCAGTTCACAACACTCCCCTTCTTGCAAACCAACCTGCAACTCATTTAAACAACTAGAGGAACTACATAAAGAATTATTTATACTCATGCAGTCCTCTAGACAAAACATGACATTATGAAACGGAGGTATATTAAAATTCAAACAAATATATACTCTATGTATATTATATTCTACTTTATTATTATAATTACCATAACATGAAAAATCACATGAGAAGGACGTGGCAAATCAGATCTAGCAAATAATTTCTTCTCTAAACAATTGAGTGGACAAAAATCATCAAATTGAATATAGTCCCAAGTATTTTAAAAAGATAGCAATCTAAGCTCTTCATTCTCGCTAGCAATGTGAACAACATATCTAAAATCAGTACATGGTGGTTCAACAACATTACTAACATGTTCATTTACTACTTGTGGCATGGATATAAGTGAAGCATTGCACAACTCTTCTTTATCATAAGAAATAGAAACCAAATCATCGTGTAATAAAGGTAATTTAACACATGATTCCACTGGTGATTGCTCTAAACTAACATGATTAGTGGACATATATAGCACATTAGAATTGTTTATACCTTGAGTGAATGTAGCACCATTTCTGTTTCCTTTGTTCTCATTTTCAAAAACTATATGTGCACTCTTAATTAAACCATCTTGAAACATACATGGAACAACAGGTGGATCCTCTTTCTCTATGTCTTTCTTCTTTTCCTCATCACCTTGGCTCTTCTTAGATACATACCTGCAAAATGTCAGTCCCCAAAGCAATTCATTCGTTTTGCAATAACTCAGGTTTAGGTAAAGGCATCAAAACATTAGTATTATTTCATTTATTTCTCAAAACCTCATGGTTTTTAATCTTTTCCCTCTCAAGATCATTTTTCAAAATTTCAGCAGGGGACATAGATAGCAACTTAAATTTCTTGCCATTATATGTGAAAGTATACGTGTTGGTTCTACCACGGTGCACAGCATCTCTATCATATTCCCAAGGTTTACCCAAAAGTAGAGAACATGCTTGCATTGGAACAACATCGAATATGGCACTATCATGATAATTGCCTAGTGAAAACTCCACTTTCACAATTTTACTTACCTTTAACTTACCGCAAGAATTGAACCGCTAGATGTAGTAAGGCCGAGGATACGGTTGCGTCGGCAATCCAAGCTTCTCGACCATATCTGAACTTGCCAAGTTGCTACAGCTATCGCTATCAATGATAATACGGCATGCTCGATTCATAACCAAAAACCTTGATTGGAACAAATTATGGCATTGATTTTGCTCCGCTTTCTTCATTTGAGAACTTAGCACTCGTTATACCAAAGTACTCTCATTATCCTGTAAAAGGTTAGTCACAGAAAAAGGAACAACAAGGGGTTGCTTCTCTAAATGACACACTTTATTTTTGTAAGCAAAATTCTGAGATGGAGAAACAAATTTCTCTCGCATAAGTATTTTCATATCGTTCCAAGTTTGAGGTAATTTATCATGTGAAGACGTTATTAAATTTTGCCACCATATTAAAGCATGAGAAGTCAAGACACTAGCAACATTCTTAATCTTTCGTTTATCACACATGTGACGATAAGAAAAAATTTTATCAATTGCAACTTCCCAACTCATGTATGCTTCAGCACCAAATCCATTATACGAAGGGGGAGATGACACAGTCTTACTTTCACTTGTCGAAGGTGATGTGGCAACTATGGTAGGGCTCTCATCCAAATTCTTCATCTCCTTTTCATCCTTGGTGTGAACTGTCATAGTTAGTGGAAGACAAGAAGAAATAGTAGCTGGCTGCTGATGTCGTCTCAATTGTTCATATTCACTAAGGAGACCTTTCGTGCTCTCAGCTATCACCTGAAGGTCTTGTTGTATAGAGTTCATGCTATGTCATCACATTCCTACCACTGTTAGTAGAAAATAGAAAACAATACAAAAGCGTTATCCCTATCAATACTGGTAGTGGACGGTGGAATCATACACTCTCAAGCAACCAAAAGCGTCTTACCGAACTCTTATGATATTCTTACCGATTGAAGCAGGTGGTATGACTGGAGAGGTGGGACGTTGGCAGCGGTGAGTGTTGCGATTACTCGGATTAAATCTATACCGATAAGAAGTTTGTGGATTTCGGGAGGCTCAAAAGTATGGTAGCAAGGATTAGCAAAAATTAATAGCAGAATAGCAAGGCTGAATAAGTATCCCAAATACTTGTAGCAGTTGCTGGCCGAGACATGTTCCTAGAACCAGCCTAACAAGCGAGTAAGAACAAAGAACTTAGGACAGCTCTCTCTCATCAGGTCTCTCAAATATCTCGAAAGATCAGTAAGACTGCTCACTGAAAACAGCTCTCTCAGCAAGTCTGCACACTTCTTTTGTTCCCTTTTGCTTATCACTTTCTTTTTTTTTACTTGATCTCTCTTTTTTTTCTTTTTTGATATATTTTTTCCTCAACTAGGAACTCAAAAACAGCAAAGCCTTAGGAAGGAGCAGCTCAAGTCGATGTAAGATGTGGCCTGGAGAGATTTGTGAGCATGCTTTAAAACTCGTGCTAGAACTTCGGGGCTCAAAAACTCAGTCTTGTGGGCCAAATTTCGCTATTTTAGATCAACCAAACCCAACAATGTTAGGGATAAGCGGATGTAAAATTTTCTGTAGATGTCCGCAGATATAAAATTTGGCCGATTTCGAGTCCGTATACAAAAGTTATAGCTGTTTTAAGAAAGATAGCGCGAACTAGGGTTTCACGGCTCAACCCTGTTGCTCCGGCTAGAGTATAAGTGCCAATAGGTCAAGCGGGGTTGACAAGGAGGCTAGCGATGCAGGGCGATTGATACAAGGTGGCTTGCGACCTATCTAAAAAGACTTACGAAAGCGGGTTAAAAGCTCAAGGTGGCTTGCAGTCTGAAACTGAGTAGAACTCGATCTCTCAAGGCAGGCTCTCGCGCAACGCAATTGCTAGAACTAGAACCATAAACACGACTCTAAACCAGCGACCACTACCTTGACCTAGGACACAGACTCAACAAAGCGAAACTGAAATAAATTTTACAAAGGTACAAAGGGGTTTGGACAGGGGATAAACCTAACACTATGAAGAACACGGTAGTAATAAATTTTTAGGTTTTCTGGACTCTAGGTAAAAGAAAGAAAGATGGATAGATGGGAACAGATAATACCTATTGGGCAACCTGTGCTCTAGTATCACTTGATGGCAACAAGGTGCCTGATCTTCCGTCAGGTACGGATAACTCTCGATTTGGTGGAGAATTGACACTCACGATCCAGCTTCTGATCACCAAGACCCGAACCCTGCAATCGCAACACCACATCTCCTCTTGTTATCAACCATGCACTGCCCAGTTGACCTCTCCACGAAGGCTAATCCCTGCATGCGAATTGAAGAACACAAGCAAGAACAAGGAAGATTATAACTCAACTTGCAGATGAATGATTATACTCTCGAAGTTGGGGTCTCATAAACTGATAAATGGTGAAACCGTTCAAAGACATATTAATCTAAGCAAAAACCCGACTCTAATGATGATGGCTCTGTATATATATAAGTTGGGACGTCCTAGGGTTAACCCTAGATCGCACACCCCTTGGGCTTAGCCCACGACACAATTACAAGGCCCAAGGTCCAAAACAGACTCGGACTGAAAGAGGTACGTGTCTTGTTTCGATGATTTCGGAGAGCTCAGAAGGAATTTTAATGTGGGACCAAAACCATCTAAAAGTAGATTCCATAAGCTTTCCAACAAGTACTCATGGGCCCTAAAAGTCCTTCTGGATCAGTAACTAGGTCTGTTTGAAGTTGATGCTGTCAGGAGGCCCGAATCCGAATCCAAAACGTGCAGAACTTCATCTCTTGCCTTCTATGGACCAAAAGTAACGTGGTGATGTAGGAGTAGACTTGGGTAAGGTCTTGTTTTGGTCCCCAATCAACTTCTTTGATTATCCATGCGTTCTTTGGGCTCGATCTCTTTCCCTTCACCCAAGTAAGTATCTCTGCAAACGAGAACACATAAAACTCATGGTGCAGTAACGGCTGTTCAAATATATCACACGTAAATCTTATGTAGAAAGCATGCACATTTGGTTGATGAATACATAAGGTAGCTATGGTCATATCCGAGCTAGTGATGTCCTCATCAAAACATGTATACATACATAACTCGTTATATTATCTTCTCAGTATGATATCCCTTCGTTTACGTGTATGTTCTATTCTCATGCTAAATAAGCCCGCTGCTTAAAATCGTGGCAGCGGCACGTGTATCTCCGCTACCAAGCGTCGCAGGTACACGAACAAAGCCCTTCACTAAAACTATGTCAAGGTCATTTATCTCCGCTACCAGGCGTAGTAGATACACGAAACAAAGCCCACCGCTCAAAATCGTGGCGGCGGCACGTGTACCTCCGTTACCAAGCATCGCAAGTACATAAAACAAAGCCTTTCGCTCAAACTGCATTGAGGCCTTGTTTCTCCGCTACCTGGCGTAGTAGATACACGAAACAAAGCCTGCCGCTCAAAATCGTGGTGGCGGCATGTGTACCTTTGCTACCAAACGTCATAGGTACACGAAACAAAGCCCTCAGTTAAAACTGTGTCGAGGCCTTGTATCTCTGCTGCCAGGCGTAGTAAAAACACGAAATAAAGCCCACCGCTCAAAATCGTGGCGGCGGCACGTGTACCTCCGCTACCAAGCGTCGCAGGTACACGAAACAAAGCCCTCCGCTAAAACCGCTTCGAGGCCATGTATCTCTGCTATCAAGTGTAGTAGATACGCGAAATGAAGCCCTCCGCCCAAAATTGCGCCGAGGCCATGCACCTCCGCTACCAAGCGTAGTAGGTACATGAAACTAAGACCTCCGCTCCTAAGCATCGAAGTGGCGGAGTGCCTCCACTACTGATCTCCACGTCGAGAGCACCTATGACACACCTTAGGCTTCGAGATTCGGAGGGAGGCTCCGAGCTTCTGAGCCCCTTCGAGGTTCCGAGAGAGGCTGCGAACTTTCGAGACCCTTCGAGCCCTAAGGGAGGCTGCGAGCTTCTACGCCCCTCTGAGGCTCTGAGGGAGGCTCCGAGTTACTGAGCCCCTCCAAACTTCCGAGGGTGGATCCGAACTCCTAAGTCCTCCAAACTTGCCTCCGGGTGATGGTGGCTCCAAGCCACGGCAGAACTCCGCCCCTATCGAGCGCCGTGGTCTTGGACGCCCGAGGGGCTTGTTCCCCGCCATGTCCTTCGCGGGCTCCGGACGGCGTTGGCTGTCATCCATACACAACTCAGGCTCCAAGATTCGAAGGGAGGCTCTGAGCTTCTAAGCCCCTCCGAGCCCCGAGGGAGGCTTTGATGTTCTGCGCCCCTCCGAGGCTCTGAGGGAGGCTCCAAGTTACTGAACCCCTCTGAACTTCTGAGTGTGGATCTGAACTCTTGAATCCTCCAAACTCATCTCTGGGTGATGGTGGCTCCAAGCCACGGCAGAACTTTGCCCTTATCGAGCACCGTGGTCCTGGACGCCCAAGGGGGTTGTCCCCCGCCATGTCCTTCATGGGCTCCGGACGGTGTTGGCTCTGTAAAGCACCGTGGCCTTCGTTGAGTGCCGCGATGTCAATGGGGTAGACCCCACCGTGTCCCGCCGAAACCTTCGTTGCCGGATGACACCACTCCCGTCAAGTGTTGCGGTCTACACTGGTCTATGAGATTCAGCTGGCCGCCTCCGTGGGTCCCATTCAGTGTGGCCTTGGCGGAACACGAAAGCCTCCGACGTCAGGCCTCAGGGGCACCTCAACACCCCAGGAGCTAAAATTAAAGAGCATTTGCTCCTCCCGAATCTCAGAACCAGCAGATGAGGGGGTAATATTGGGGGGTAAAACCCCACTCCTAGAGTGTTGTCTTGAATAATGTAATAGAGGACTAAAACGCCCCCTGGGCAATGCTACTCCCATGTAAATAACCCAGGGGCAATTATGTAACTTATTGTTTATCTAATATAAAGAAGCCCCCAAGGGCAAATGAAGGGATCCCCCCTTTCATTCCATCCATCCACTATCATCTCTCCTCTCCTCCTCTCTACTCGCACACTAGCAAGGGCTCTCTTCCTGGAGGAGGGAGATCCTTGCCATATTGTTGGGACAATATGTTCCAACAGAAACAAACATTTTGAAATAAATATATATATTGCAATAACTTAATTACGGATATTAAACAAGACATCGGCGTGTGGATTTGTACTTGTGGTAGGAATTGTAGAAGGATGTCGGGTATGGTTAGGCCGCTGCTATGGAGGACCCTCTACGCATCTTGCGCTGATGTGCTAACCCCTGCAAACACGTTTGAAGTAGAGGTGTACATCCCTGATGCAATGATAACCTCTTTTAGAATTATGAATGTACTAATATGACATAGTTACGAACGGGGGTATGGATAGAACCGTACCTGTGGAAGATGACGCTTATGCTACGACCAATGGCTGCTGAGGTGGCAACGCATCTGTTGTAGTGCGACAAGACATTGCTCGCAAAATCATCTTCACCTTGGTGCAAAGCCTTCCAAATGTACTCCTCTGCTCCTCCCCATTGAGCTCAATGCCAGATTGCAAGTGCCTCCAAGCTGCACCGACATCAGTGTCCACCTAATTTAAAAGATCAACCAGATTGCAAATTGTTAATGTTTTGTATCGGCAATAAGAAAATGGGGCTACTCATGAAACCTAAACTTGATGGATTGCAAAGGAACACGAAACAATTTATATTGGTTTAGGCCCTCGAGATGAGGTAATACCCTACTTCTAGCTGTGGTGTATTGCCTTTGAGGTTTCTCTAGTGAGATTGTATGCGTTGCCCTCAGGGGGCGCCCTGTCTTCCCTTATATACCGGGGGACAGGGTTACAGGGTAGGAATCCTAGTCAGACTCCGACCAAGGGGTTTCCTTCTAGGAATACAACTTGCCCAACTAAGACTATATCCTTTCCTTGTCGTACAAGGTAATGTATGCCGAGTCCTATTGTATCTCTAATTACAAGGTTAGGCCCATCCTCTGTCCGAGTGGCCCTAATGCTTCTCATGAGGTACCCGGGGCCCATGGCCTCCACAACAGCCCCTGAGACCTTCATAGTTGAGTCACAGCTGATGTCGAGTGCTCATCCTCCTTGGAGAAAGCTTCCTGAGTGCCTTGCTCCCGAGTACTCGTTATCTTAGTGCTTCTTCTCTAAGTCCTGCTTCATATCGGTTAGCAACGAGGCTATGAAGGGCTTCATGGAAAAATATGAATAATGTGCGCCGAATAGGCGCGCCTATTAGGTGTAGCCCCCGACTTTGTGCTTAATTATGAAACAATTAAACACAAAGTCAAAGATTTTTAACCTTTCAGTCTTTCCTGTATAGTATACTAGACGAAAATTAGACTCTTCAGCATCATGTCAGCTGGAAGAATTTTTGCTCAGGGCAATTTTTGGCTAAGCATGTAAGCCGAGTACCACTTCTTGGATTTTAACCCAATATGTGGTCAGGTGCACTTAAGAGATACCTGCATCCCTAATTTTAATGGAAACCAGTTATCGATCCTTATAAGGATATATCCTTAATACCTGGTAAATAATTCAGATATCCGAACACATGTGTCTAGCAATTAGGCTTTCATGAAGCATATCTGATTATTTAATTGGTTTATGTTAATAGCATCTGCACTGTGATTTTAACACCGCTAATAGTCGGCTCAATAGAGCATGCCATTTAGAAACTCATGTCTTGTGGCCCAGTACTGAATTAGTCAGCCCAAGCCCATTTATCAACACAAGCTTTATAAAGCGGGGAGAGAGAAAAGATTCCTTCTTCTTCTCCAATCCACCAATCGTTTCGTCTTCTAGCTTCCAAGCCCAAATTTCACGCTCCGCCTCGCTAGGGTTCGCTATAGCCTGCGTCCCCCACTCGAGACTCGTCTGATTCTGCTTCGCCGCATCCATTCCAAGCCTCCACAAGTCTTTTCCCCAAATTTTTTGCCTCCAGCAATGCCGAAAGCCCCATTTGAGATCCCAGAGATGACCGCTGGAGTCTGGCCGATGTCGGGCTGCAGTCCGTTGAAGCTGAAGCCGCTGGAGAAATGGTTCATGCTGCAGCGACAAGATGTCATCCATTGGCGCACTGCAGAAGGGGAATCCATGCTAGCACCCAAATCTGGTGAGACCGTCATTTTCACCTCGTTCTTTGATCGCGGTCTTGCCCTCCCTTCTTCTAATTTCCTTTGCCAACTTCTGTCTTTCTATCAAATAGAGTTGGTGAATTTGAATCCCAACTCTATCTTGTACATCTCTATCTTCGCCACCCTGTGCGAAGCCTTTCTAGGGGTCAAGCCCCATTTTAATCTTTTCCGATACTTGTTCCACAAAAAGCCCCAACCATCCAAGAACAAGATCCAAACCATTGGGGGGGGGGAGGGGGGGCGGTCTCCAACTTAGGAATGAGATAAAGAAAACTTATCTCAACGTTCCTTTGAAAACCTCCCTCAAGGGCTGGCACAGAGAATGGTTCTACTATTCTAATCTCGAACCTTCTCTGCCTTCTTTCATTGGTTCTCCACCAACAATTCTGCCCAGCTGGTCTTTAGTGCCAAATTATGATGAAATGGGACAAGTATACCAATTGATGGAGAAAATCAACCTCCTGAAGAGCTCGGGGCTGACTGGTCCCTGGGTGGCGAGGTGCTTCCTGAACCGCCACACCAGACCTCTGAAGGCCAGGAGCCACTTTGGCTGGGACTACCAAGGCAAGGATGATCCCAGCCGTGAATACCCCAACATAGCTGACAAGAATTAGGTCACTGATACCCTACTCAGCTTCTTCGTCAATGGGGTAGTAGAGATTGAGGACGAAGAACGCGCCCCCACGCCCTATAGCTAGAGCAGGCCTCGGCCACAGGTAATCTTGAAAGATTGATATTGGATTGTAATCCTTTTGTGATGAATGTCTATGGATTTCTGTCTTGGATTGTTATGCAATGTATGATGTATGTCGTGGAAATACTTGCAGGACTGTGTGGAGTTTGAGAATGACTCCCAAAATCAGCCGGCCATCAAACCGAAGAAGTGGCAGCCAGCCCTTTTGTCACCCAACCCAGCTCCAAATGGGCTAGGAAGAAACCATTTGAAGACCCGAGCAAGAAGAAGAAAAGCACGCCAAGTACAGCACCGGGGAGCCTGAAGATTAAGGATCCTGTCAGTTTAGCTCCTAGGTCGCCAAGCCCAAGACTGGTGTCACCAAGCCTAAGGCCAGCGCCCCAAGCCCAAGGCTAGCACCGCCGAGTGCCTCAACACCCCAGTCGGTTGCATCAGGAACAGAGCCGACTGGGGCGAAATTACCACCACCAATTGCTACGCCGACTGGCCCGACAACCGGCAGCTCTCCACCGTTGAGCAGGCTATCAAGCCCCTCGCCGACGTCTTCTGGAGCTCTCCTGTGGAAGTTCAAGACTTCCAAGAGGTAAGCAATTTTCAATCTTCTAAGAATCTTGAATGATGTGGTAGTGGCTTGATATTTGACATATTGTGCAGGAAACGAGTTGACATAGATCCTAAGGGGACTATGCCACCAGCTCCTGTCACCGAGCCCATCCTAGTTGAGCCAGAACTAGTAACGTCATCTGCCGAGCCAGAGGTTGCCCCAGCTGCTGAAGCTAAAGTAGTCCTGACAGTAGAGTTACCAGCACTGGCCAACCAGGGAGTGGATGCTGAAACTGCTACCCCAGCCCCCGAGCAGATCGCCGAAGATCCTACAGCTACCGAACTCAGGACCACGACCCCATCATCGTCAATATTGTCGTCTTCTAATGAAGGAGATCTCCCCAGGCTCGAAGCCCCACCACGCAACTTCCCAAGGACTTTTTATTGGGTCACCCCCGAGGGAGTTGCAGAGAGCTATGAGCACGACGAGGAAGCAGCATTGAGGAAGCATAGAAATCTCATACATGCTGCAATCGCTGCATCCAAGGGAGTCCAGGTATGTAGCGAATCTCGCTATGTTGGGTTCTTGACAGTTTCCGTTGATATGGTATTCTGCCATTTAACTCTGATTTCCCCTGGTTTGTTCTGAGCAGAAGATCGTCGATCGCTCAGAGAAGATGATAAGGTCCTGACCGAGCTCTCCCCTAGCTCCAACAACTACGCTAGCTCCAGGTAGCCAAAGACAACTGGAGCGGACTAGCCAAGAGAGGGAAACGTGGCTGAGGGGGTCGGTAGATAAGCTCAGGGATGAAAACTGGGCCCAAGCTGAAAAGATCAGAAGTAAGTCTTCTATGTTATCCTCCCGAGTGAATCCCAAGTAGTATTTCTCCAGTGTTGTTGATTCCCGACTGCCTTGTTGAGTTTTGACTGCAATCTTGAGTTCTTGACTATTTTGATTTGCAACCCTCAAAGCCGAGCTAAAAGCCCAGGCAAAGGAGAGGGAAAAACAAGATGAAAAGCTGAAGGAAGTGGAGAATGCTAAAGCCAAGGTGGAGGCCGACTATGCTAGTAAGTCTCCCGCTTGACAATGATCTTGGCTCGACTGCTTGTTGCTTCGACTACGTGTCTCGGCTAACAAATATTCTTGTTGATGCATCTGAATAGCTTCAAAAGCCAACACCCAGATTTAGTTTGGCGCCTTCATGGAGGAAATCAAGATGATCAAGGAGTCACGGGAAGTCCTTGTTGGATCCGTGAAAGGGCTCTTGGACATCATGGAACCTCACTATCCTGGGACCAGCTCCAGTACCGTCACCTAGGTGCAAGAACGCCTAAGCAAAGCCCCGAGTATCTTGAAGAAGTACTCGAATGAGTGTGTAGCTGTCGGCGTCGCCCAAGCTCTTGCCATGACCAAATCGATCTACCCTAGGGTAGACATCGAGGCCGTTGGTGAGGGTTTTGCCGAGGGGACGACTCCCGAAGAGGCGCCGGAGCTAATCAGCCTGGTGAGACCGACCGCGGAGGCAATAGCCAGGGACCTGGGCATGTAAAAACAGAATGATTACGCAGTCGGTGACTATTGATGAGCATATATAACTTTTTCAAAGGCATTTGTAAATATCTGTAAAATGCTGCCGAGTACTTGGTTATTCTACGTTGTCATTAGCTTTACCCGACTACGTAGTCAGCGCCGAGTAGATGGAAAGGAACTTTAAAAAGTTCATCTCTGAGAGCTATACTTGGGTAAACTTAGCATAATCGTTGTAGGACTTCATGACTTAGATAAAACAAGCTCTGATTTTATTAATAATGCACATAATACATGCAGCCCCCGACTCACTACTTGGTTGGGACAAACAATGTAGTGAGTCAGAGAAAAAAAATCTTTATTCATATGTATAGAGGAAATACAAGGCTCAGGTATAGAAAGGACGTAGCTATTCTATATTCCATGAGTTGCTGACTAGGGCACCATCTTTAGTTTTTAGTCGGTAGGCGCCCGGATATGTTACCTCAGCGATAATGAACGACCCTTTCCATATAGGGGATAGTTTATGCCTGTCTTTGGTGGTTTGTATTTTTCTCAAGATGAGATCTCCCACCAAAAAGGCGCGGTCATGAACATTTCGATTGTGATAACGACGTAGGCCTTGAAGATACCTTGCCGACTAGATAGTTGCGATGTCCCTTGCCTCCTCCAACTGATCGAGTTCGACCAGTTGGTCTCTGTTTGATTTGTCTTCTGAGTGGGCCCGAACTCGTAGAGAGCCGAACTCCAACTTGGTTAGCAACATAGCCTCAGCACCATAGACTAGGAAGAAAGGGGATTGCCCTGTTGCCCAACTAACCGTGGTTCATAGAAACAAGAGAATAGATGGGAGTTCTTGTACCCACTGCCCTACATATGGTTGTAATCTGTCGGATATCCTAGCCTTGATACCTTGTAAGACCATGCCATTGGCACGCTCGACCTACCCATTACTCCGTGGGTGTGCCACAGAAGCATAACAGATCTTGATGCCGAAGTCGTCATAGAAACCTTGAAACATGCCGCTAGTGAACTGAGTACCGTTGTCCGTTATGATGTGGTTAGGAACTCTAAATTAGTATAAAATACTCATGATGAAGTCTTTTGCTCGTGCCGCTATGATGGTAGCAATAGGTTTTGCCTCGATCCACTTTGTGAATTTATCCACTGCGACGAACAAGTGTGTGAACCCTCCTAGCGCTTTCTTGAACGGCCCGATCATGTCAAGTCCCCAAACTGCAAAGAGCCAAGAAATTGAAATTGTTTGAAGTTCTTGAGCTGGAAGATGTGTTTGCCTTGCATAGAATTGGCATCCCTCGCATGTGCAAACTATGTCTTTAGCATCTGTTACCGTAGTCGGCTAGAAGAAACCTTGTCTGTAAGCCTTTCCGACTAACGTCCTGGATGTAGCGTGGTTGCCACAAATACCTGAGTGGATTGACTGCAGAATCTGTTTGCCCTCCTCGTGTGTGACGCAACACATGAGGACTCTGGATTCACTTCGACGGTACAGGTCTTCTCCAACTACAAGAAAACATTTGCTTCGATGTTTAATCCTCTCGGATTCGCTGCGATCTTTTGGGAGTTCGTCATCTAAGAGGAATTTAAAAATTGGAATCTGCCAGTCTTGAGAGATGATTAGAACTTCATTTGTTGCCGGGTTACGTTCATCTCCCGACTGTTGAAGCACTGTTTCTTCTTGACTGATGGCTCCAATGGTTGCTCGACAAAAATCCTAGTCGGGACCACTTCTCGTTTAGATCCCATGTTGGCTAATTTGTCTACAGCTTCGTTGTATTATCGTAATACATGAGTTATCTCCAGCCCATCGAATTTGTTTTCCAGCTTTCGTACCTCCTAGCAATACTCCGCCATATTATCGTCGAGACATGTCTAGTCTTTCATGACTTGGTTGACCACGAGTTGAGAATCCCCGCGTACAACCAGTCAGCGGATGCCAAGTGATATGGCAATGTGGAGCCCGTGGATGAGTGCTTTGTACTTGGCAACATTGTGGGAAGCCGGAAAGTGAATCTAGAGAACGTACTTCAGTTTTTTGCCTGTGGATGACGTCAGCACGAAGCCAGCCCCTGCTCCGCCGATCCGTACAGAATCGTTGAAGTACATTGTTGTCACGTCCGGATTTTTCGTTTTCTATTCTTTTCGTCCAATTTCAAAAATCCACCTCTGGTTTATTCGCCTCAAACAGCTTAATGAAAAATTTCATAATAAAAAGGATTTAATATGATTAAATAATTAATTACTGTGTGATTTGTTTCTGTTTTCTTAATCGGGGTTATTTGAATTTCGAAAGTGGAGCTCGTTTCCCAATTTATTTTTCCCCCGGATTCAAAGGTTCTAATTTTCGCATCCGTACCAATTTCTAGATTCTTCGGAGGTTCGATTTCATTCTCTAATTCTGCAGATAATTCCAACAAATTTTAGGGTCCGAATTTGGCAATTTCCGAAAGCCCCCTGCTTTTTTTCCTTTTATTTTTCCCTTCCTTCCTCTCCTTTTCCCTTCTTCCACTCAGCCCCTGCCCTTCTTCCTTTTTCTATTCTGCCCCTTCTTCTACCTTCGGCAGGGAGGCCGAAGGCCTCCTTCCTGGCGCCGTGGCTGGCCCACCTGCCGCTGCCCTGCGCCCCTATGCCCTTGCGCCCGCGCCGAGCCCTGGTCCAGCCTGCTCCTGCGCTGCTGCCAGAGCCCGGTCTGCCGCCTCCGCCTGCACCGCGCCCCGGCCTGGCCCACGCCGACACGTCGCGCCTCCTTCGCCACGCCGCTTGGCCCATCCCGTGCGCCGCCCTAACTGCCGCCCGCCCTAGCGGCGAGCCGCCCCTATATATATGTGCAGCCGTCATCGTATTCCTCTTCTCCCGAAGACAGCGCCGCTGCCATCTTCCTCCGCAGCCGCGCGAAGCCGACGCGCCGCCACTGCGCCGAGCCGCCGATGCCGCCGGTGAGCACCGCCACCCCTGCGCCGTTTTCCCTCGTCGCCCTCGCCTGTGCCCTGCTTCCCCGGCCGACGCCGTCGTCGCCCTCGCCTGCCTCCGGTTCCCTGGCCAACGCCGCCGAGCCGCCTCCTGTTCCCGGCCGACGACGCCGCCGCCAGCTGACGCCGGTCCGCCGCTGCTCGCTGATGGCGGTCCCAACGTCTTGGACCGCCCTTGGGCCGGTCTGCACCGCCCCTGCACCAGTCTGGACTGCCCCTGCGCCGCTCTTGTTCCGCCGGCCGGCCAAGGCCGAAGCAGGGGTAGAGTCCTGTTTCCCCCTGGTGGCTTTGACACGTGGGACCCGTATATGAAAATTCTCCTTGATCTACATGTTGGATTTCCTAGATTAATCTCAGCCGTAGGTTTTCTTAGTCTAATCTTGCCACATCATCTCGCCATGTCAGCCCTAGATCTTGCCCTGTCATCACCACATCATCGTCACATTATCCAATCCGGTACACATGTTGCCACGTGGCATCCACGTCGTCAGGTCCACCGTACCTCTCATTCTTCTGATCCGTAGACCGAGTCCATCATGAACCACCTCACTGACCAGTGGGCCCCGCTCTTTTTCCTAACAAAAATAATTCAATTTTTGAATTTTAAATTCCACAGAATATTCTCGAAATATTCCCTTTTCTTTTCTCCTAGGTTTTTCCTTGTTCCTGATCTTCTGGAGTTCATATTTCATCCATCCGGACTTCGATTCTACCTGTTCTTTTTCCTAAATTCTTCTAAAATCGAGCTCTACCTCCTGGTTCAGTTGGTTATTTTTAATTGATGTTATTTAGACAGTTTTCTTGTTATTTATTTATTTCCTATTGCGAACGTATAGACGCGGGAGCCGAGGAACAGTTCGCCGTAGAAGACGCAGGGCAAGGACAGTATCTGGAGCAAGGCATGTGCACTCTTTGAACATATTGGACCCAATTTATAAACTGTTTTTTGTTGTGAAACATGCATTATTTTATTTATAAATTATCGATGGGTAGCAAGACCTAATTGTTGTCATTCCATGCCTTTGATTATTGAATATCCTGTGATACCTTGTCACCCTAGCCTTTGTGAGTTGAACATAGGGGTCAACTCAGGGTAAAGTAGTAAGTGCTTAGCCCCACGCAAAGTCATTTTACAAGCAAAGTATAATAATGATTAATGATATACTTATCACTGTTTTATTTGAGCTGTGTGGCTGTGTGCTATCTTTCCGATAGCATGTGTTGCACTGTGTAGTAAACAACGGGCAGATAAAATGTTTTGGACTGGGGTGATGGGTGGTTCTGTGTGAACCTAGTAAGGGGGTAGGGTATCTGTGTGATCCTTACCAGGTTAGGTCTCTGTGTGAGCCTAACGTCGGGCTGTGTGCTATTGTAGTTTTGGCAAGTTGCCCTGGTGAATTAAGGACTTCACTTCTTAAGTCAATGATCTGAGCCTAACGTACAACCACATGCCCTAATGGGAAGGACCTGGCCCAGTAGGATTCCGAGTCTTGGCACTGCCGGCCCAGGTGGTTAGATGATAGGTTTTATGGTTAGCCATGAGTACTTTCTTGTCTGTGTGAGGGAAATGTGGCTCATGGGGGAAGGCAGTGTTGAGGCCGCACACAATGAGAAGTGTGACAATTGCACATGGCCGTTAAGAGGATGATGTATCTTGTGGGTAAAGCTGTACAACCTCTGCAGAGTGTTTAACTAATCTATTCGAATAGCCATGTCCGCGGTTATGGACATGCTTGGTGAATTCTAATGAGGGGTAGTTTGCGAAAACAAGGATGGTAATGATGCTGTGTGCAGGAAAATGTATTTAGCTATGTGGTCCTGTGTGGATGGTTGGATGGTAACACCTGTTATTTAGAGTGTTGTTTTTAACTCTATTTATAAATTGTTTATAAATGCAACTGCTGTGTTATGCAAAATAGCCTTAGCCTTTCTTTGTCAGCTGTGCATATGCATATTTCTGTGCACTTGCTGAGTATTACATGTACTCACCTTGCAATTCCCCCCAATTCCAGAAGAAAGGTTTTCGCTGTTCCCGGAGGAGTTTGCTGCTGAAGACGAGGAATAGGCCGTGTGCCCCAGTTGACTGCCTGTGGCATGTTAAGTGGAGCTTCCACGTATTTATTTTATTTCCGCTGCTATCTTGTTTTCCTTCGGCCCTTCGTGGCATAATAAATGTAAACTTTAGCCATAAGGCTTTGTCATAGTGAATTTATTAATAGATAGTTTGTTTTCCTTCATGATGTTGGCTATGATATTATTCTTGTGACTGTGTGTGCTAGTGTGATCCTGGGCTAGTACGTGTACACAGAGGGTCCTGTGTTGGGGTCTCACAATCATCCAGTACTCTAGCTTGTCCGTATTTGTAGTCGTTTGGACTTCTGTCCACTCAGCCATGAAGTTGGCTAGAGCTTGAGATTTGAGTGCTGTCCGTGGCTGAAAGATGATATCAAACACCATCAACTCGAGAACCCATTTAGTGATTCTGCCAGTGGCCTCGCGGTTGTGTAGGATGTCCCCGAGTGGATACGATGTGACAATAGTTACTTGATGTGACTGAAAATAGCGCACCAAATTCCGGACAGTGATGAGTAGGCCATATAACAGCTGCCAGAGTTGAGGATAGCTCATCTTGGAGTTGGCTAGGACCTTGCTGACGAAGTAGACTGGCCTTTGTATTTTCTGTATATGACCTAGCTCTACTCGCTTGACTACCAGCACCGTGCTGACTACTTGACTGGTTGCCGCTAGGTATAACATTAGTGGTTCCTGGGACATGGGTGATGCCAACACTGGTGGTGATGTGAGAAATTTTTTGAAGCCTTCGAAGGCTTGCCTAGCTTCGGGTGTCCAATGAAAATTGTCCGCTTTCTTCAATAGTTTGAAAAAGGGCATGCCCCGTTCACCAAGTCGGGAGATGAATCAGTTGAGTGCCGCCATGCAGCATGTCAGCTTTTGGACGTCCTTCTGGCTAGTTGGGGGTGCCATGTTCATGATAGCGTTGATTTTCTCTGGATTGGCCTTGATGCCTCGATGTGATACGATGAAGCCGAGTAGCTTTCTGGACGGTACACCAAAGACGCACTTATCCGGATTCAACTTCATCTTGAATCTCCAAAGGCTTCGAAAAGTTTCTTCCAAGTCGGCGATGAGGTCTTCCTTGGATTTTGTCTTGATTACTACATCATCAACCTACGCCTCCATGTTGCACCTGAGTTGAGTGTGTAAACACCGCTGAATTGCTCGTTGATATGTTGCTCCAACGTTTTTCAACCTGAACGGTATAGTGACATAGCAGTTTACTCCAAACGGCATAAGGAAAGAAGTCTTCAGGCAGTCCTCCTTCAAGCTAATTTGGTGATATCCCGAGTAACATTCGAGAATGCTAAGAAGTTCGCACCCCGCAGTTGAATCCACCACCTGATCTATTCTTGGTAGACCAAATGGGTCTTTGGGGCATGCCTTATTTAAGTCAGTGTAGTCGACGCACATGCGCCATTTACCGTTCTTCATCCGGACCAAGACTGGATTTGCTAGCCAATCCGGGTGGTAGACCTCTTTGATGAACCCGGCTGCAAGGAGCTTGGTTATCTCCTCCCGAATAGCATCTTTGCGGTCCTATGCGAAGGGCCGTAGTCATTGTTTGACTAGCTTGGCGTCCAGTTTGACATTGAGGGAAGGCTCGATCACCTCCCTTGGTACACCAGGCATGTCGGAAGGTTTCCAAGAAAATATGTCCCTGTTCGCCTGGAGGAAGGTGACGAGCTCGTCTTCCTATTTGGGGTCGAGTCTGGTCCCAACAAGAGCAGTTTTGGAGCGGTCGGAAGGGTCCAGGGCAACACATACAATCTCATCAGAGAAACCTCAAAGGCAATACATCACAACTGGACGTAGGGTATTACCTCATCTCGAGGGCCTAAACCAGTATAAATTGTTTCCTGTTCCTTTGCAGTCCATCAAGTTTAGGTCTCACGAGTAGCCCCATATTCTTATTGCCGATACAAAACATCGACCATTGGCGCGCCAGGTAGGAGCATTGACGAGATCATCTTCAACAAGCCTGGTGGATCCACTCACCGGAGTTGACAGCATCAACTTCTTCCTCAGACAAACAATCACCTTCGGGACCTCAACTTCGTCGCCGACGAATTCGGCAACCTTACCCTGTCTGACTTGGATTCGATCCGATCGGCCAGGCATCAAGCCGACTTCGCACCGGTCTACCTACGTAACGCTGCAGCAATCTTCGGCGACATGCTACGGCGATCTCCAATATGCCCGAGTCTAGGGACAACTCTTTCTTTTGGTGTTCGATTTGGACTTGGTTTTGAGCCAGCCGAGATCGGGCTAAGAGAGGAGGAGATCATCAATCTCCCATTCGGACTCGGCAATGCCACGGATAACTTCAATCAGCATCTGATGTGGCAAACCCGATCCCCTGAAGTTCAACTCGGATACGGCTCAGAGCCGCTCGAGATTGGATCTAGGGAGGTTGGAGTCGTTATTACCCCCCTCAACTATTCTGACTCCGACTCTCAGTCGGACTCCAACTCTCAGTCGGATAGCAGTTCGGCAAGCTTCTCTCCACCACGTGAAGTCTTTATGATATCCAAGGGTTCAACTCCCACTCAAGAGGCACGCCGACTATGAGAACAACAAGAGGAGGAAGCCAGCCGACTACGAGAACAACAGGAGGAAGACGCAAGACGCTTACAAGCTGAGCGCGATGCCCGCAATGACGATCTGTGCAAGGCTGGGTGGACTGCTCAATAAGATATCCTCTCGACCCGAGTCGGCAACCACAACGTTTTTGTAACTCCTCAACAGAACGTTGTGGCCGCTGCAACTCTACTGGATACACTGCAATTTGGGCCTGATCACCAAGCCACCCCGATGATAGTAAGGATTAAAGCCATGATCACCGCTGCTGCATGCCAGCAGCGTCCACAGTCAGGTGACACACTCATACTGACTAACAAGTCGACTTCTCCAACGGCGATCTCATCTGCCTCAACGCGACGCTAAGCGGCTGGCTCTAGTCAGCCGCACACGGAGTCACACCACACGTCACTCGGCAACCACAGTAATGACCGGTGGTGCCGACATCAAGACGACCATCGGAATAACTAGGGCGTCCGAGGCCGACTACGACGTGATCTTCGGCAAGACATCAATGCACGATGCCGCGAACGTGAGGAAGATGAGCGTTGCCTACTAAAAGATGAGAATGAGTGCTTCGGCCTCCACCATGAGCGGTTTCACTACCGTAGTCGAAGTCGGAGTCAGAGTCTTCACACAGATGAAGGTGTACCTGCCTTTACCCATGAGCTGCAACAAGTCAACTGGCCGTCAGGCTTCAAGCCGACTGGAATTGAAAAATACGACAGGAAGACCAACCCCGAATCCTGGCTCACAGTTTACACTCTAGCGATCCGAGCAGCTAGAGGAGATCACAAGGCCATGGCTAACTACCTTCCAGTTGCTCTAGCTGACTCGGCGAGGACATGGATAACATGACTTCCTAAGAGATCAATCAGCTCCTGGGGAGAACTCCGGGAACGTTTCATCGCCAATTACCAAGGAACGTACGAGAGGCCATCTTCCGAGTATGATCTGTATCAGTTGCATCAAAGGAAGAACAAGTCTCTTTGTGATTTCATCAACAGATTTTCTAAGAAGAAGAATTCAATCCCAATGATCAAGGATGAGGTCGTCATCGCCGCCTTTCGAAAAGGAGTCAAAGACGTTCATCGCTAAATTCACTCAGAAGCCTCCCAACTCTATCAAGGCTTTGTTCGACATGGCAAACAAATACGCCAACTCGGACGATGCTGTTGCTGAGGCCCTTGATGATAAAAAAGGCACCCAGATAAAAAGAGCGGAAAGACACCGATGACGCGGCCCCGACTAAAGCCGGGAACCGCAAATGCAAGTCGGATGACTTCATTGTGGCAGTCGGTCACAACTGTCTTTGACCTCTTAGAACTGAAGATTATCAGAATGACAAGTGACATGTTTAGAGGCTCACAAGCTCAAATGCAAGGATGGCATCCCCACTCCCAACTTGTGCAATATCGAACAGCTAAGTTGCTTTCTGATAAATATTTTTTCCTTTATATGATATTCCTCACTCGGCCTCGCCAATGCCGCAGTAGCTTACACCTAATAGGTGTACATTCTACGCATTTTCTGTTTTTGCTCTTAATGATTGCAAAAGTACTTGAGTAGCATAAATTCCGATCCGTGAAACTTTGCTATATGAAAGACAAACTCAAGTCACCCAAAACGCGTGTCGGGAAAGAGCCATGAGCCGACTCCCTACGCTAGGGGGCTATGACTAGTCGGGCAGTGTGTTTAAACATAAGGGGTCAACTACTCAGGGGAAATTAATATCAATAAGAGGAGGAACACATATTTACATCTGTTGTAAAATACATAAATTTTCTTCGGGTGATTGTTTTCTTCATCAGATGCTACTCATCCGATATGTTTATAATGCAGGGCCAGTTCCGAATACGCATAACAGGAACTCAAGGCTACGAGCCTATCTCGTACTCTCGAGGGCTGGAACAGTTTGCCATGACACGCTCGGACAGCAGCTTCAAGAATTACTTGGAATTTTCCATGAGGGCTATTGTCCGAGTACTCACGCCAGTCGGGACTCGAATGTCACCTTTACTTTGGTACGCTCCATGTGGGTTAATAACCGACCTCCGGCACTAGTTGGGGCTTGGGTACCACTTGGCTGGGTAGGGTATGCCCGATGAGGGTCGCTAGCCGAATCCTATGCTAATGCTAGGTTCGGGTACCTTAGTGGGTCACAACTCTACTAGGTAAGGTACGCCCCATGAGGGCCGCTAGCCGAATCCTATGCTAATGCGAGGTTTGGGTACCTTATTCGGCTAATAACTGACCTCTGGCACCAGTCGGAGCTTGGGTACCACTCTGCTGGGTAGGGTACTTGCCATGAGGTTCGCCAGCCAAATCCTATGCTGATGCAAGCTTTGGGTACCCTGTTTGGCCATAACTCTGTTGGGTAGGGTACATCCCATGAGGGTCACCAGCCGAATCCTATGCTAATGCGAGGTTTGGGTACCTTATTCGGCTATAATTTTGTCAGGTTGGGTATGCCCCAAGAGGGTCACCAGCCGAATCCTGCGCTAGGGCGGCGTTCAGGTGCCTATCTGGTAAAAACCTGGCAACAAGCCACTACTGGAGCTTTCAATCGGGAGCAGCATCAAACCCGGAATCTATAGAGGTGCTCATTATTTTTGAAGACTGGGAGACTCCAATCGTTCAATTTCCACTGGAAGACGAACTTTCTAAAGATTACAACGAAGCCGAGTAAATCAAGCGACGGAGCAAAACCTTTTTCGTAGTCAGAGAAGACCTATATCATCGAAGCGCATCCGGAGTTCTTGTGCACTGCGTCACACCTGAGGAGGCCAAGTAGATCTTGCAATATATCTACTCAGGCATCTGTGGCAACCATGCTGCATCCAGAACGTAAGTCGGAAAGGCTTGCAGACAAGGATTCTTCTGGCTGATTGCGGTTACCGATGCTAAAGTACTCATCCTGACATGCGAGGGATGCCAATTTTATAGGGCTGCGCTGGGTAGGTCGGTTTAGGCTGGCTTATTTGGTAGTAGGGCAAAGATATGAGTCCTTAAATAGCATGCCCTATTAGGTCACCCGCTGGTCGCGTTCAAATCGTGATGCAGGTGCTATTTTACAAGAACCGATTAAATAATCAGATACGCTTTACGCTAAGCCTATAGCCGGGTGTATATATTTAGGTATCTTGATTATTTACCAGGTACTAAGGATACATCCTTATAAGGATCGACAACTGGTCTTCATTAAAATTGGGGATGCAGGTATCTCTCAAGTATACCTGACCACATATTGGGTTAAAATCCAAAAAATGGTACTCGGCTTATATGCTTAGCCAAAAATTGCCCTAAGGAAAAATTCTTCCAGCTGACATGACACTGAAGAGTCTAATTTTTGGGTAGTATACTATTTGGAAAAGGCTAAAAGGTTAAAGATCTATGACTTTATGTTTAATTGTTTCACAATTAAGTACAAAGTCGGGGGCTACACCTAATAGGTGCGCCTATTCAGCACACACTATTCACATTCATCTATGAAGCCCTTCATATCCTCATTGCCAGCTGACATGAAGCAAGACATGGGAGAAGAAGCACTCGGACAAAGAGTACTTGGGAGCAATGCACTCAGGAATTCTTCACCGTGGAGGATGAGCACTTGGCATCAGTTGTGACTCAACTATGAAGGTCTTAGGGGCTGCTGTGGAGGCCATGGGCCCTGGGTACCTCATGAGAAGCATTTGGGCTACTCGGATAGAGGATGGGCCTAACCTTGTAATTAGAGATACAATAGGACTCGGCATACATAACCTTATATGATAAGGAAAGGATATAGTCCTAGTCGGGCACGTTGTATTCCTAGAAGGAAATCCCTTGGTCAGAGTCCGACTGGGATTCCTACTCTGTAACCCCGTGCCTCGGTATATAAGGGGAGGCAGGGCGCCCCCTGAGGGCAGAAGAAGAAGCACAATCTCATCAGAGAAACCTCAAAGGCAATACACCACAACTGGACGTAGGGTATTACCTCATCTCGAGGGCCTGAACCAGTATAAATTGTTTCATATTCCTTTGCAGTCCATCAAGTTTAGGTCTCACGAGTAGCCCCATATTCTTATTGCCGATACAAAACATCGACAATGGGCGATATGAACCACCTCAGATATGCGGCGTACGCCGCATCTGAGTGTGGCCTGAACTCGGTGATGACCTTCTCTGTCACTAAAAGCCATTCATCTACGTACCTCTGTATGTGAGGGCCCCACAAAGTGTCCATGCTGCATCAGTCTTGTTGCAATCAACGAAAGATTAGAAAAATGCAACCAATAGTTAGATATTTGTAAACATCACTACTTAGTGTAAGGTTGAAACATTGTTACGCACACATGATAGCGTGCTGGCACGGACGATTCCCTAGAGAGGAGAAAGTTCTAGCGCAGTCTGAACTGTCACATCACACGCTGAGGGCAGCGTGGCTCGACGAAGATATCGAAAACCAACGTTGCCATCCTCATCCAGTATGCTTGGTCACGTGTGCACATACTGGAGAGCCCGTTGGGGGCACAACTCTAGATCTCCGTGGCACTGTAACACTCCTAGAGCACGTCATCGGGTAGTAGATGGTCGAACTCCATCATGGACTCTTGGTAGGCCCTCCTGATTTGCATGTGCACCCATGTGCGTTGTGAAAAATTGTACATATTTTTGTTAGTGTTAGTTAATTTTTACCTCAGTTGGATAGCAATAAAAATATGAAATTAAATTACAGAATGCTATGAGTACCTGATGGTGGCACCAAATAGTGCCCATCATGGGATGGTCCTCTGGTGAAAGCCTATAAAAGTGTGCTTGTAAGGCGAACGATCAACAGTAGGGCGTGCTATCGCAAAACGCTCGGCCGCCCAAAGCTACAGAAGTAGGGGACATCCACCGATGATTGAACCTGGGTCAGTCTTTGATGAGGACATCACTTCTTTAGAGACACACTTATAACCTCCTCATGTTGAACAAGATGCGCCACAGATTTAAGGACCAATTACTCGCGCACGTGCCCGTCAACTTAATCGCCAGGTGAACGCGTTCCTAAGCTTACATGGAAATATTTCTACGAATGGCATACTATTTAATTCTTGTGATGATTTTATTGTTATTAGGAACCTGGGAAAAGACCATGGAGAATAGCTCAAGAAACCAAATATTAAAGTGGAGACAACAAATGCAAGTAAACTCCTATTCCTGAGACCGATTCGGTTTCGGGCTGGGAGACATCATCAACTTCAAACATCCATAACTTTTGATCCAGAAGGAGTTACGGGGCCTACAAGTACTTGTTGGAAAGCTTATGAAGTTTACTTTCATATGGTTTTGGTTTCATGCCAAAATTCCTCCTAAGCTATCCAGAATCATCAAAATAAGTTGTATCATTTTTCCTATCCGAGTCAGTTTGGGCCTATGGGTTTTGTAATTGTGTCGTGGGCCAAACCCATAAGGAGTGCGCCCCTCATAGGGCAAACCCTCACCCTAGGACATCCTAACTCGTATATATTCAGTAGCCATCACCGTTTAGGTTGGGTTTTGCTTAGATTACTCTGTTTTTGAACAGTTTCGCCGTTTATCGGTTTGTGAGACCCCAACTTCGAGAGTATAATCATTCATCTGCAAGTTGAGTTGCAATCTTCCTTGTTCTTGCTTGTGTTCTTTGATTCGCATGCAGGGATTAGCCTTCGTGGTGAGGTCAACCAGGCAGCGCAGGTTGATAACAAGAGGAGACGTGGTGCTGCGATTGCAGGGTTCGGGCCTTGGTGATCAGAAGCCGGATCGTGAGTGTCTATTCTCCACCAAATCGAGAGTTATCTATACCTGACGGAAGATCGGGCACTGTTAACGCTAAAATTTGGAATGATTCTTTATCAGATTTGGTTAAGAAAAAAATCACAGTCAACTAGCAGAAATTAATCTGGAGGAAGCCGGGTTTGAGAAGGGATCATGAAGACCACGGAAAGGAAGTTAATATCTTATTTATTAATTAGGCAATGTTAGTATTTCTTTCTTTTAGGAAACCTGATCTCGTGTTCGATCGGGTTTTATTAGTGTTTTCCTTCGGTAATTAGGAAATCGTGTGTCGTGTCCAATAAGGACTTGTATCAACTCGGGGTATAAATACATATGCCCGGGTACCTTGTAAATCATCACACAGATCAATATAAATTCGGCGCATCGCCACCTGTGGGCACCCCGGAAGTGCATTATGAAGAGTAACTATTATGCCAACGTGAACTATCTAGATGGACGGGGTCTCGAATAAAACCCGAATAAATGAGGTAACCATCCATCCTCATCGCAGACTTGCCATAATCTTTACCCACTCACAATACAAATCCAAAATGCCGAGAAGTGTACAAATGAGATAATCATAAGGATAGCTTGCCAGTCCTCCCCGTCATACGCCCGTCAAACCACTCAATGGTGACGACCAAACACGATACGTACCCCAGAGGACTCGAACCACAATAGCTATCCCCCAACCATCTCAATTATACACAACTCATACTCATGTTCAGCTAGTCCCCAGAAAAGCGACTAGCCTCACACTTTCATCGCCAGCAATTGATAAACATCACAAGTACTCTAAATATGGATAAACGAGCAGCAGAGTTACAAATATTACATAAAGGGTTCACACCCTAATTCATCACAAAGTGACACAAAAGATTTGCAGTGGAATATAAACACAAGACAAGAACCAGTGGTGCCAAAACCCATACCACAGGGCAACCGACTGGGGATAGAGCTCAACTTCAACTACAAATTATCATCGCCGCCCTCGGCGGGATAACAGTAGACCAGATCAGCTTCGTCGTTGTCCTCACCTAAAAGATGCAGCGTGAGCACACAAGTACTTAGAAGACTTATACAATATTAATAGAACAAAGGAGTAATGCTAGTCTCTATATCAAGGAGTATGGCTATGTTGATCTGATTTTGCATAAAGCCAAGTTTGTTGAACAAATATACCTTGAAACTATAAGCATTTTGAGAAATAACTCAATCTGAAATTTTAGGACAGCAAGCTTATAGTTCTGAAAATGGAAAATAAATGAGCACAAACCATGCTCTAAACATCATCCATGGGCCACCATTGCCCAAACAATTATGCTACACAAGCATATCCTCCATCATGACTAAACCAAGTCATATTTAATAATAAAACCTTTCATATAAAAACCATTCATCATTAATCATAAAAATCTCTTATATAACCCATCCATCCATGACTATCCTAAGTCATGGTAACCACATAATCCCAAGTTGGATGCTAACATGAGTGAGGAACACATCAAGCGGTCGTCCGTAACCATGGACACGGCTATTCAAATAGTTCTTACTTTGATCAGAGGTGTACATCTTTACCCACATGATGTGATAGAAGCCAAACGGCTACACTCTAGTTTGATTCGTATCCGTCGGTACCCACACTCTACACATTGAGTGTGGACTAAAGGTCATAACAGAACCTTTTGCACGCTTAGCCCCAACCACCTAAACCACGTCTGGGCCCCCGACGACTTAGTCGCGTGCGTGCATGGCAACTAAGGCGGGCTCACCGTCGCGGGAGGCACCTCCGGCCAAGTTATGGATTCACCAAGTGCAGGCTCGCAGTGCAGTCTCGCACGAGGTCCTCCAAAGGTCTCCCCTCATGACTGACGGACGGGCGTAGATGGTCACAGCCTCCCGTGCTACTGAGTTAAGCCATCCCATAACCGGCGTGTGGAAGTACGTAGGGTGCTTGAATAGACGTCAACATGTTCGGTCCTTAACGACCCAGACGGAGCTACGTGCATCGGGGAAACACCATCCCTTCATCGCCCTATCATCCGTCTAAGTCAAACATATTCTCAATTATTAATCAGAAGTTATTCTTGTCAGATTTTAACCCATCTATTCGCATTAAACTAGTTTTGAACCGATAGCTCCAACTATCGGATTTTGCTAAGTCTAGAATAAGCATGTTTAAGCATTCGGTAAAATAAAAGTATTTCAAAGTCCTTAACCAGTGGTGACAAGGTATCAACATGGTATCAACAATCAAGGGATGGAAATGCATACAATTGGGTATAATTGACTCTACCCCTTTTCCCCATTTTAAACGGACCAACACATGCATATAGATATTGTTTTCGCAAACAAATCACTTTATTGAAGACATAGGTTCAATATGCTTAGATGCTTGCCTTGCTGCAGCGATAGGTCACTCTCAAGCTCTAGGTTAATCTCCACGTACTCCGTATCCTCAGAATCTATCGATAAGAAGCAATATGCAAATAAGAAGCAATTAAACATGTCTATGCAACATGATCAATTAATTATGAGATAATTAAAAGAAGGTAGGGCATGTCCTAATAAGATTTTAGGAGAAATAACAAGTCATTTGCATCTCTAGATTGGGAGATACAAAAATAACAAGGTAGGAGGGCTGAAAATGACAGTTTCGTAATTATTTATATTGTAACCTAAGTTATTATATTTAACTGACATTTTCCGTTAAGATTTCAAGAAGGCAAGTATTTTTATATCAAAGAGCATAACCTACCGGTTCGAACAAAATTTGGTTCACTGAAATTTGATTTAAAATGATTTAGTTGTGAATTTTACAAGTTTATCAAAAAGAAAGGTTAGAAAAATACTTAGACCTATTTTGAGAGGTAGTTTTGTCAAATACAAATTATCCACAGTAGAGGTTACAATTTTCTGAGTTAAACAAAAGTGGTTTCATATTTTTAGCAATTAGGATGAATTTTCTAGAAATTTATAAACTTCTAGGTTATAAAGATGTATATAAAAGATATTTCCATTTTTAGAGAAAAATACTACACAGAAGTTCTCACTTTTTATTTTACCAAATTAAATAGCACAATTTTATGAATCCACAGAAATTTGGTTTACCTCAAAAGGAGTTATAATGCATTTTATAGAATTATTCCAAGTTTCTAAGTATAAAATAAATTTCTTTTGCTTCATTTTATTTTATGGGTAAATGAGTTAAAGTGACAAAGATATGGATTTACAAAGTTGAGCTATTTTTCTGTTGGAAAAATATTTCAGTTTAACATTTTTCTTCTTTTTCTTTTTCTCTCTTTCTTTCTTACAGGTGGGGTTAGCGCGGCATAAAGACAAAGCAGAGCAGGCGCAGACAGGGACAAAGGAACGGACCGTCCGGTGCAGGAGTGGATGGTCCAGCGTGGCGAAACAGAGGAGGTGCAAGCAGTTCGGGCCGCTGGCTCTGTTCGCCGGCGCCGGCGGCGAACGGCGGCTCGGCTGAGGACGCGGCCAAAAGGGAAAATATAGAGGATACCAAGGCGAACACATCGGTGGTGTTCTTGTGGCCGACGGTGGCCGGAAACTCGTCGGCGGCGAGCTCTAGCGGCGGATGCTCTCGGGACGGCACGTCAAAAGGAGCTACGACTCGATTCAAGGCAAACTAATACATGCACAGGCATTCACTTGGTACCAGGAGGCTCATCGAAGGTCTTGTTGAGGCTGGCCGCGCTTGGACGTCGGTGGTGACGGAGAAAATGGCTCGGCGGCGGCAGAAATCTTCTGGACGACGGCGTTGGCTCGACTTGCTGTTTGCACGGTGAAAACAACCCATGCAGGAGGTTAAGAAGGTCACGAAGATGTTAGCAGTGCAAGGAATCGATCTAACTCTCACCGGGGAGGGAGAAATCGGCGGCGGCGGCAGGCGGCCGGACTTGGGGACGACGGCGCCGATCTCGGCGCTCGGGGCTTCGCAACTCGATTCCTTCGGTTTGCGGGCTTCTGGAGGTACGGCGACACTGGAGGGGCGGTGGTCCGGTCAGACTTGCTCCGAGGAGGCCGGAATGGCGAGGTGACGCCGGCGGCGGCGGTGGAGAGCCGAGAGCGAAACACGGCGGCGCTCCGGCGACTTCGGCTGGCAAACCTAGGACGGTAAAGTGCGAAAATGGAACGATCAAAGCTTGTAGATCATGTTCCCGGGGTCAAGAAGGGATGGAACTCACCGGATCTAACTTGGTTTCTGTCGAACAATATCGGCTGAGGGGAAGATGAAGCTGCGGCCGGTTTTTCCGAGGTGGAGGCCTGGGTTTTCTCTGGAGAACACGATGTGGTCGAGGAGGAGATGTCCATGGCGAGTTTGGAGGAGAAATGGTCGATGTTCTCTGGAGTTGAGCTCATCTATGTCACTCTGTGCCTTCTGTGTACTGAGTGAGGAAGAGGAAGAAGGTGCTGACACGTTGGCTCATGCAAATTGAGGTGGCTCCAGCTCTACAGTGCCCAGGGTGGGTCCCACATGTCAGGAAACAATGTTCTACACATATTTAGCTAGATTTACTCTATGCACTTGTGGGTCCAAGTAGTGATGGTCTAGGAGAAAGAGAGGAGTGTGGGTGAATTTCCTGGTGCATCACACTGTCACATGCTATAGTAAGGCTGACAAGTGGGCCAGGCTCTTGTGGGTCCCACAGGTCAGTGAAATAGAGAGGAGAATACTCTAGAGACTGTTTTGTGAGCTGTATGGACAGCTGTCTTGCATCTGTGATTTCAGCAGATAAATAAGGGAGATAAATTATGGGAAAATTACTGGAGGTAGAGGAAGATGTGTTTAACATTCTGACCAAATTTTGTGGTTAGAAGTGATCTGGTTTATTTTTGGCGAATTTGCAAAGTGGGGTCACTGATCCAGTTTTTCTGCAGCTTGATTCATGTCCCTAGGGCTTTGCTCCTATTATTTCATGTGACTTCTTTGGGAATTAAATTGAGCCAAAATTACTAATGGTAGAGTTAATGGTGTCACACCTGTTGGTAGAATTTCACTGCCTAATTAATCTTCATTTTTATTTGGTGAATTTTAGAAGTAACCTAACTTATTTCAGCTAGCTTCCTAGTTTAGCTGATTTGAGGGACTTGGTTGAAGTATTTATTGAAGTGATAAAATTATGTAAAATTTACAGTGGATTGATTTGGTGGGATAGTGTTCACAGGGATTTTTCCATGATTTTATGCGCAACCTAACATCTTCAGAAAAATCCTTAGACTGTACACATGCATATGTCATAGAGAAGGATCCAGGCTGAAACTTGTTTGGAATTTTTAAGAGGTCTAAACTAATGAAATAAATTCTGGAAAAATTATATTAATTCATGGTAACTAAACTAGTATTTGAATAAATTATTTTCCATATATGTTTCTGGGAAGTTTGTTGCACTGTTAGCAGTTGATCCATTTTTGCCGATAGGGTTTTACTATTGAGAGTCTTGAAAATATTTGCAAACTTTAAATTGTGCATTCTAATGACAGTAGGTCATGGCACTAATTACCTGAAGTTAGATTTGGGGCTGTGACACCATCCTTTTCAACGGGTTCTTCTCGAGCCGGGCTGCATCGGTTAAGTTCGACCTCCTGCGAGAGGGTAAGTCTCGTTACCCCTATCGGCTAGGACTTCCTCGGTTAGGTCCAATATTCTAGTCGGTCTACGGTAGTCGGCTTACCACGATATATCTATTCTGTCTATGGCTGCATCAGTTAAGTTTGATCTCATAGTCTGAGTAGGTATATCACATCACACGTGCATAGATTTTATCAGCTTATTAGGGGTAATTTATCATCAGTTTGTACTGCATCGGTTAGGTCCGATCTACTAAACTGCTTGTGATAAGCTTTTCCTGCTAGGTTGATAGATTTTATGCAAGCGTCTTATTGGGGTGTATAGCCGATAAGTTATCGTATATTACGTTACAATTGCATTAGATCTATCGGCTCACTGAGGTTCTTTTATCATTATTAATTTGTGCTGTATCAGTTAAGTTTGACCTACTAGATTGATAATGATAGATTTATCCTTGATAAGCCGATGGGTGTTCATGCAATGTTTTATCGGAGTGCCTAGCCGATAAGTTATCTTTTATTAAATACAGCCGACTGCATTACCTTTATTTTATGTCTCTGCACTATCATCAGTTTTCTAGCCAATGTACATGTTTTATTGGTAGTCGGCTGATTTATTTATTTATATTATTATCGATTTCCTAGCCGATACACAAGAGATTTATTTATTTTGCTTATTTATGCCATCATCGGCTTTCAGTCGATGTATAAGTGCTATAGTTCATATCGGCTATCGGCCGATGAAACGAGTCCAAATCGGCTTCCAGCCGATTGACTCAATGGTTTAATATTTCTCTCCTTGTCAATTGCAGGGTCAAATTGACTGGCACGCCTCGAACCTCGAATTTAGGACCTGCACTGGAGTTAAGCAAATCTCTCAGGCCTTCGCGTGTCTAGCGCATCGAACCAGATCATCAGCTCGTTCTCAACGCTGCTGGTGATTTTCGGTGTCAACAAGTTTTTGGCATGCCTGGTGGGACACGGAATTTCGACATGGCCGGAAAAGAGATCAAAATAGACAACGTGATTCCGGTCAGCATGGAAGATCTAACTGACGAGCATAAATAGCAAGTCGAGCAGAATATGGCCAATTTTCAGAAACTCTGTTTGGAATCTTTAGGCATGACACGACAAGGGCCGATTTAGAAAATACAATTTCCAAAACCAGTTCTGGTTGGTGAATCGAGCCGTGCATCACCTGAAAGTCCACCAAAACCCTTACAAGAGATGGTAAATGAAGCAGTGCATCACGCGCTTGTCATTCAATCAGGAATATTGGTGAACACGCTGCATAACCTTATCAAGAAGGCAGTGGATGGGTCGATTGCTCAAGAACCTAATCGAGGTCCTATTTACCTTCCGCCAAAAATAGAGCCAAATCAAGTCACTTATGGCCCCAGAAAAGACGTACCGGAAAACTTGTTTTCACAAATACAGAACCAGGCTGGGGGGGCAACAAGATATTCCTTCAGGATACCATCAAACGGCTTATTATGGGGGGGTATCAACAAAATTACCCAGGAGGTGTTCCCGATTCAGGTAATTATCAGAGAGAATATCCTAAGCAGAATCAGCTACCAAATCCACCTATACAATATCAACAGGAGATCCCAAGGGAGGAGGATTTATCAACAAGGGTTGCAGAAATAGTAAGAGAACAGTTTGGGATAAAACCAAAGGAGCAAACATTTATGTATCGGCATTCGTATCCTGAGTGGTTTGATAGAGTTCCATTACCACACTGATACAGAGTCCCAGATTTTTCTAAATTCTCAGGACAGGACAACATATCTACAGTAGAGCATATTAGCCGATTCTTGGCACAGTGTGGAGAGGCATCGGTTGAGGAGGCTCTGAGGGTTAGATTTTTTCCCTTGTCATTGTCTGGATCAGCTTTTACATGGTTCTCTTCATTACCACCAAATTCAGTTCGGGGATGGGCCGATCTGGAGAAACAGTTTCACAAGTATTTTTTTTGCTAGGATCCATGAGATGAGGCTGACGGACCTAACATCGCTTAAACAGAGGCCAAACAAAACGGTACCGGCGGTTTCGGGACGTTAGAAACCGATGTTATAGTTTGAATCTAAGCGATGGGCATCTAGCCGAGTTGGCTTTCTAGGGTCTCTTAGCTCCCATTAAAGAGAGTTTTTCATCGTAGGAGTTCGAGAGTCTAGCGGACCTTGTACAGAAGGTATTGGCTCATGAAAGCCGATTTCAAGAAGCAAAAAAGGAGAAGTTTCAGAGAAGGGTTGCTCAGGTGCAAGCTTATTCATCGGACTCAGATGATAAAGGATCCGATGTTGAAGTTGGATTGGCGGAGTGGGCTAGAAATAAGAAATCAGTATCGTGCCCGTGGGTAAAGGATATCGGTAAGGAAGAACGATATGATTTTGACATCAATAAAGCCGATAAAATCTTCGATCTATTGCTACAAGAGAAACATATACAGCTTCTGCCAAATCACGTAATTCCATCAGCCAAAGAGCTAAAGAAGAAGAGATATTGCAAGTGGCATAACACGATATCGCACCACACCAATGAATGCAAGGTTTTTTGGCAACAAATCCAATCGGCTGTCGAACAGGGAAGGATCAAATTTGAGGACAAAAGGCCGATGAAAATTGACGGACATCCATTCCCCGTGAACATGGTTTATGCGGGATCATCGATGAATCAAGCCGATGAAGGAAGGTATCGAGAATTTAGAAGATCTAGAATTACTTCATCGCAGCTGATAGATAAATATTCAAAGCACGAAGAGGAACAACGGGCTTCGTCATACGAGGAGGGATACAATCCACATTGGGATTGCCTGTTCTTTCAATTTTGCTGGGAGCGAGGGATAAGACTGCCATCGATCAAAGATTGTCCTGAATGTAATGCTACAAGATCTCAGAATTTTGAGCGTGAAGGATTTTCACAAGATCAGCCGCTTGAAAAACGAGCGTCGGTACGTAGCCGATTAGGGCCGATCCATGAAGAATTTTTTGAAGAAAATAATGGAGAGGGATTGCGTGAAAACAACAAATCCAAAATTCTCAGTGGTGTCCTAGTGGAATATTTACAAAAAATCAGAAAAGAAGGGCACAGCGGTTACGGCACCGAGAGCAACAGGAAGAACAATGGCGAGATCACGAGGAAGCCGATCATCGTCACAAGAGGACTAAACGGGTATGGTGTGTGAAGAGAAGTGACGATGAGGTCAATCCATCGGCTTCGGTAAACATGGTTTTCTTTTTGCCTCAGGAGTATAAAGCACTTTCATCTGATGAGGAGGGCAATGAAGAGGTTTTTGCTTAGTTAACGCTGCAACCCGATCGGGCTATATTTGATAAGCCTGAAGAATCAAAGCATCGGCATTTGAAGCCATTATATATCAAGGGTTATGTGAATGGGAAGCCGATGATGAAGATGCTGGTTGATGGAGGGGCAGCTGTTAATCTAATGCCGTATGCTACGTATCGGAACCTGGGGAAAACCGCTGAAGATTTGATCAAGACAAATATGGTGTTAAAAGATTTCGGCGGGAATCCATCGGAGATGAAAGGCGTATTGAATATGGAATTAACAGTGGGAAACAAGACATTACTTACCACATTTTTTGTTATCGATGGAAAAGGATCATATAGTCTGCTCCTTGGCAAGGATTGGATTCACGCAAACTGTTGCGTGCCCTCGACGATACATCAAAGTCTGATATAGTGGCAAGGAGATCAAGTTGAGATAATCCTAGCAGATCAATCGACCAACATTGCAATGATCGATTTGCTGGTCTGGGAGGCCGAAGGCGTTGATTGTTTGTCTGGAAAAGTATGAGAGGGGGATTATCTTAAGATCACCAGTTAGGAGATATAGCCGATTCGGCAAGTCGGCTCATAATTATTACTCTGATGGGCACCATTGAAGATTTCGAAGGAAAGTTGGGACAAGGGTTTACGTTGGCCGATGATTTGGAAGAAATTGATATAGGACCAGGAGATAGGCCAAGGCTGACGTACATAAGTAAAAAATTGCGTCCTGAATTTCGAGAAGAATTGATAAAATTGTTGAAAGAGTATCGGGATTGTTTTGCTTGGGAATATCATGAAATGCCAGGGTTAAGCCGATCAATTGTTGAACATCGGCTTCCTATTAAACCAGGATATCGGCCGTTTAAACAGGCTCCAGGGAGATTTAAAGCGGAGTTATATGAGCCAATCAAAGTAGAAATCACAAGGTTATATGATGCAAAGTTTATAAGGCCGTGCCGATGTGCTGAGTGGGTTTCTAATATTGTCCCGGTGTTAAAGAAAAACGGAAAATTGAGAATATGTATTGATTTCCGGGATTTGAATAAGGCTACCCCCAAGGATGAGTACCCGATGCCGATAGCAGATTTGTTGGTAGATGCAGCATAAGGCCACAAGATTATTAGCTTCATGGGTGGCAATGCAGGATACAATTAGATTTTTATGGCAGAAGAGGATATACATAAGACTACGTTTCGATGTCCTGGAGCTATCGGCTTATATGAGTGAGTAGTAATGACGTTTGGATTAAAAAGTGCCGGTGCGACTTATCAAACGGTGATGAATTATATATTTCATGATCTCATCGGCTTATTAGTGGAAATTTATATCGATGATGTGGTAGTTAAATCTAAGAGTGATAAAAGCCATATAGCCGATTTGCGAAAAGTACTAGAAAGGGCAAAGAAGTACGGATTAAGGATGAATCCCAATAAATGTGCTTTTGGTGTATCGACTGGACAGTTTTTGGGTTTCATGGTTCATGAGCGAGGAATTGGAGTTAGTCAACGGAGCGTCAGAGCCATCAAGAATACAGAACCACTAAGCAACAAGACAGAGCTACAGTCGTTGATCGGCAAGATTAATTTTGTAAGGAGATTCATATCAAATTTGTCAGGAAGGATTGAGCCTTTTACTCCGTTGTTGAAATTGAAAGCCGATCAAGAGTTTGTGTGGGGGGCAGAATAGCAGAAGGCATTTGATGAAGTTAAGAATTATTTAAGCTCCCCGCCTGTTTTGATTCCGCCGCAAAAGGGAATGCCATTCAAGTTATACTTATCGGCCAATGAAAAATCCATCGGATTTGTTTTGATACGGGAATTTGAAGGGAAGGAGCGAGTCGTGTTCTATCTAAGTAGAAGGCTTTTGAATTGTGAAACAAGATATCCTGCGGTAGAAAATTTATGCCTTTGTTTATATTTCTCATGTACAAAGTTAAGGCATTACATCCTATCGACTGAATGTACGGTGGTTTGCAAGGCCGATGTGGTAAAATACATGTTGTCGGCTCCAATTTTAAAAGGGCGAGTTGGTAAGTGGATTTTTACCTTAACATAATTTGACTTGAGGTATGGATCGGCTAAGGCGATCAAGGGACAGGCAATAGCTGATTTGATTGTGCAACACAGAGGGGTTCATGGAAATTATGTGGAGCTGATCACGTGGACTTTATTTTTCGATGGATCGGTTTGCAAGTATGGATTTGGTATCGGATTGGTCATTGTATCGCCTCGGGGGGCAAGTTTTGAATTTGCTTTTACAATTAAACCCTATCGGACCAACAATCAAGCGGAATACGAGGCGGTGCTAAAAGGACTTCAACTTTTGAAGGAGATCAGGGCCGATATCATAGAGATTGTTGGAGATTCCTTATTAGTGATCCAGCAATTGTTTGGGGAATATGAGTGCAGAGATGATGTTTTAAGATCATATTATGAAGAATGTAGAGATTTATTTAGGGATTTCAGGATGGTATCGTTGGATCATATTCCTAGAGAACAGAATTTAGAAGCTAATGATCTTGCACAGATTGCTTTGGGTTATCGGCTGAATAGACAGATTGAGGTTGAAATAGCCGATAGTGATATTCAGGATAAAGCTGATGATTGGAGACAGGAAATAATTGATTATTTACAAAATCCGTCGCAATCGGTTTCTAGGAAGCTTCGGTATAAAGCTACTAAGTATGTGTTGCTTGATGGAGAGTTATATTATCGGACTTTTGAAGGAGTTTTGCTGAGATGCCTAAATTTAGAAGAAGCCAAAGTGGTTATGTGCGAAGTGCATGAGAGTGTTTGTGGAACTCATCAATCGGCTCATAAGATGAAGTGGATATTGAGAAGAGTAGGATATTTTTGGCCTACAATGTTGGAAGATTGCTTCAAATATTATAAAGGATGTCAAGATTACTAGAAATTTGGAAATATACAGCAAGCACCAGCATCGGCTATGAATCCTATCATCAAACCGTGGCCGTTTAGAGGATGGGGAATTGATATGATCGGCCAGGTTTATCCTCCATCAAGTAAAGGAGATAAATTCATATTGGCAGCAACAGATTATTTTACAAAATGGGTGGAAGCAATTCCTTTGAAGAAAGTCACGTCCAGAGATGCGATTGAGTTTGTAAAAGAGCATATAATTTATCGGTTTGGAATTCCTCAGACGATAACTACCGATCAGGGATCTATTTTCGTGTCCGATAAGTTTCAACAATTTGCTGCCAGTATGGGAATTAAGTTACTGAATTCATCACCTTATTATGCTCAAGCTAATGGACAGGCAGAAGCTTCGAATAAGAGTCTAATCAAATTAATTAAGCGGAAGATTGATGAACAGCCGCGACGATGGCATACTACACTAGCCGATTCATTATGGGCCTATCGGATGGCATGTCATGGGTCTACTCGGGTACCACCATACCAATTGGTATATGGACATGAAGCAGTTTTGCCTTGGGAGACTAACATCAGTTCTAGGAGAATTTCTTTACAGAATTAGCTGATAGCCGATGATTATTATAATTTGATGACAGATGAACTCGAGGATTTGGCTTAGAATCGGTTAAGGGCGCTGGAAAAGATCAAGGAAAATAAAGCTAGGGCGGCTAGGTGTGGGTGCCATGGGCCCCGGGTACCTCATGACAAGCATATGGGCCACTCGGATAGAGGATGGGCCTAGCCTTGTGATTAGAGATATAGCTAGATTCGGCAGACTTCGCCTTGTATAGAAAGGAATATACAGTCCTAGTCGGGTGCGTTATATCTCTAAGGGGAGATCTCCTAATCGTAATCCGATGGGGACTCCTACCTTGTAACCCTGTCCCCCAGTATATAAGGGGAGGCAGGGCGCCCCATGAGGGCAGAAGAGCACTCATAAGCTCGAAGGTGCACACAAGTTCATCAAAACCACCACCGTATATCCTCAAAGGAATACATATAAACTGGACATAGGGTATAACCTCACATTGAGGGCCTGAACCAGTATAAAATCTCTCTGTGTTCCTTTGCAATCCACCGAGTTTACATCCGCCGACTAGCCCCATATATTTATTGCCGGTGTAAAACATCGACAGTTGGCGCGCCAGGTAGGGGAATCGGCGCGATCTACATCTACAAGCTCGATGGATCCAGCAACCGGAGTCGACGGCGGCAAATTCTCTCCCGGAGATACAATCTCATTCGGAAGCCTCGACTTCGTCGCCGACATGTTCGGCAATCTCACCTTGGCCGACACAGACCCGATCCAACCGGCCGAGGAACCAGCCGACTCCGCACCAGTCGGCCTACACGATGCTGCAGCAATCTCTCACGACACGCTGCGGCGATCTCCCATACGCCCAAGTCCAGGGACAACTCTTTCTTTCGGTGTTCGACTCGGACTCGGTTTTGAGCTGGCCGAGATCGGGCCAAAAAAGGAAGAGATCGTCAATTTCCCGTTCGGACTCGGTGACGCCGCGGATATCTACAATCTACATCCAACACGGCAAACCCGATCCTCTGGAGTTCGACTCGGATATGGCCCAGAGCCGCTCGAGATTGGATCTAGGGAGGTCGGAGTTATAATCACCCCCATCAACTATTCCGACTACGACTCTCAGTCGGACTACGACTCTCAGTCGGATTCCGACCCTAAGTCGGACAGCAGTTTGGCAAGCTTCTCCCCGCCACGAGAAATCTTCATGGCATCCAAAGGCTCTACTCCTACTCAGGAATCACGCCGACTACACGAGCAACAAGAGGAGGAAGCCTGCCGACTGCGAGAACAACAAGAGGAAGAAGCAAGACGCTGGCATGACGCCCTACGCAGGGCTGGGCGGACTGCTCAGCAACAAATCCTCCAAACCCAAGTCAGCGACCACAACGTCTTCATTACACCCCAACAGAACATCGTGGCCGCTGCAACTCTACTAGATACACTCCAGTTCGGACCTGATCACCAGGCCACCCCGACGATCGCAAGGATAAAAGCCATGCTTACAGCTGCCGCATGTCAGCAGCACCAACAGTCGGGTGATACCCTCATACCGACCAACCGGTCGACATTCCCAACGGCAGTCTCATCTACCTCAAAGCGACGCCGAGCGGCTGGCTCCAGTCAGCTGCATACGGAGGCACGTCAGGCGTCACTCGGCAGCCCCAACGACAACCGGCGACGTCATAGCAACCGTCGGGATGATCAGGACCTTCAAGGCCGACAACGACGTGATCTTCGGCAGGACATCAACGCTCGACACCGTGAACGAGAAGATGATGAGCAACGCCAACCGAAAGATGAGAACAAGCGTTTCGGCCTCCACCACGAGCGGTTTCGCCGCCGTAGTCGGGGTCGGAGTCCTCATGAAGATGAAGGAGTACCGGCCTTCACCCAGGAGCTACAACAGGCCGACTGGCCATCGGGTTTCAAGCCTACAGGAGTCGAAAAATACGACGGCAAGACCAATCCCGAGTCTTGGCTCACGGTCTATACTACGGCAATCCGAGCAGCTGGAGGAAATCACAAAGTCATGGCTAACTACCTCCCGGTCGCTTTAGCCGACTCAGCGAGGACATGGCTAACAAGACTTCCCAAGCAGTCAATCAGCTCCTGGGGGGAACTCCGAGAACGCTTCATCGCCAACTTCCAGGGGACATACGAGAGGCCATCTCCCGAGTACGACTTATATCAGTTGCATCAAAGGAAGAACGAGTCTCTTCGTGACTTCATTAAGAGGTTTTCTGAGAAGAAGAACTCAATCCCTAACGTCAAGGATGAGGTCGTCATCGCCGCCTTTCGAAAAGGAGTCAAAGACACCTCGTTCATCGACAAATTCACATGGAAGCCTCCCAACTCTGTCAAGGCTTTATTCGACATGGCGAACAAATACGCCGACTCAGCCCACGCTGTTGCTGAGGCCCTTGAAGATAAAAAGGCATCCTGACAGAAGAAGCGGGAGGGCACCAACGACGCGGTCCCGACTAAAGCTGGGAATCGCAAATGCAAGTCAGATGGCTTCATTGTGGCAGTCGGTCACAACCGTCTTCGACTTTCAACAACTGAAGATTATCAGAACAACAAGTGACATGCTCGGGGGCTCACAAGCTCAAACGCAAGGATGGCATCCCCACTCCGAAATACCGAACAGCTAAGTCGCTTCCTGATAAATATTTCTTCACTCGGCCTTGCCAATGCCGCTTACACCTAATAGGTGCACAAGCTGCACTCTTCTCTGTTTTTGCTCTTAAATGATTGCAAAAGTACTCAAGTAGCATAAATCCTAATCCATGAAACTTTGCTCCATGAAAGACGAACTCAAGTCACCCAAAACGCGTGTCTGGGAAAGAGCCATGAGCCAACTCCCGACGCTAGGGGGCTATGACTAGTCGGGCAGAGTGCTTAAACGTAAGGGATCAACTACTCGGGGAAATTAATATCAATAAGAGGAAGAACATGAATTTACATATATTGTAAAATACATTTTATTCGGGTGATTATTTTCATCATCAGATGCTACTCATCCGATATCTTTATATTGCAGGCCCAGCTCCCGATACGCGTGACAGGAACTCAGGGCTGCGAGCCTATCTCCTACGCTCGGGGGCTGGACAAGTCTGCCAAAATACACTCGGGATGCTCCATGAGGGCTACTTACCGAGTACTTGCGCCAGTCGGGATGTCGTCTTCCCCGGCTACGCTCCATGCGAGCTAATAATCGACCTCCGGCGCCAGTCGAGGCTGTGTACTACTCGGCTAAGTAGGGTACGCCCCATGAGGGTCGCCAGCCGAATCCTACGCTAATGCTAGGTTCGGGTACCTTATTTGGTCACGGCTCTGTCAGGTTGGGTACGCCCCATGAGGGTCGCTAGCCGAATCCTATGCTAATGCAAGGTTCGGGTGCCTAGCTTGGCTATAACTCTGTTGGATAGGGTACGCCCCATGAGGGTCGCCAGCCGAACCCTCTGCTAATGCAAGGTTCGGGTACCTTGTTCGGCTTTACCCAAGTCAGAGAAGACTTACATCGTCAAAGTGCATCCGGAGTTCTCATGCACTGCGTCACACCTAAGGAGGGCAAGCAGATCCTGCGTTATACCCACTCAGGCTTACGTGGCAACCAGTTTGCATCCAGAACGTAAGTCGGAAAGGCTTGCGAATAAGGATTTCTCTGGCTGATTGCGGTTACCAACACCAAAAAACTCATCCTGACATGCGATGGATGATACTTCTATAGAGCTGTGCTGGATAGATCGGCTCAGGCCGGCTTATTTGGTAGCAGCCACCAAGATATGAGTTCCTACAGTAGCATGCTCCATGTGGGCCGCCCGCAGGCTGAGTTGAAATTATAGCGCTGGTGCTACCAACAGGAGCCGATGAGGTAAACAGATATGCTTCATGAGAGCCTTATTGCTAAACATATATGTTTGGGTATCTGTTTTATCCACCAGGTCTCGAGGATATATCCTTATAAGGATCACAAGCTGGTCTTCATTAAAATTGGGGATGCAGGTATCTTTCTCGGGTACACCTGACCATGCCGTGGATTTATTTTCATAAAGTGGTACTCGGCCTACATGCGTGGCCATCAGTTGCCATGAGCAACATTATTCCCACTGACATGATGTGGAAGAGTCTAACTTTCGAGTAGTGCACTACTCGGGAGAGACTATAAATTTCTCATTCCCGCTGACATGATGCGGAGGAGTCTAACTTTCGAGTAGTATACTACTCGGGAAAGACTATAAACATTCTTCCAGCTGACGAGCTGAAGAGTCTAACTTCCGAAAGGGACGCCACTCGGGAAAGACTATAAACACCTTTTCCAGCTGACATGAAGCTGACGAGTCTAATTTTCGAGTAATATATTACTTGGGAAAGACTATAAATAATCATCCCGGCTGACATGATGCCGACGAGTCTAATTTTCAAGTAGTATACTACTCAGGAAAGACTATGAACACCCCCCTTTCCAGCTGACATGACGCTGAAGAGTCCCATATACGAGTAGCATCCTACTCGGCAAGACTATAAACATACATTCCGACTGACATGAAGTCGAAGAGTCCTACATACGAGTAGTTCCCTGCTCGGCAAGACTATAAATTATATTCCGGTTGACATGATACCGAAGAGTCTCATGTACCAGTAGTAATCTACTCGGGAAAGACTACAAGGTTAAAGATCTTTGACTTCATGTTTAATTGTTTTCACAATTAAGCACAAAGTCGGGGGCTACACCTAATAGGTGCGCCTATTCGGCGCACACTACTCCAACATCTACATCGAGCCCTTCATAGCCTCGCTGCCAGCTGACATGAAGCAGGACTCGGGAGAAGCAGCACTCAGACAAAGAGTACTCGGGAGCAATGCACTCGGGAAGACTTCACCGTGGAGGATGAGCACTCAGCATCAGCTGTGACTCAACTATGAAGGTCTCGGGAGCTACTGTGGGTGCCATGGGCCCCGGGTACCTCATGACAAGCATATGGGCCACTCGGATAGAGGATGGGCCTAGCCTTGTGATTAGAGATATAGCTAGATTCGGCAGACTTCGCCTTGTATAGAAAGGAATATACAGTCCTAGTCGGGTGCGTTATATCTCTAAGGGGAGATCTCCTAGTCGTAATCCGATGGGGACTCCTACCTTGTAACCCTGTCCCCCAGTATATAAGGGGAGGCAGGGCGCCCCATGAGGGCAGAAGAGCACTCATAAGCTCGAAGGTGCACACAAGTTCATCAGAACCACCACCGTATATCCTCAAAGGAATACATATAAACTGGACGTAGGGTATAACCTCACATTGAGGGCCTGAACCAGTATAAAATCTCTCTGTGTTCCTTTGCAATCCACCGAGTTTACATCCGCCGACTAGCCCCATATATTTATTGCCGGTGTAAAACATCGACACTAGGCATTATAACAAAAAGGTGATGAATAAATCATTTACTAAGGGAGATCTTGTATGGAAATTGATTTTGCCGATCGGGTCCAGAGATAGTAAATTCGGAAAGTGGTCGCCTAATTGGGAAGGGCCCTATCGGATTAATCGTTGTGTACCTGGCAATGCCTATATATTGGAAGATCTTGAGGGGACAGAGTTTGCTAAGGCACTTAATGGGAAATATCTCAAGAAGTATTATTTGAGTGTTTGGATCAACTCCTGAATCGGTTGAATGCGGGCGATTTCTAAAATAGTTCAAAGCAAGAGCCGATGTTGTTACGTCGCCTAAAGATAGCCAATATCAATTGGTATCGCCTTTAGATAAAACAAATAAAAATATTCTCAAGTGAAGGTGGAATCAGATGAATAAGTAACACAGCTAGTTGGATTATATTACATCAAAAGATTATCCGCATGTTCTGGAGCAACATCAGAAGCATCAATGTTAAAATTTTACAAGAATTTTTGAATTATTTCAATCGCACGCAGGCGAATCTGATCAATTTCGTTGATGGCGCGGATATCGTCTTCATCAGAGCTTGGGATGGGCTTTAAGCTTTTGCGCCGATGAATGACTTGGCGTACTGCTGCTGCAACTTTGGATTCTTGATCCTGTATTGCTTGTGGCAAGCCGATGAGCTGAGATTTTGTGACTTCAATATCCTTGCGGATTCTTTCAAGCTCTACCAGCAAATCGGTTTGTTTTTCCTCAAGCTGATCTAATTTGGCCTGGATTTCTTGAGGGGCGGTTGCCATATCATCAAGTTTTTTCTTTTCAGATTGAGCAGACAACCGATCGTCTTGGATGCGTTGAGCTAGATTCTTTTGTTCAGCGCGATCGGCTATGCGTTGCCTGGTCTTGATTAGCTGAAATCTGTGGGATTCTAAGTACGCAGCAGGAGTTAGGGCATCGATGAGTTCGTCGGGTAGATGATGTTCAATCTCAGAAAATCTTGCCCGGATTGGCCCACAATCTTCTACCAGCGCATCTATTGGGGTTTCCAGCCGACGGGTAATATCCAGCAAGTGTTCGTGCACGTCGGATGGAAGGGATGGTCTGGTCATAGCGCTGGTAATTGCTTCTTCATCAGTCTCTAGGTACTGGCCGATGTCGAAGGAGAATAGCTCGGCTAAGGACTGCAAATCGGCATCGGTGAGGAAACGGATTATGAATGAATAAGTTAACACAGATGAGTACCTGAGGGGGGATAGCGGCAGCTTGAGGGATGACATCGGCCTCAGATGGATGAGTAGGTTGTTCTTCAGGATGGCCGATGTCTGGCGCCAAAGTAGGAGGAACGGCCTCAATATCGGCTTCGGGGCTGGGCGCTGGAGTTGGAACAGCTAGGGAGGTCATCGACTTGATGAGGATGTTGGGTGAAGGTTGAGTTTTAGGAGCCGATGACTCGAACTGAAAATAAGATTGGTAATGAAGACAAAAGAAATAGACAAATAATGTTAAGGATCAGCACATACCTGCGGGGATGAAGGAGCCGATATTGCTTCGATAGCAGGCAGCGCTGTAGCCATGACATCGGTGCTAGTTTTTTGCCTCTTTTGGGAAGGGCGAGACGCCAGCTTCTTGCGTTTTGGTCCTGTTGGCCGTGGCGCCCGGAGAAGAGATGATGGAGGGGGAGCACCATGTCCCAAGTTTGGATTGGCCGATGGTGGTTGATATATGATCGGCCGGTCGCTGGTGCTTGTTGTTGGTGGTTCCCTGTCATCAGCCTGCAAGATAAGATTATAAGAGATATGGTCGGAGACAATGATTAAGGCTTGTGGGATGTTACGTCTTCATCAAATTCGACGTAGTCGGGGTTGAGGAGAGCAATATTGGGTGGCCGATAGGTTGAACAGGTGTTTCCTCCATTCTGACCACCATCGGGAAAAAAGCCTTGTATTGGCGGTGCATGTCTCCACGCTGGTGGCGATGCCCAAAGGCAGAGATCCTGTTAACATCCGCAGCCGATCATACTCCAAAGCGCTATTTACATTGCCCCGGGCCTGAAGTTTGTCAATAAAGAATAGGCCGATTGGGAGTTGGCTGAGGCGAGCTGGCGAGAACCGACCAATGGATGATAAAACTCATATGATGGTTGCTGTGATCGGCCTTAAGAGAAGCCAGTCGGCAGAAGGCAGGGGGTAATGGCCGATAGAAATATGATCTTGGATTCTTCATCGGCCAAAGTATCAAGAGGGTTGAATTTGAAGGGCATCTCGAATGATGCTGCATCATCATATGCAAACCAGAGTGTGGCCTCCCTGGTAAAGCCATAGTAGAAGCCTTTGAACCACTGGCTGAGTCCGATAGGAGTCATTTTGCAGCCAGGAAGGCCCGATGCAGCTTCGCCCACAGAGATACATCGGCGATAGATGGGTTCCTATTCCTCTGGGTGATCGGCTGGGAAGTTTAAGTTCAGAAGGGAGGTCCTAGGAATGGCCTTGGAGGTGTAGACATTGAGCCACAGTTGCACGAACCACCATGGACCGCCGATGTGGCCGATTGATTGACTGGCCGATAGTTTGCCTGCTACCTGATGCAGCAGGTGATAGGTGGCGCTGAGAAGATATTGCCCCAGGGGGATTTGTTTCTTATCGGCCAAGCATTCTGCTAAACATTGCATGTTTGTAGTGGGGCCTAGAGTCGCACCACCAAAGACAAATCGTTCCAACCACAGATTCAGGAAGGCTACATGCTCCCGATCATCAACTGGCCCAGTCACCTTGTTGTGAATTGATATGTGCTTGGTCCAGCCACCGATATTCTTCGTCTGTAGCCGATGAGTGGGCTTGAATCGGAGGTTGAAGGGGTTGATGTAACTTGTCGTGTTAAGGTAGGTGAGCATAGTTACATCCATCAGAGTTGGGGTCATCGGCCCGTGTCCGAATAAGAAGGCGTTGAAGGCGTCTGACCAAAAGTATGAAGCCGATGCAAGCAAAGGTTCATTCTTGTCTATTTCAGCCAAGGAAAGGTTGATGCAGTGGCCGATATCTGTTTCTTCCTAGTGGGTTTTCTTTACAGCCAATACTCTGAGGTACCAGTTCTTCCACCCGGGAAGCTTGCTAGGCCAGGATCTGAAGCTATTGGTCCAATCGCTGGCTAGCATAGAAGAGTTCTTGAAAGGGATGCGTTGAGTTTCGGCATTGATGAAATCTGTGGGGTCTTCGCTACCCATGGGACCGTGATAGAAAATATTTGGATAATTGGTGGCCGGAATCAAGACTTGGCTTCTAAGGTCCTATAGTAAACAAGAACATGATGAATAACAGATGAAGAATATAGTGGATTTAATCTATCTAGATTACAAAGTAGAAAGAGTGATCAAACAAGAGGGTTACCTCTGGGACAGCGGTTGCTGAAGCCATCGCAGAAGAGGAGAGTGAACGAAGGCCGGTGGTTGAGGAAGAAGATCGCAGCAGTTCGCTTGGGTTCGCCGGAGCTCGTCAAGGTCTCGAGAGAAGCGAGAGAGTTCTGGTGATGTGAAAGCGTAAAGAAAGGAGGCTAGGAAGGCGAAGCGGTTTATAGAGGAATGATGACCGGGCGGGAATCGAGGCCGTTGGCACTGTTTCAAACAATTAAGGAAAGTGGGCTACCTTGGGCCGCCTCGGTGTGAAAGGAATCTAAAAGCCCAGATGAGAGAATTTCAAAGTATTATGGAAAACTCTGAAATTGGGGGGCATGTGTTAATGCCAAAATTTGGAATGATTCTTTATCAGATTCGGTTAAGAAAAAAATTACAGTCAACTAGCGGAAATTAATCTGGAGGAAGCCGGGTTTGAGAAGGGATCGTGAAGACCACGGAAAGGCGGTTAATATCTTATTTATTAATTAGGCAATGCTAGTATTTCTTTCTTTTAGGAAACCTGATCTCGTGTCTGATCGGGTTTTATTAGTGTTTTCCTTCGGTAATTAGGAAATCGTGTGTCGTGTCCAATAAGGACTTGTATCAACTCGGGGTATAAATACGTATGCCCGGGTACCTTGTAAATCATCACACAGATCAATATAAATTCAGCGCATCGCCACCCTTTTCAACGGGTTCTTGCTTCTTGAGCCGGGCTGCATCAGTTAAGTTCAACCTCCTGCGAGAGGGTAAGTCTCGTTACCCCGATTATCGTATCGGCTAGGACTTTCTCGGTTAGGTCCAATATGCTGGTCGGTCTATGGTAGTCGGCTTTCCACTATATATCTATTCTACCTACGGCTGCATCAGTTAAGTTCGATCTCGTAGTCTGAGTAGGTATATCACATCATGCGTGCATAGATTTTATCAGCTTATTCGGGGTAATTTATCATCAGTTTGTGCTGCATCGGTTAGGTCCGATCTACTAAACTGCCTGTGATAAGCTTTTCCTGCTAAGTTGATAGATTTTATGCAAGCGTCTTATCGGGGTGTATAGCCAATAAGTTATCGTATATTATGTCACAATTGCATTAGATCTATCGGCTCACTGAGGTTCTTTTACCATTATTAATTTGTGCTGCATCAGTTAAGTTTGACCTATTAGATTGATAATGATAGATTTATCCTTGATAAGCCGATGGGTGTTCATGCAATGTTTTATCGGAGTGCCTAGCCGATAAGTTATCTTTTATTAAATACAGCCGATTGCATTACCTTTATTTTATGTATGTGCACTATCATCGGTTTTCCAGCCGATGTACATGTTTTATTGGTAGTCGGCTGATTTATTTATTTATATTATTATCGATTTCCTAGCCGATACACAAGAGATTTATTTATTTTTCTTATTTATGCCATCATCGGCTTCCAGTCGATGTATAAGTGCTATAGTTCATATCGGCTATCGGCCGATGAAACGAGTCCAAATCGGCTTCCAGCCAATTGGCTCAATGGTCTAATATTTCTCTCCTTGTCAATTGCAGGGTCAAATTGACTGGCACGCCTACGAATCTCGAATTTAGGACTTGCACTGGAGTTAAGCAAATCTCCCAGGCCTTCGCATGTCTAGCGCATCGAACCAGATCATCAGCTCGTTCTCAACGCTGTTGGTGATTTTCGGTGTCAACAGGCACCCCATTGCCATCAGTCTTGCTACACACCACACAAAGACCACGATACGTCGCGGCTAGAATAGCAGATCTCTAGCTCCACTTTGGAACCGTACCCTTCGTTGCATCTGCAATTTCATGGAGGTAGTAGATCAGACTCTTGTCCACTGATCTCCCCATGGAGCTGGTGAACATAACCCATCCAAAGAGCCAGAGCAGGTACGCCTTCAAGCTCCTATAAATAGAGTCTTCATCTGCGTTGGGATGAAGCGGCTTGGGTTGTAACAAAAAAAACAAGTGTTCTAGACAATCAGAGTCATTATTTCTTTGACAAATATGTGATTTTAACGTTCACATGTACTTACCCTAAACTACAGAAGCCCTCTTCGATGGCCCGTGCATACCATAAGGAGGTAGCCCGTCAAGTGCTATCATCCTGGGCACACGCATCACTCCGACGAACCACACGATGATGTTTGCGACCCACCCCTGCCCCCCATTGATAGGACCCACAACATCATCGGCCAGGGGAAGGGCAAGGAGGTACGACATGTCTTGAAGTGTCAGTGCTACCTCCCCGCAAGGTAGGTGGAACGTGTGCATCTCTGACCTCCACTGATCCACCAACATTGTTAGGAGGGAATGGTTGATGTCCAACCGTCTCGTCGGGTCGTGCTGGTTCGCTGCCGCCTGCACTAATCTACACAAGGGTAGAAGGCCTACAGCGTGCAACCTACAAAGTGCGCGTACACATTAGTAATGAAAGATATTTGGGAAATAAAAATGGTGCTATTCGGTTTCCTCTCAACCCAACGGGGATCAATCTGCAAGAGCTCATGGGTAGGCCATGAACGGAACATGCCTAGCTCTGCACCCTCTATAGCTGCAAGGTATGAGCGGTGCAACTTATCGATCCTCCGATCCAGCAGCTCCGGCATCTAGTAGACCATACCTACATATAACAGATTGTAAACATTATAAATGACAATAGTTCAAAAAATAAAAACATTAAAGCAATACTATAAATATAAATAAAGCATTATTACATTCACTAAACAAGGCGGTTGCCGACCAATTGACCGATACAATATATATTATCCAACAACACAATTTCAAACGACACACACGGATTACAATAGAAGTATGTACAAAGGTTCTTAAACCGACTAGGGCACACAACGTACTACGACAAGTAACGTTAAATACCATTACATTACTACACGTACGCAACAAACCCTATTAACAACACTGCCGATACGCCTAACACAAGAGCGCTTTCTCGTGGTTCCTTCACCATGGGGTCAACTTCCATCAGTGCCCTCGCCTGAAGGACCTTATTCTATGGCACTTGGCCCTAGTGCAGTTTTTGGGCACTTCTTGTAAGTGTGCCTAGTCTGATCGCACTTACTATCCTGCTTCCGACTCATCTATGTCATTCCTAATGTGTCTTGTCTTATGTCCTCCAGCCTTAACCCCCAATTTAGTTGGATCTGGAACATATAAAACTTGCTTTGGAGTAGTTGTAAATGACCTCAATATGCCAAAGCTATATATCTCATGGCTCCAGTTGTGCAGTATAGCTTCCTTGAAGAAATAGAATGATACAAATACTCTTGGTGGCATGCCGCACTCACCGGTCGCCGCAATTACATGTGAGCACGGTTTGTGTAGCAGCCTTGGCTTCTGACATGAGCATGAACATGTGCCTTCATCCTTCAAAACACACTCCTGGACAACTCTCTTATGGTACAGACCACACCTACTCCCTTTCTCCATGCACAAAACCTCAAACATGTGCTCTTGTGTACCTTGTGCAATTGTTCGATTGTTCTGGGCTATCTTCGATTTATCTTCTATGTACTTAGTGAGTACTTTCCCGAACACAGGCTGTTGTCGGCCATTGATGGACCTACTGTCTTGAACCAATCTCCGAAGTACATACAAGTGCCATACAAAATGAATTCAACAATGCCAACAAGTGGGAGCCCTCGTACACCTCTCATAATCCAATTATAACCTCAGCCAAGTTATTTGTCATTATACCATATCGAGACACATCTGTATCGTACAATAATTGTAATAGACCCAAAAATTGTAAAACCTTAAAACTCATGATATAAGTTGTGTAATGGGTTCCCCTATGTGTTTCAAACTTATTTTGCATGTTTATGGATTTTGTGTGCATCCATAATTGCATCCATTTGCATTAAAGTAGCTTGTAAGAATTTTAATAATTTTTCTATGTATGCAAAAATTATGGAAAAATTCACAAAATTTCTAAACATCATGCGTGACCCTGGGTTAAGCATCAAATTATCACCTCATTTGATGTCTCAAACGAACCAATCAAACTACTCCAAATCTGGAAGAAATCCTTATCATTTAGCCCTCTTGTGATTTTTACACCAGTAAAACCGTAGCTCATCTGAGTATGAAACTTTGCTAGAATGCTCATCATAACTTCATCTATGTCAGTGAAATGGGAACCGGGGTCCCCATTACTGGTGGCCTAGGGTGACCAAAGGCCATGTCACCACATTGGCGTGGGCCACCCTCAGTCATCACGAGGTCATGCGGGGAATTCCCCCAGCATGGACCCAAGCTCGCGCCCTTGCAGGGTGAGCTTGGGGCGCCCACTTAGGCTTCGAGCTTTAGCAAGCACAACTCAGGGTGCCACTTAGGCTCCGCTCCGCCGCCGGGGCTCAGTTATTCAGCCGCTGGATCTCAGCAGCCACGGCCTCGGCTTGCAAGGCCACCGTCTTCTGCTCGGAGTCGAGGGCTTGTTCTAGGGCTCATGCGTGGTAGGCGGAGTCCGCTCCACGGCCAACCACTTGTGCCTTAGACTTGACGATGGCCTACTCCCATGCATCCAGGGCAGCTTCAGCCCTCTCGGCCGCCTTGGTGCAGGAGTCCAGTGCGGCGGTGGAGTCGCATAGCTCCACACCCCAGAGCACCAATTGCTCCTCGCGCCTGTGGACGTCCTCATAGGACTGGTGCACTCTAGCGTCGACCGTACGGAGGACGCCCTTGCTCTGTGTGGTGGCCTCCTCCCATGTGGTCATGGCGAGGGCCTCCCGTTGGTCCTCAAGCTCCCTCAGGGCTTTCGTGGCCTCCTCCCTTGTGGCGGCGCCTCGACAGTGTTCCTGCTCCACCTCAGCCACGTCGCGGTCGTAAATGTAAAATCATTGTCATGATTAATATTTTGTGATGAACAATTGGCTTTACAAATAATTTATTTAATGAAATTTGGTTTGAAAATATATGTGGATGTTGGTGTGAGTGTGTATGACTAATGTGAGTCAAGTTGGGAAAAACTTGTGCTCGGATATGGTTCCTTTGTTTTTGCACGACAAGGACGTATCCGACGTGAGGAAAATAATGGGTGCCGAATCCTTGGAAACAGTATTCACGACAAGGACATACCCGAAATAATTGAGAGATTTTCTTTTGTGCTATTAAAAGGCAAATTGAGCAGAAGCTCATAAATAAAACTTGATGAAAATTCTCTAGTAAAGGGCAAATTAATTTGAGAAAGAGTGTTTAGTTCAGCTTGTCTATGTGTGGGGGTTTTTCTTTCAATCTATGTGCTAGTGATTATGTTGCATTATAAATTGTTGAAATCATGATTTTTTAGTGCTGATTTGATCTTGATTGTAATATCATTGATTCATGTTTGGACTATAACTCATGCTTGTTTGCTAGTTGGTCAATCTATCTCCCTTTTCTTGCAACATATGTCCCTGAGTTGCTTTAGGTACATTTCAAAGCTCCTAGAAAAGAAAAATTCAGAAGAAGGAAAATTGATAAATATTTCATATTCATTGCATTTGTGCTTTCATGGTTTATATTTTCTCTTTTGAAATTCTTGATGAAATCATTGTCAAAGGGGGAGAAATATACAAAATGCATGCTTAAAGAAATGGGGAGCTATTTGAGAAAAAGGGAGAATTTGAAAGTTTTGACAAGTTGATCGATTCTTAAAAATAGTCGATTTTGTGCTTTTATTGCAAATGTAGAGGCAAAATTCTTTCTTTTAAAAAGGGGGAGAGTTTTTCTATTTCGCTTTTGTGGTTTTTGAGCCATCAGTGTTTTTGACACTTCTTGGTTTTTATTTTTCAAAAACATCAATTTACATTTTGAGATGTTGCCAATGTGTTCATCAAGGGGGAGATTGTAAAATCATTGTCATGATTAATATTTTGTGATGAACAATTGTCTTTACAAATGATTTATTTAATGAAATTTGGTTTGAAAATATACATAGATATTGGTGTAAGTGTGTGTGACTAATGTGAGTCAAGTTGAAGAACTTGTGCTCGGTATGGTTCCTCTGTTTTTGCATGTGTAGGTGAGTCTTGAGGCCTCGGGAGTATTGCCGGTGATGGATCGGGAGTTGACTTGGGAGAAGTTGATGTCCGGATGATCAAGAGATCATGCAGGTTACTAATGGCTAGAGATCAATGCACGTGGAGGAGAAGATTCCATATGGCATACAAGAGAAATTGTGTGCATATGGAAAGGGGAGTTTATTTTGGATAGGAGTCGAGTCCTACTTGGATTAGGAGTGGAGTCCTAGTAGGATTAGGAGTTCTACTCCTGTTTTATGTAGGAGGTTTTAGGTATAAATAGATGAGGGGTTGAGGCTCTAGAGGAAGAACTTTGAAAGAGAAAAAAGCTAGGGTTTAGTTTTGAGAGAGAGGAGTGCTTTGTATGCACTTTGTAAACATCTTGATGCAATAAAGTTAATCTACTTTGAAGAGCATCTTCGGTGTGTATCCTTGTGAATTCCGATGGTTCATCCGACAAGAGCGCGCGGCGGTTCTACCGGCGGACATACGGCGGTCAGACCAGCACAACAGAGACGATCTGACCGGTGCACTCCATCTAGGTTTGAGGGTTTCTTTTATTCTTGTTAACGCCAAAATTTGGTATGGCTCTGTATCAGATTCGGTTAAGGAGAAAATTACAATTAACTAACGGAAGTTGATCCAAGAGGGACCGAATCCAAGAAGAAGCCATGAAGACCACACGTGGCAATTAATTACTGTATCTATTAATTAGGCAAGTGCTGGTGTTTATCTTTAGGAGACCTGGTATCGTGTCTGATAGGGTCCTATTAGTGTTTCCTTTTGTGTTTAGGAAATCTTGTACCGTGTCCAATGAGGACTCGTATCAACTCGGGGTATAAATACGTATGCCCGGGTGCTTTGTAAGATATCTACATCAATCAGATCAATACAATTTCGGTGCATCGCCACCCTTTCGACGGGTTCTTGCTTCTCGAGCCGGGCTGCATCGGTTAAGTTCGACCTCCTGCGAGAGGGTAAGTCTTGTCACCCCAGACACCGCATCGACTAGGACTTCCTCGGTTAAGTCCGATATTCTAGTCTGTTCACGGTGGATGGCTTACCATGATATATCTATTTTATCTAAGGCTGGATCAGTTTAGTTTGACCTCATAGATCGATTAGGTATATCACATCACGCGTGCACAGATCGTATCGGCTTACTGGGTGTAACTTATCGACAGTTTGTGCTACATCGGTTAGGTCTGACCTATTAAACTGCCTCCGATAAGTTATTCCTGCTAGGTTGATATTTTCTGTGCAAGTGTTTTATCGGAATATATAGCCGATAAGTTATCATATAGCTCATCACGATCGCATTAGATCTATCGGCCTATCGAGGTCTTGTTATCGTCACCAGTCTATGCTGCAACGGTTGGGTCCAATCTACTAGACTGGAAATAATAACTTTACTCTTAATAAGCCGATGGGTTTTATGCGATGTTTTATTGGAGTGCTTAGCTGATAAGTTATCTTTATATCCAGCCGATTTGTCACAAACATTTAGAAAATCGCTGCTAACCCGGGCGCGAGCACGAGCGAGAACTCGGGCACGAACAGCAAGCAAGTACCCGGGCGTGAACAGCAGGTAAGGGCCCAGGTACGAGCACAGGCGAGGACCCGGGCACGGGCACGAACAGCAGGTAAGGATCTGGACGCGAGTACAGGCAAGGACCTGGGTACGGGCACGGACACTAGGCGAAGATCCGGGCGCGGGCACGAGCAAGGGCCCGGGCACGGGTGCGGGCAGCACCTTTGCGGCGACGCTAGTAATTTTAATCACAATCGGCTGGAGTTCATTCAATTTATTTATTTACGCATTCTGCCTATTGATTTTATCAGTTTATAGCCGATTTTTGAATATCCTTTCGGCAATCGGCTAGGTTGATATTTGCTTATTATTATGTTACTGCTCATGCCACCATCGGCTTCCAGTCGGTGTATAAGTGCTACAGTTCATATCGGCCATCGGCCGATGAGACGAGTCAAGATCGGCTTCCAGCCGATTGGCTCATTGATCTAATATTTTCTATCTCCTTGTCAATTGCAGGGTCAAATTGACTGGCACGCCTACGAACCTCAAGATTTTAGGACCTGCACTGGAGTGAAGCAAATCTCCCAGGCCTTCGCGTGTCTCCAGACGCCGAACGGCCCCTGGCGGTTTTCGACGTCAACAATTCCGCAAAAGATTTTGGTTTTTTTGTGTGTCCTACCATTCATCTCCTCTGGTAGGCTTGGTTCTTGTGTTCGATCCTATAGTAAATCGCCTTGGTGGCGTGGATGAGCGACTCTAGCTGTTGGCACCCCTCCTGGAGGTGGGCCTCCTCTGTAGCTAGGGCGGAGCACATCTTGTCGAGCTTCGCCCACCTAGCAAGGGTGGCCTCTCGGAGCTCCTTCACCAGGTTATGGGCGCGACTCAGCAACACCGAAAAGGACGCCCTGGGCCCCCTACCTCGGTGTGGAGGCCATGGGCCCCGAGTACCTCATTACTAGCACATGGGCCACTCGGATAGAGGATGGGCCGGACCATGTAATTAGAGATAAGATAGCACCCGGCAGGCTGTACCTTGTATAATAAGGAAACATAGTCTTAGTCGGATAGGACTCTATCTCTAAGAAGGAAATCCCTTGGTCGTATCCGACTGGGATCCTTATCATGTACCCCTGTCCCCTAGTATATAAAGGGAGGCAGGGCACCCCTCAGGGCGAGCACAACAAGAACAACCAGATCATCGATCTCCATACACCTCAGAGGAATAACACCTCAACTGGACGTAGGGTATTACCTCACCTTGAGGGCTTGAACCAGTATAATTCTCTTGTGTGTCCTGCTGCAGTCCACCGAATTCAACCCTCGCCGAGTAGCCCCCATAGTTCTATTGCCGGGTGCAAAGCATCGACAGTTGGCCGCCAGGTAGGGCCTGGCGAATTCCCCATCAGAAGATTCGATGGATTCAATCAACCAAGTTCTCTCCCGAAGATGCAATTACCTTCGAAGAGCTTCAGACTTCATCGCAATCAACTCGGCGATCTCACCTTGGTTGAGGAAGATCCCATCTTGCGACCGAGGAACCATCCGAATGTTTTTTTGCGCCAGTCGGCACCAAGGACACCACCATCCCTTCGATCGATTTTCTGCGGCAGTCCTTCACATCGCCGAGCATCGAGACAACTCTTTCCTTCGGCGTCCAACTTAGGTTAGGCCTTGAGCCAGCCCGAGTGGGCCGAGAAGGGGAGAGTCGTCAATTTCCCGCACAACTCCGTGACGCTGCGCATCTTTATTCCGCGCAGCCGACCCGATCTCCAGCAATTCAGTTTGGACACGGCCAAGCGCCGTTTCAGATTGGATCTAGAGAGGTCGGAGTCGTTCTCACTCCGATAAACTATTCGGAGTCCAACACCAAGTCGGACAGCGGTTCGAGCGCTAGCTCGGACTTTAATTCGGCAAGCTTCCCCCTCTCCCGCGAGATCTTCATGGCTTCAACACACCTTCTAGGTTACGCCGACTACAAGAGGAGCGACAAGAGGAGCACGCCGATTACACAAGAGGAGCCAACCGCGAAGCCCGCAATAACGAGCTGCGCCAGCTGGCGAGTCGCTGAGCAACAGATCCTCCAAACCAAAAATTGGCAACCACGAACGTCTTCGTCACACCACAACAGAACGTTGTGGCCATGGCAATCTGCTGGACACACTCCAGCTCAGGGCCGATCACCAGGCCACCCCGACTATCGCTAAGATCAAGGTGATGATCACAGCTGCTGCCTGTCAGCAGCAACAGTAGTCGGGCGACACTGCTATACCGACCAACCGGTCGGTTCTCCGGTGGCAGGCTCATCTGCATCAACACGACCGCTGGGCGGCCGGGCTCCAGTCGCAACGCGAAGAATCCCGGCAAACAACGCTCGGCAAACTTCCAATAATGACAACCGGCGGCGTCGCCAGTACGATCGCCGACCCAATCATGACCTCCGAAGTGCGACTTAGCACCGAGACCTTCGTCACACCATAAAACGCTCGACACGAAGAACGCGAAGAAGATGATGCGCTTGACTGGAAGACGAAAACGAGCGCTTCGGTATCCCACCACGAGCGACTACATCGCCAGATCGGATCGGAGCGAGCCTCACGAAGAGAAGGCATCCCAGTCTTCACTCGGAGCTACAGGACGTCTTGTGGCCGACTAGCTTTAAGCCCACCGGGATCGAAAAGTACGACGGCAAACAACCCAGAGTCCTGGCTTACCGTTTTACACCTAGCAGTCCGAGCTGCTGGGGGCGACAGCAAAGTCCATGGCTAACTACCTCCCAGTCGCGCTACGCCGACTCGCGCGTAGGACATGGCTGACAGGCCTCCGAGGTGTCGATCGTTCCCAGAAGCGTGGACAACTCAGGAGCGTTCATCGCTAACTTCCAGGGACCTACGATAGACCCGCTTCGGAGCATGATCTTTATTCAACTGCACCAGAAGAAAAACGAGTCTCTTGCGCGAATTCATTCAAAAGGTTTTCCGAGAAGCGCAACCAAATTCCAACTATCAAAGACGAAGCCGTCATCGCCGCTTCGCAAAGGGGTAAAGACGCTCCGCTTATTAACAAAATTCACTCCATTGGAAGCCACCATCCACGGTCCGGGCGCTCTTTGACATGGCCAACCAAATACGCCGACTCGGCCGAAGCAGCGTTGGAGGCCCTCGACGAGAAGAAGGAGCCCCGATAAAAGAACAGAAGGCGAAAGCCGACAACGAGCCGTCTCAAAAATAAGTCTAAGGCACCGTAACCGCGGAAGTCAGACAACGAGCTGGCCAACATGGAGCGCAGTCGTCGCGGCCCTAGGGCAACAACGACTACCAGAAAGTCATGAGCGGGCCATGCCCCTTTCACCCCAAGAAGCACGCGGCCAAAGACTGCTATATGCTCAAGAAGTTTGCCTGCCGAAGCAGACTTCATCGTTCTGGCGCCGACAAGGACAAAGACAAGCCAGACTCGGGTCCGCTGATGATTCCAATCCTCAAGCCGAGCTCAACCATATCTTCGGGGGCCACTCGCGTACGAGTCAAGCACAACACACGAAGCTTTTCAGCGCGCGACAATCAATACGGTCTCCACGGTGGACACGCCCCCAATACCTGCGCTGGTCCAGAGATGGCCATCACCTTCAATCACGCCAGATTCACCCAGATCGGGTTTCCCACCCGGGACGCTATCCATCCCTGGACTCGTCGTCAGAACATCAGGCTTGAAGAAACCCTCATCGACGGAGGCATGCGCCGCTTAATATCCTGTTCGCCAAGACTTTTGGACGAGATGAAAATTCCTCGTTCAGAACTACGGCCGAGCACTGTGCCCTTCCACGGTATAATTCCTGGCAGCTATCATCAACTACACACTCGGGCAGAGTAACTTTGCCAGTAACCTTCGGCAACGCGGGATAATTCCACACAGAAAATGTCTGCTTCGAGGTCGCCGACTTTTGAGACTGCGTACCACGCGATACTTCGGACGACCGGCACTCGCCAAATTATGGCGATACCGCACTACACATACATGTGCTGAAGATGCCTGTGGACAGCAGGAGTCCTCTCCCTCCGCAGCGACGTCAAGCAAGCCTTCACCTGCGACAAGGAGAGCTACGAACTGGCCCAATCACAAGAGGCGGCAGTCAGGCGCGATAGCATCCGGCAAGCCGTCACAACAGAAGTCGAGCAAGATCAAGTTCCGGCGAAAAAAGCAGCAAAGTTAGGAATTTCAGCGGACTTTGACACGAAGAAGATCCCCCTAGACCCTTCCGACCCCTCCAAGACTGCTCTAGTCGGGACCGGACTCGACCCCAAATAGGAAGACGCACTCGTCACCTTCCTCCAAGCCAACAAGGATATCTTCGCGTGGAAACCGTCCGACATGCCGGGCGTACCAAGGGAGGTGATCGATCACGCCCTAAACGTGAAGACAGACGCCAAGCCAGTCAAGCAACGGCTCTGGCGCTTCGCTCAAGGCCGCAAAGATGCTATTCGGGAGGAAATTACAAAACTCCTCGCAGCCGGTTCATCAAAGAGGTCTACCACCGGACTGGCTGGCAAACCAGTTCTGGTCAGGAAGAAAAAATGGTAAAATGGCGCATGTGTCCACTACACCGACCTCAACAAAGCGTGCCCCAAGGACCCATTTGGTCTTCCTCGATAGATCAGGTTGATTCCACGACAGGGTGCGACCCTACTCAGCTTTCTCGACTGTGTACTCGGATACCATCAAAATCAGCCTGAGGGAGGAAGACTGCTCAAGACATCTTTCATCACACCGTTTGGAGCGTACTGCTACATCACAATGCCGTTCGGTCAAAGAATGTGGGCGCAAGACCTATCAAAGGGCTATTCAGCGGTGTCTACATACTCAGATCGGGCGCAACGTGGAAGCTTACGTCGACGATGTGGTGTGATCAAGACCAAAGTCCAAAGAGACCTCCATCGCTGACTTGGAAGAAATCCTTCTAGAACCGAAGATTCAATGAAGGAACCCGGAAAAAAATGCGCCTTCGGTGTGCCATCCAAAAGTTACTCGGCTTCATCGTCATCCGCACTGCGCATCGAGGCAACCCAGAGAAAGTCAACCGCATCAGCACATGGCACCCCCGACTAACCTCAAAGACTCCAGAAGCTGACAGGCTGCATGGCGGCACTCAGCCGCCCGGTTATTCCCAACGGGCGAACGGGCATGCCTTCTTCAAGCTACTCAAAAAGACCGACAAATTTTCAATGGACTCGGAAGCCCAACGAGCCTCGAAGACTTCAAACAATTCCCTCATCATCACCCCCGTGTTGGCGTCACCTCTCCCCAACAACACTTAATGCTATATCTGGCGGCAACAACACAAAAGGTATCACACGAACGTGCTGGTGGTTGAGCGATCCGAAAGGCGTCAATTATATCAAAAAATGCAACGACGCCAGTCTATTCGTCAGCGAGGTCCTTGCGACTCCAAAACGAGTATCCGCAGTCCAGAAGCTAATCTACAATGGCAATACTCATCACAGTCCGAAGCTGGTGCATTACCTTCCAAGCACACCAAGTCACGTGTCACAGCATTTCCACTCGGGGATGTCCTTCATATCGGAGGCCAACCGGCCGAATCGCTAAATGGGCACTCGATGATTCGTTTCGACATCACCTTTCAGCCACAGACAACAAGCATGTCTCAACTCAGCTACTTCATGGCATGGACCGTAAGTCCAACTGCCTACACCAACAGCAAAGCTAGGAGTACTGGGACAATGTTACTCGATGGTTCCATAGGAAAGGTTCCACGCCTGGGAAAACTGCCACAACAACAGCCATACTGACCCCTTGCATGGTAGCTGCGAAAACTGGATAGTGGCGCCGGCCGTTTCTGAAAATAATCTGAACCTCTCTACCCACAACGTCGCCGATCCACGCCCGCTTCTCAGCTGATACGAGCCCAACGTTAATTCACCGGTGCTCCGCATCGCAAATCACTCGGCATACGTCCCGACTAGTTGTGCGATGAGATTCTCAACTCGTGGTTAAACCAAGTCATGAAGACTGGACCTGTCTCGACGATACCATGCGGCATACTGTCAGGAGGTCCGCAAGCTGGAAAACAAGTCAACGGGCTAGAAACACACATGTCTGCGCTAATACAACGGACGCAGCAGACGAGTGCAAACATGGATCCAACCGAGAACAGTTCCCTTTTGGCAGACTAGAATTCTTTGTTTCCACTAGAATCTTTGTCGACACGCGGAAGCAGATCGGGAGGCAGCCTACCCCGATCCACAATGAGGTGCTGCTACATATTCAAGACTGGAGGACTCTATTGTCAAATTTTCTTCATGGACGACGAACTCTCCAGAAGATCGTAGTCAAGCCGAGCAGATAAAGCGTCAAGCAAAGCTCCCTACTAGTCGGTGGGAGACCGTGTACCGAAGGAGCGCATGTCTGGATGTCCTCATGCGCTATCACCACCGAGTTGAGGGCAGCAGATTCTGTGCATTCGATCCACTCGGGCATATGTGGCAACCACCCGCATCCAGGACCATTGTCGGAAAGGCTTACGGCAGGATTTTCTGGCGCCCACTAGCAGTAACAGACGCAAAGACATCGTTCGCAAGTGCGAGGACTTGCCAGTTCTATGCAAGACAAACAACAATCTTCTAGCCCATAGGAACTCCAAACTATCCCCATTCCTGGCCATTTGCAGTATGGGGCTCGACATGGTCGGGCCTTTCAAGAAAAGCGCCAGAGGGTTCACACATTTATTCGCCGCTGGTGTATAAGTTCACCAAATGGATTGAGGCTAAACCCGTTGCAACAATTACGCGCACGAGCAAAAGATTCATCAGCGTATACTTATACCGCTCGAAGAGTCCCTAATCGCATCATACACCCGACAACGGTACTCAGTTCGCGGCGCGTATATTCCAAGAACCTCTCGTGACATTTGGCATCAGGATCTACTATGCATCTGGTGGCACACCGCGGAGCAACGGGCAGGTTGAACGAGCCAACGGCATGGTCTGTACATAGGCATCAAGCCAGATATTTGTTAACACCAAATTTGGTACGGTTCATTACCATGTTCGGTTAAGGAAAGAAGCCATGTCAGCCAATGGAAGCTCATCTGGAAGAGACCAAGCCTGGAAGGAATCGTGAAGACCACGTATGATGGCAGTAAAAACCTTACTATTAATTAGAGTTTTTATACTTTTTAGATAAAACTTGATCTCGTGTTCGACCATCAGGATTTGTTAGTTTTCCTTTTCTAGTAGGAAAGTTTCTGTTCGTGTCCGATCAGGACTGCTGTAACTCGGTATATATACGTATGCCCGGCAGCTTGTAAATCATCACAACGATCAATCAAATTCGCGCATTGCCACCCTTTACCAACGGGTTCTTGCTTCTCGAGCCGGGCTGCACGGTTAGTCCGAACTCACTGCGAGAGGGTAAGTCTCTACCCCTGATTACCTATCGACTAGGACTTCCTCGGTTAGTCGATATTCTAGTCGGTTTATGGTAGTCGCTTACCACGGTATATTCTGCTCTGTCTACGCGCATCAGTTAGGTTGATCTCGATAGGCTGAGTAATATATCACATCACTGTGCATAATCCTTATTTGGCTTTACCTGGGAACAGTTTATCATTAGTTTGTGCTGCATCGGTTGGGTCGATCGCCTACTAAACTGCAGTATAATTGTTCCTGTAGATCGATGTTTTTGTGCAAGCGTCTTATCGGATGTATAGCCGATAGTTATCATACTCACATGCATTAGATCTATCGGTTCATCGAGTTCTTTTATTGTTATTAAATCTGTGTTGCAATCAATTGAGTTTGAACTACTAGATTCGATAATAACTAGATTATCCTGCTGCTAACGAGGTGGGTTTATGCATTCTGTCGATCTAGTGATTAGCCGATAGGTTATCTTTTATTAAATAAGCGACTGCATTGTTTATTGGTTATTGCCTTGCCCATTCATTCTATCATCGCTTCTAGCCGATGTCCAAGTGTTTCTGTTTTTGGCAGTCGGTGATTACTTGCTATATATCAGTATCGGCTTCTAGCCATGCACGGTTGGGTTATTGCTTTTATATCATCAACCTCTAGCCGATGCATATCTTCTGTTTATCATTGACTGATCTAATGTTTGCCTGATACTACTATCGGCTTCTTAGCCGATATACACAGTCCTACTGTGCTCAGCAGTCGGCACGAGGAAGCTAGCGAGGTTCTCCATCTTTATCTCATTATCGGCTCCTAGCCGACTATACAAGCGCCATCGGCAATCAACCAAGGACCCGGGCGCGAGCACAAGCAAGGATTCGGGCCGGGCACGAGACCCGGGCGCGGACAACTAGGCCCGGGCAAGTTTTTCATCGGATTTTCAGCTGGTGCTCAAGTGTTCCTTCGGCAATCAGCTAGCAGGATTCTTGTCGGCCGATTGAATCCCTGAGCTAATATTTTCTCCTTGTCAATTGCTGGGTCAAATTGACTGGCATGCCCGCGAACCTCAGATATTTAGGACCTACACTGGAGCTAAGCAGATCTCCCAGGCCTTCGCGTGTCTCTAGGCGCCGAACCAGATCGTCAGCAAGCTTTTTGGCACACCCGGCGGTTTTCGGCGTCAACAATATTCAACCGACTACAACCATATGCGGGCCGGTGGGTACAAGAACTCCCATCCGTTCTCTGGTCTCTTAGAACCACGGTTAGTTAGCGACAGGCAATCCCCTTTCTTTCTGGTCTACGGTGCCGAGGCTATGCTACTTACCGAGTTACAGTTCGGCTCTCCACGAGTCCGGCTTACTCAGAAATGACTCCAACAATACCCGACTGGTCAACTAGATCAGCTGGAAGAAGCAAGAGACACCGCAACAATCCAGTCGGCAAGGTATCTCCAAGCCTACATTGCTACCACAATCGCAATGTCCTGCCGCGCCTTTTTGGTCGGAGGATCTCGTTCTGAGGAAAATACAAACCACCAAGACAGCATAAGTTATCCCCAATCTGGGAAGGGCCATTCATTATAGCCGAGGTCACGCGGCCAGGCACCTACCGACTGAAGACCGAAGACGGCGTTCTCATCAGCTACTCATGGAACATAGAACAGCTACGTCCTTTCTATACCTGAGTTCTATAATTTTCATGTGTATAGTTCTTCTGACTCACTACGCCGCTTGTATCAACCGAGTAGTGAGTCGGGGGCTGCATGTATATATGTGCTCTGTCAATAACATACGAGCTTATTTCACTTCGGTTACGAAGCCTTACTATGACTGTCACGTTTGCCCGAGTACAGCTCCTTACTTCGAACGTTTTTATTAAGTTCTGACAGACTAACTCGGTGCATACTACACGGTCAAGTAACGCTAATGACAACTGGATAATAAGCTTGGCGGCACTGCACACATATTTACACATGCTTGTTTACACAAGTTATAATCCCGACTGCGTAACATGTTGCCCTTACAGACCCAGTCTCGGTAATTATTTCAGCAGTCGCTTCGCCCGGCAATCAGCTCCAGCGCCTCCTCGGGCGTCGTCTCTTCGGCAAACCCCTCCACGATGGCTTCAATATCCGCCCTGGGGTATATGGATTTGGTCATCGCCAGGGTCTGGGCCACGCCGGCGACAACATGCTCATCCGAGTACTTTTTCAAGGCACTCGTGCATCCTCAGACGCGCCTCTATCTGGGAATTCTGCTGCAACTGGTCCCCACAGGGCGAGGATCTATGAGGTCAAGGAGCCCTTTCACGGACCCGACAAGGGCCTCCCGTGACTCCCATGATCACTCTTATCTCCTCTGTGTAGAACCATACTGGCCTGGACGTTGGCTCTCATGTCTGCCCAGGTCCGCCGGCAAGTAAACTTGTCAGGTTCGGCTACACACAGAATAACTAACGGATTGGCTAAGATCACAGTCAGGTTGAGGACTTACTTTCGTAGTCGGCCTCCCACCTGGCCACGGTCTTCTCCAGTTCAGCTTTTTCCTTACCGAGCTTGGCGACGGCCTCCTTCAACTCGGACTTCTCCCGGTCAAGCTCGGTGTTGGCCCCTGTTAGGTCGGCCTTGACCTTCTCAAGCTCGGCCTTGGCTTCTTCGGCCTCCTTCAACTGCGATTCCCTCTCTGTTCGGGTCTTTAACTCCGCTTCGAGGTCTGCACCACAGATTAGCCAAGAGCTCAACCGTGCAGTCATGACGCAACTGGGCAGTCGGGAACAACGCAGCTGGATGAATACATCAACGGTTCAGTCGGGAAGATATACTCAAGGATTTTACCTCTGAACTTTCCGGCTAGGGCCCATGTCTCCGCCCTGAGCTGATCGGCGCCACTCTTCAACCAGGCCTCCCTCCCCGCATGACGCGCCTCCATCTCGGCCTTCAACGCCCGAAGCTGCTCTAGTTCTGCGAGGTGGGGGGCTACCTCGACCAAGATTTCCGTCATCGCCTCATTGCGGTCGACGAGCTTCTGCTCAGGATAAAAGACGGATCAAGGATGAAGTCAGACATCAAAATAAAAGATTGCCAAGGCTCTCCCACAAGAGTCATACCGCGACCCCCTGGGACACGCTGATAGCGGCGCGAAGCAAGCTTTCGCTCCCTCCTCGCGATGACTTCATCGAGTCTGAAGCTTTTCGCAGTACCGTCGTGAGTTGTCCATGTAAAGTCCGGGGCATCACACGAGGAGGAGCTTTGATCCGAGGCAGATGTGGGATCTCTGGCGGCGGTGACAGCGGCGACGACGATGATGACCACGACGTGATGGGCCCCAGCCTCCACACCGCCGTCCCCCGCAGCCTCGGGGACTGGCTCAGGGGCTCCAACGATGACTTCTGCAACAGGCGACGCCTCAGGGCTGAGGCCTCGACCTCAGCGGCCACCCGCGGTTGGGTGGCGGCGGCGGCCCTACAGTTGGGACCACCTCGGTCTCCATGACCAGGTTGGCCTCCGGCTCGGCAGGTGTGTTCGTGGCCGCGGGCTCGGCCGGGGCGGGTCCTTCAAGAGGAGTGGTCAGATTGGTCTCCTTGAGATCGATATCGGCTCGCTTCCTGCATGGCGAAACAAGACATCAAGACATTACTTCAACACACAAAGGCTTCAGAAGACCCAGAGCAGCACACCTCTTGGAGAACTTCAGCTTCTTGCCGGGCGACCTGCTCCCCGGCGGAGCGCTAGCTCCGTCAGTCGGCTCGGTCGGCGTTATAGTCGGTGGTGGCGTATCAACCAGAGTCGGCCCCGACTCCGGTATGGTCAGCTTGGGTGTCTCCGCCCCTCGCGGCGTCTGCTCTTGTCGGCCCCTCGGTGGCGCCACGGCCAGGCTCGACAACGTCGGACTCAAACTCGCAGGTCTCAACCTGGGACTTGACCGCTTGGGCGTCGCGGCAGCGGCGTCCTTTATTTTGAAGCTTCCGCTCACGGCGCGGGCCGTCATGGCCCCCTCGCCCCGATATAAAATCCGCTTCTTCCCCGCTCCCCTGGAGTCGGGTTGGGCAGCAGAGGGACTCCTTGGCCTCTTCTTCGACGCGACGGCCGACAATGGATGGGAGTCTTCATCAAACTCCACGCACCACTACAAGAAAATCGACAAGATGCATCATATGCTGCCGGAAACTCAGACATTTGAGCCCGCAGGCATACGCTACGAAGGGAAGACGGATGTTACCTCGGTCCGGGGCCGGTTGTGCCTGAAAGACGCAATGCGTCTCTTCTTGTCTTCGCTTTCAATTACCCCGCTAGAGAAGTATCCGAACAAGGTCTCCGTTACCTTCCGCTCGTCGGCCGACTCCCGACTAACTCAGTCAGGGTCATTTTTTCCCTGATAGTCCTAGCCGAACGCGCTCCTCAGCTTCAGGGGCTGGAAGCGCCGGGTCAGGAACCGCCTGGCTACCCAGGACCAGTCAGGCCGGCCTTCTTGAAATTATCTAGCTTCGCCAGCAGCAGGTGCACTTGACCCATCTCCTCATAGGTTGGGTCCGCCGACCAATTCGGCGAAAACACCGGTGGCAAGCCGGTAAATGGCCACAAGGAGGGTGCCAGATTTGCGCAATAGAACCACTCCTTGTGCCAGCCTTTCAAGGAGGATTTCAAGGGAAGATCAAGATACGACTTTTTCCTATCACCCCTCAATTGAAGACCAGCCCCCCCGATTACACTGATGTTAGATTTGGAGGGCTGAGGCTTAATGTGGAACAGATGCCTAAAGAAGAGGAAATGGGGTTCCACACCCAAATAGCACTCACACAGAGTAACAAAAATAGAGATCTGAAGGATTGAGTTGGTGTTCAAATGCACTAACTCCAGCCCATAGAAATCAAGGATGCGGTGGAAGAAATCAGAAGACGGAAGGCACAAGCCTCGATCGAAAAAGGAGGCGAAAACTACCGTTTCTCCAGGTCGGGGATTTGGGCTTGACTCATCCCTGGCCGACCGCCAGTGAATCACTTCTTGGCTGGGCAACTTCAGCTCGCTTTCCAACCGCTTCAGCTTCACCGAGCCGCAGTCCGAAAACGGCCAAGAACTCCCTGGCGCACCCGCAAGATCCGAAGCCTTCGGCATGACCGGAAGCAATGAGATTTGGGGGAAAGCAAATTGGGGGCTTGGAACAAGCGAAGAGGATTGAAATCGCCTGAGTTCGGTGTGAATGGCGCTAGCTAACCCTAGCTGAGCAGGCGGCGAAAAGTTGGGCGCGAAGGTGAAGGAATCTTTTTCTCTCTCCCCGTTTTTTATAGAGCCGATGCCGACTAGATGGGCCTGGGCCTACATAGTCAGCACTGGGCCACCAAGATATGAGTTCCTACAGTAGCATGCTCCATGTGGGCCGCTTGCAGGCTGAGTTGAAATTATAGTGCTGGTGCTACTAACAGGAGCCGATGAGGTAAACAGATATGCTTCTTGAAAGCCTAATTGCTAAACATATATGTTTGGGTATCTGTTTTTATCTACCAGGTCTCGAGGATATATCCTGACAAGGATCACAAGCTGGTCTTCATTACAATTGGAGATGCAGGTATCTCTCTCGAGTACACCTAACCACCTTATGGATTATTTTCATAAAGTGGTACTCGACCTACATGCGTGGCCATCAGTTGCCATGAGCAACATTTTACCCGTTGACATGATGCGGAAGAGTCTAACTTTCGAGTAGTGCACTACTCGGGAGAGACTATAAATATCTTTTCCCGCTGACATGATGCGGAGGAGTCTAACTTTTGAGTGGGACGCCACTCGGAAAAGACTATAAACCCCCTTTTCCAGCTAATATGACGCTGAAGAGTCCCATATACGAGTAGCATTCTACTCGGTAAGACTATAAATACATATTCCGACTGACATGAAGTCGAAGAATCTGACATACGAGTAGTCTCCTACTCGGCAAGACTATAAAGTTTATTCCGGTTGACATGATACCGAAGAGTCGCAAATACCAGTAGTAATCTACTCGGGAAAGACTTCCAGGTTAAAGATCTTTGACTTTATGTTTAATTGTCTTCACAATTAAGCACAAAGTCGGGGGCTACACCTAATAGGTGCGCCTATTCGGCGCACACTATTCATATATCTACATAAAGCCCTTCATAGCCTCGCTGCCAGCTGACATGAAGCAGGACTCGGAAGAAGACTTACTCGGACAAAGAGTACTCGGGGGCACTGCACTCGGGGAACCTTCACTGTGGAGGACGAGCACTCGGCATCAGCTGTGACTCAACTATGAAGGTCTCAGGGGCTACTGTGGAGGCCATGGGCCCCGGGTACCTCATTACTAGCACATGGGCCACTCGGATAGAGGATGGGCCGGACCATGTAATTAGAGATAAGATAGCACCCGGCAGGCTGTACCTTGTATAATAAGGAAGCATAGTCTTAGTCGGATAGGACTCTATCTCTAAGAAGGAAATCCCTTGGTCGTATCCGACTAGGATCCTTATCATGTACCCTTGTCCCCTAGTATGTAAAGGGAGGCAGGGCACCCCTCAGGGCGAGCACAACAAGAACAACCAGATCATCGATCTCCATACACCTCAGAGGAATAACACCTCAACTGGACGTAGGGTATTACCTTACCTTGAGGGCCTGAACCAGTATAATTCTCTTGTGTTCCTCTGCAGTCCACCGAATTCACCCTCGCCGAGTAGCCCCATAGTTCTATTGCCGGTGCAAAGCATCGACACTCGGGGCCCCGAGCCACGGCATGTGCTCGCATTGTGGGAATGGTGAGATCGAGGATGTGTCGACTCGACAACTCAAGCCACGATCTCACCCCCCATTTTGACCATCCTTCCTGGGTGTGACGGGGACCCAGGGGACCTCCTGGGGTATGTTGGCCTCCAGCGACGCCGCTACCGCGGGCGTTGCACCTACAGGGGGGCTCGGGCTCCAAGGGTGCTTGCCTGCCCTTCTCGAGTCCTGAGGGTCAGTAGCGCCCCCTGCAGCGCTGGCACCAAGGGCCCGAGCAGCACCGCTGTCTTGGTGGACTTCATCACCGTCGTCTCCTGGGATTCGCACTAGCCCGGGGGCCCTATCGGGCATGCACTCCAGGATGCCCTTGGCATCGCACTTGGGCACCAGATGCACCAGCCGGATGCCGTATGTCTCCAGCACTTGTAGGAAGAATGTCAAGAATGGTGGTATGAGCTTGGCCGACGCATATGACAGGAAGAAGGTTATTTCCCTTGGCCCGTTTAGAGCAGGCTGGGGGTCGCCAGCCCTCACCATCGTCGCTCCTCTGGTGGTGGGATCCGGCAACAGCTGGCGGACCTTCGTCACCCCCGCCTTGTCACGGAGGTGGGAGGGCAGCAGAGTGCCGCTGCTCGCCGCACGGTGGGTGCAGTTCGCCCTCGGCATGCTTGAGAGCTGGATGGCAGGAGCTACAGAAGGGAACAATTTGGGATCGAGCCTAAGGAGCAAACATTTATGTATCGGCATCCATTTCCCGAGTGGTTTGATAGAGTGCCATTGCCACAACGATACAGGGTTCCAGATTTTTTCAAATTCTCAGGGCAAGACAGCACATCTACATTAGAACACGTCAGCCGATTCCTGGCACAGTGCGGAGAGGCATCGGCTAAGGAGGCTCTGAGAGTAAGGTTTTTCCCATTGTCGCTATCTGGATCGGCTTTCACATGGTTCTCTTCATTACCACCGAATTCAGTTCGGGGATGGGCCGATCTAGAAAAACAGTTTTACAAATACTTCTTTGCTGGAATTCATGAGATGAGACTGACAGATCTAACATCGGTAGCAACGACCGATGAAGAGTACCGGATATAATTCAGCGATTTCGGACGTTTAGAAACCGATGTTACAGTCTGAACCTGAGCGTTGGACATCTAGCCGACTTGGCTTTCCAGGGTCTGTTAGCACCAATCAAAGAAAGGTTTTCATCACAGGAGTTCGAGTCCCTGGCGCACCTGGTACAGAAGGTATCCGCTCATGAAAGCCGATTTCAAGAGGCGAAAAAGGATAAATATCAGAGAAGGGTTGCTCAGGTATAGGTTTATTCATTGGATTCAGACGATGAGGGATCCGATGCTGAAGTTGGATTGGCGGAGTGGGCTAGGAACAAAAAATTAGTATCATGCCCGTGGGTCAAGGATATCGGCAAGGAGGAGCGATATGACTTTGACATTAATAAAGCCAATAAAATCTTTGACCTACTGCTGCAAGAGAAGCAGATACAACTGCCGCCAAATCACATGATTCCATCAGCCGAAGAACTGAAGAAGAAAAGATATTGCAAGTGGCACAATACTATATCGCATCACACCAACGAGTGCAAAGTTTTTCGGCAACAAATTCAATCGGCTATTGAACAAGGGAGAATCAAATTCGAAGACAAAAAGCCGATGAAAATCGACGGACACCCGTTCCCCGTGAATATGGTTTATACAGGATTGTCGTCAAGGACTCTAGCCGATGAAGGAAGGCATGTGGATCGTAGAAAATCAAGGATTACTTCATCAGGAATGATAGAGAAATATTTAAAGTACGAAGAGCGGTGGATTGAGCCGGGTAGGGAGAGATTTAATCCACATTGGGATTGTCCGTTCTTCCGATTCTGCTGGATCAAGATGAGATACTATCAATGAAGATTGCCCTGAGTGCGATAATCTGAGGTTTCAGCGGATCAGCAGGGAAGTCTTTCGCAGGATCGCCACCCAGGACACGGGCATCGGTACATAGCCGATTAGGGCCGGTCCACGAAGAATTCTTTTGAAGAAAATAAAAGAAGTACAGAAAAACAAGTCCAAAATCCTCAATGGTGTCCTAGCGGAATATTCACAAAGAATCAGAAGAGAAAAGCGCAACGACTACGACACCGAGAGCAACAGGAAGAATAGAGGCAAGATCAAGAGGAAGCCGATCATCGTCACAAGAGCACTAAACAAGTATGGCGTGTGAAGAGGAAGGACGATGAAGATCCATTGGCTCCAATAAACATGATTTTCTTTTTGCCCCGAGAATACAAGGCGCTTTCATCAGACGAAGAAGGCAATGAAGAAGTTTTTGCTCAGCTAACGTTGCAACCCGATCAGGCCATATTTGATAGACCTGAGGAGTCAGAGCATCGGCACTTAAAGCCATTATATATCAAGGGCTATTTGAATGGGAAGCCGATGACGAAGATGCTGGTTGATGGGGGAGCAGCAATTAATCTAATGCCTTATGCTACATTTCAAAAATTGGGGAAGACTGCCGAAGATTTGATCAAGACAAATATGGTGCTAAAAGACTTCGGTGGGAATTCATCAGAGGCGAAAGGCATGTTGAACGTGGAGTTGACAGTGGGAAAGAAGACATTACCTACCACGTTTTTCGTTATCGATAGAAAAGGATCATATAGTCTGCTTCTTGGCAGGGATTGGATTCACGCGAACTGTTGCGTGCCCTCGACAATGCATCAATGTTTGATACAATGGCAAGGAGATCAAGTCGAGGTAGTCCTAGCAGATTGGTCAACCAATATTGCAATGACCGATTTGCCGGTCTAGGAAGCCGATGGTGTTGATTGCTTGTCTTGGAAAAAAACATGGAAGGAGATTATCTTAAGGTTACCAGCCATGGATACAGCCGATTCAGCAAGTCGGCTCTGAGTTGTTACTCTGATGGGCTCCATTGAAGATTTCGAGGGGAAACTGGGACAAGGGTTTATGTCGGCCGATGATTTAGAGTAAATCGACATAGGACCAGGACATAAGCCAAGTCCGACGTACATAAGCAAAAAGTTATGTCCTGAACTTCGAGAAGAATTGATAACACTCTTGAAGGAGTATCGGGATTGTTTTGCTTGGGAGTATCATGAGTTGCCAGGATTAAGCCGATCAATTGTTGAACATCGGCTACCCATTAAACCAGGGTATTGGCCGTTCAAACAGGCTCCAAGGAGGTTCAAGGCAGAGTTGTATGAGCCGATCAAAGCGGAAATCACAAGATTATATGATGCCAAGTTTATAAGGCCGTGCCGATGTGCTGAGTGGGTTTCTAATATCGTCCCGGTAGAAAAGAAGAATGGAAAATTGAGAATATGTATCGATTTTCGGGATTTAAATAAAGCTACCCCCAAGGATGAGTACCCGATGCTGATAGCGGATTTATTGGTGGATGCAGCATCAGGCCACAAGATTATTAGCTTCATGGACGGCAATGCGGGGTACAATCAGATTTTTATGGCAGAGGAAGATATACACAAGACTGCGTTTCGGTGTCCTGGAGCTATCGGCTTATATGAGTGGGTAGTAATGACGTTTGGGTTAAAAAGCGCTGGTGTGACTTATCAGAGGGCAATGAATTATATATTTCATGATCTCATCGACTTGCTAGTGGAAATTTACATCGACGATGTGGTGGTCTAAGAGTGAGGAAAGCCATATAGCCGATTTGCAAAAAGTGCTGGAAAGGGCCAAGAAATATGGGCTAAGGATGAATCCTAACAAATGCGCTTTTCGTGTATCGGCTGGGCAGTTTTTGGGTTTTATGGTGCATGAGCGAGGGATTGAAGTTAGTCAAAGGAGCATTAGAGCCATTAAGACTACAGAGCCACCAAGCAACAAGACAGAGTTATAGTCATTGATCGGCAAGATTAATTTTGTAAGGAGATTTATATCAAATTTATCAGGAAGGATTGAATCTTTTACTCCGTTGTTGAAGTTGAAAGCCGATCAAGAGTTCGTGTGGGGGGCAGATCAGCAGAAGGCATTTGATGGAATTAAGAGTTATTTGAGTTCCCCACCGGTCCTAATTCCGCCGCAGAAAGGAGTGCGTTCAGTTATAACTTATCAGCCCGATGAGAAGTCCATCGGTCTGTTTTAATTCAAGAGTTTGAGCAAGGAGCGAGTCGGATTTTATCTAAGCAGAAGGCTTTGGATGCTGAAACAAATATCCTGCGTGGAGAAATATGCCTTTGTCTGTATTTCTCATGCACAAAGTTGAGGCATTATATCCTATCGGCTAAATGCACGTGGTTTGCAAGGCCGATGTGGTAAAGTACATGTTGTCAGCTCCAGTTTGAAAGGCGAGTTGGTAAATGGATCTTTGCCTTGACCGAGTTTGACTTGAGATATGAATCGGCTAAAGCAATCAAGACAAGCGGCCGATTCATTGTGCAGCACAGAGGGAATGTGAGAATTATGTGGAGCCGATCCCATGACTTTGTTTTTGATGGATCGGTTTGCAAGCATGGATCTGGTATCGGACTGGCCATTGTATCGCCTCGGGGGGCATGTTTCGAGTTTGCTTTTACAATTAACCTTATCGAACCAATAATCAGCAGAGTACGAGCGCTGTTGAAAGACTTCAACTTTTTGAAGAGATCGGGGCCGATATCTTAGAGATTGTTGGTGATTCTTTGTTGGTGATCAAGCAGTTGTCGGGGGAATATGAGTGCAGGGATGATGTTTTGAGATCATATTATGAGAAGTGTACAGATTTGTTGAAGGATTTCAAGATGGTATCAATAGATCATATTCCTAGGGAGCAGAATTTAGAAGCCAACGATCTTACACAAATTGCTTCTGGTTATCGGCTAAATAGATAGGTTGAGGTTGAAATAGCCGATAATGATGTTCAGGATAAAACCGATGATTGGAGACAGGAAATAGTTGGTTATCTACAAAATCCGTCACAATCGGTTTCCAGAAAGCTTCGGTATAAAGCTACTAAATATGTGCTGCTTAATGGGGACTTATATTATCGGACTTTTGAAGGAGTTCTACTGAGATGCCTGAATTTGGAAGAAGCCAAAGTGGTTATGTGCGAAGTGCATGAGGGCGTTTGTGGGACTCATCAATCGGCTCATAAGATGAAGTGGTTGCTGAGAAGAGTAGGGTATTTTTGGCCGACAATGCTGGGAGATTGCTTCAGGTACTATAAAGGATGTCAAGATTGCCAGAAGTTTGGAAATATACAACGAGCACCAGCATCGGCTATGAATCCTATCATTAAACTGTGGCCGTTCAGAGGATGGGGAATTGACATGATCGGCCACGTTTTTCCTCCATCAAGTAAGGGACATAAATTCATATTGGCGGCAACAGATTATTTTACAAAGTGGGTAGAAGCGATTCCTCTGAAGAAAGTTACGTCCAAAGAAGCGATCGAGTTTGTAAAGGAGCACATAATTTATCGGTTTGGGATTCCTCAGACGATAACTACTGATCAGGGATCTAGTTTCATGTCCGATGAGTTTCAACAGTTTGCTGCCAGTATGGGAATCAAGTTATTAAATTCATCGCCTTATTATGCTCAGGCTAATGGACAGGTGGAAGCTTCTAATAAGAGTTTGATCAAGTTGATTAAGCGGAAGATTGATGAACAGCCGCGAAGATGGCATACTACGTTAGCCAATTTGTTATGGGCATATCGGATGGCGTGTCATGGATCTACCCGGGTGCCACCTTACCAACTGGTATATGTGCCTTGGGAGACTAACATCGGCTCTAGGAGGATTTCTTTACAAGATCAATTAACAGCCGATGATTATTATAACTTAATGACAGATGAACTTGAAGATTTGGCTCAGAATCGGTTAGGGGCACTAGAGAGGATCAAGGAAAACAAAGCTAAGGCAGCTAGGCATTATAACAGAAAAGTGGTGAATAAATCGTTTGCTGAGGGGGATGTTGTGTGGAAATTGATTTTGCCGATCGGGTCCAGAGATAATAAGTTTGGAAAGTGGTTGCCTAATTGGGAAGGGGCCTATCGGATTAATCGTTGTGTGCCTGGTAATGCCTATATACTAGAAGATCTTGGAGGGACGGAGTTTGCTAAAGCGCTTAACGGGAAATATCTCAAGAAGTACTATCCGAGCGTTTGGATTAACTCCTGAATCGGCTGGATGCGGCCGATTTCTAAAACAATTCAGAAAGCCAATGTTTTTGCATCGCCTAAAGATAGCCGATATTAATTGATATCACCTTTAGATCAAACAGACAAAAGATACTAAGGGACAATTGAAACAAGCAACAGTGCCGATTAGATTATGTTACAGCAAAAAATGATTGGCGTGTTCCGGAGCAACATCAATAGTATTAAGGTTTTACAAAAAATTCTAAATTGTTTCGATCGCGCATAGGTGGATCTGGTCAATCTCATTGATGGCACGAATGTCGTCTTCATCGGAGCCTAGAATGATCTTCAAATTTTTGCGCCGATGAACGACTTGACGCACCGTTGCTGCGACCTTGGCTTCTTGGTCTTGTATAGCTTGTGGTAGGCCGATAAGCTGGGATTCTGTTGCTTCAAGATCCTTACGAACTTTCTCAAGTTCTACCAGCAAATCGGCTTCCTTTTTCTTCAGTTGGTCCAACTTGGATTGGAGCTCTTGAGGGGCAGTTACCATGTCATCAAGCTTTTTTTCTCTGTTTGGGCTGACAGCCGATCGGCTTGAATATCTTGGGTTATCTTCTATTGATCAGCACGATCGGCTATGCGCTGCCTAAGCTTGATGAGTTTGAATCTGTGAGATTCCAGATATGCCGTGGGAGTCAGTGCGTCGATAAGTTCTTCGGGCAAATGATGTTCGATATCTGCAAGTCTTGCCCGAATCGGACCGCAATCTTCCACTAGTGCGTCGATCGGATTTTCCAGCCGACTGATGATGCTCGTTAAGTACTCACGCACATTGTGGGTGCCATGGGCCCCGGGTACCTCATGACAAGCATATGGGCCACTCGGATAGAGGATGGGCCTAGCCTTGTAATTAGAGATATAGCTAGATTCGGCAGACTTCGCCTTGTATAGAAAGGAATATACAGTCCTAGTCGGGTGCGTTATATCTCTAAGGGGAGATCTCCTAGTCGTAATCCGATGGGGACTCCTACCTTGTAACCCTGTCCCCCAGTATATAAGGGGAGGCAGGGCGCCCCATGAGGGCAGAAGAGCTGATAGAAGCACACGGCCATACAGTTCATCAGAACTACCACCGTATATCCTCAAAGGAATACATACAAACTGGACGTAGGGTATTACCTCACATCGAGGGCCTGAACCAGTATAAAATTTCCTTGTGTTCCTTTGCAATCCACCGAGTTTCCATCCGCCGAGTAGCCCCATATATTTATTGCCGGTGTAAAACATCGACAGTTGGCGCGCCAGGTAGGGGCTTTGGCGCGATCTACATCTACAAGCTCGATGGATCCAGCAACCGAAGTCGACGGCGGCAAACTCCCCCCGGAGATACAATCGCATTCAGAAGCCTTGACTTCGTCGCCGACCAGATCGGCAATCTCACCCCGGCCGACACGGACCCGATCCAACCGGCCGAGGAACCAGCTGACTCCGCGCCAGTCGGCCCACACGACGCTGCGGCAATCTTCGACGACATGCTGCGGCGATCTCCAATACGCCCGAGTCCAGGGACAACTCTTCCTTTCAGTGTTCGACTCGACTCGGTTCTGAGCCGGCCGAGATCGGGCCGAGAAGGGAAGAGATCGTCAACTTCCCGTTCGGACTCAGCGACGCCGCGGATATCTACAATCTACATCCGACGCGGCAAACCCGATCCCCTGGAGTTCGACTCGGATACGGCTCCGAGCCGCTCGAGATCGGATTTAGGGAGGTCGGAGTTGTAATCACCCCCATCAACTATTCCGACTACGACTCTCAGTCGGACTACGACTCCCAGTCGGATTCCGACTCCAAGTCGGATACCAGCTCAGCAAGCTTCACTCCGCCGCGAGAAATTTTCATGGCATCCAGAGGCTCTACTCCTATTCAGGAATCATGCCGACGACACGAGCCACAAGAGGAGGAGGCCTGCCGACTGCAAGAACAACAGGAGGAAGAAGCAAGACGCCTGCACGCCCGCAACGACGATCTACGCAAGGCTGAGCAAACTGCTCAGCAGCAAATCCTCCAAACCCGAGTCGGCGACCACGATGTCTTCGTTACTCCCCAACAGAACATCGTGGCCGCTGCAACCCTACTGGACACAGTCCAGCTTGGGCCTGATCATCAGGCCACCCCGACGATCGCAAGGATAAAAGCCATGCTTACCGCTGCTGCATTCAGCAGCACCAACAGTCGGGAGATACCCTCATACCCGACCAACCGGTCGCATCCCCAATGCAGTCTCGTCTACCTCAAAGCGACGCCGAGTGGCCGGCTCTAGTCAGCTGCACACGGAGTCACGCCAAACGTCATTCGGCAACCCAAACAACAACCGGCAACGTCGAAGTGACCGTCGGACAGCCGGGATCTCCGAGGCCAACTATGGCGTGATCTTCGGCAGGACACCAATGCTCGCGCCGCGAACGAGAAGAAGACGAGCAACTCAACTGGACGAGAACGAGCATTCGGCCTCCACCACGAGCGTTTCGCCCCGTAGTCGGGATCGGAGTCCTCATGAGACGAAGGCATACCGCCTTCACCCAGGAGCTTACAACAGGTCGACTGGTCGTCGGGTTTCAAGTCTACAAGCATCGAAAAATACGACGGCAAGACCGATCCCGAGTCCTGGCTCACAGCATACACTCTAGCAATCCAAGCTGCTGGAGGTGACCACCAAATCATGCTAACTACCTCCTAGTTGCTCTAGCCGACTCAGCGAGACATGGCTAACAGGACTTCCCAAGCAATCAATCGGCTCTTGGGAGAACTCCGGAACGTTTCATCACCAATTTCCAGGGAACATACGAGAGGCCATCTTCTGAGTACGACCTATATCAGTTGCGTCAAAGGAAGAACGAGTCTCTTCGTGACTTCATCAAGAGGTTTTCTGAGAAGAGGAACTCAATCCCGAACATCAAGGATGAGTCGTCATCGCCGCCTTTCGAAAAGGAGTCAAGACACCTCGTTCATCGACAAATTCACGCGGAAGCCTCCCAACTCTGTCAAGGCCCTATTCGACATGGCAAACAAGTACGCCGACTCGGCCCACGCTGTTGCCGAGGCCCTCGATGACAACAAGTCACCCTGACAGAAGAAGCGGACGACACCGACGACGCGGTCCCAACTAAAGCTGGGAATCGCAAACGCAAGTCAGACGGCTCCATTGTGGCAGTCGGTCACGACCGCCTTCGACCTTCAACAACTGAGATTATCAGAACAACAAGTGACATGCTCGGGGCTCACAAGCTCAAACACGAGGATGGCATCCCCACTCCAAATACCGAACAGCTAAGTCGCTTTCTGTAAACATCTCCTCACTCGGCCTTGCTAGTGCCACAGCCGCTTACACCTAATAGGGTATAAGCTGCGCATTTACTTTTTTCCGTTTTTGCTCTTAAATGATTACAAAAGTACTCGAGTAGCATAAATCTCGATCCGTTGAAACTCTGCTCCATGTAAGACGAACTCAAGTCACCCAAACGCGTGCCTGGGAAAAGACCATGAGCCAACTCCCGACTAGGGGCTATGACTAGTCGGGCAGAGTGCTTAAACGTAAGGGTCAACTACTCGAGGAAATTAATATCAAAAGAGGAAGAACACGTATTTACATACATTGTAAAATACATTTTATTCGGGTGATTATTTTCATCATCAGATGCTACTCATCCGATATTTTTATATTGCAGCCCAGCTCCGGATATGCGTGACAGAACTCAGGGCTTCGAGCCTATCTCCTACGCTCGGGGGCTGGACAAGTCTGCCGAAATACACTCGGGATGCTCCATGAGGGCTTCTTACGAGTACTTGCACCAGTCGGACGTCATCTTCCCCGACTACGCTCCATGGGACGCTAACAATCGGCCCCGGCACAAAGTCGGGCTGTGTACCACTCGGCTAAGTAGGGTACGCCCCATGAGGGTCCCAGCCGAATCCTACGCTAATGCTAGTTCGGGTACCTTATTTGCCGCAACTCTGTCAGGTTGTACGCCCCATGAGGGTCGCCAGCCGAATCCTATGCTAATGCAAGATTCGGGTGCCTAGCTTGGCTATAACTCTGTTGGATAGGTACGCCCCATGAGGGTCACCAGCCGAACCCTCTGCTAATGCAAGTTCGGTACCTTGTTTGGCTTTCCCAAGTCAGAGAAGACTTACATCGTCAAAGCGCATCCGGAGTTTCATGCACTGCGTCACACCTGAGGAGGGCAAGCAGATCCTGCAACATACCTACTCGGTACATGTGGCAACCAGTTTGCATCCAGAACGTAAGTCGGAAAGGCTTGCGAATAAGGATTTCTCTGGCTGATTGCGGTTACCAATACCAAAAAACTCATCCTGACATGCATGGATGATACTTCCCTAGAGCTATGCTGGATAGGTCGGCTCAGCCGGCTTATTTGGTAGCAGCCACCAGATATGAGTTCCTACGGTAGCATGCTCCATGTGGCCGCCCGCAGGCTGAGTTGAAATTATAGCGCTGGTGCTACCAACAGGAGCGATGAGGTAAACAGATATGCTTCATGAGAGCCTTATTGCTAAACATATATGTTTGGGTATCTGTCTTATCCGCCAGGTCTCGAGGATACATCCTTACAAGGATCACAAGCTGGTCTTCATTGAATTGGAGATACAGTATCTCTCTCGATACACCTAACCACGTAATGGATTTATTTTCATACAGTGGTACTCGGCCTATATGCGCGCCACCAGTTGCCATGAGCAACATTACTCCAGCCGACATGACGCTGAAGAGTCTAACTTTCGAGTAGTGCACTACTCGGAGAGACTATAAAATTCTCATTCCGCTGACATGATGCGGAAGAGTCTAACTTCCGAATGGACGCCACTCGGGAAAGACTATAAACACCTTTTCCGGCTGACATGATGCCGACGAGTCTAATTTTCGAGTAGTATACTACTCGGGAAAGACTATAAACACCCCTTTCCAGCTGACATGACGCTGAAGAGTCCCATATACGAGTAGCATCCTACTCGCAAGACTATAAACGCACATTCCGACTGACATGAGTCGAAGAGTCCTATATACGAGTATTCCCTACTCGGCAAGACAATAAATCATATTCCGTTGACATGATACCGAAGAGTCTCATTACCAGTAGTAATCTACTCGGGAAAGACTACAAGGTTAAAGATCTTTGACTTCATGTTTAATTGTTTTCAAAATTAAGCACAAAGTCGGGGCTACACCTAATAGGTGCGCCTATTCGGCGCACACTATTCCAACATCTACATCGAGACCTTCATAGCCTTGCTGCCAGCTGACATGAAGCAGACTCGGGAGAAGCAGCACTCAGACAAAAGTACTCGGAGCAATGCACTCGGGAAGACTTCACCGTGAGGATGAGCACTCGGCATCAGCTGTGACTCAACTATGAAGTCTCGGGGCTACTGTGGGTGCCATGGGCCCCGGGTACCTCATGACAAGCATATGGGCCACTCGGATAGAGGATGGGCTAGCCTTGTAATTAGAGATATAGCTAGATTCGGCAGACTTCGCCTTGTATAGAAAGGAATATACAGTCCTAGTCGGTGCGTTATATCTCTAAGGGGAGATCTCCTAGTCGTAATCCGATGTGGACTCCTACCTTGTAACCCTGTCCCCCAGTATATAAGGGGAGGCAGGGCGCCCCATGAGGGCAGAAGAGCTGATAGAAGCACACGGCCATACAGTTCATCAGAACTACCACCGTATATCCTCAAAGGAATACATACAAACTGGACGTAGGGTATTACCTCACATCGAGGGCCTGAACCAGCATAAAATTTCCTTGTATTCCTTTGCAATCCACCGAGTTTCCATCCGCCGAGTAGCCCCATATATTTATTGCCGGTGTAAAACATCGACACACATCAGCTGGGAAGGATGGTTTGGTTGCTGCGCTGGTGGCTGTTGCTTCTTCGGCCTCAAGTACTTGCCGATGTCAAAGGAGAACAAATCGGCCAAGGACTGCAAATTGACATCGGTGAAAGGATCAGTGAAGAGTTAAAAGCGAAGTATGGATATATAGAGACTACCTGAGGTAGGGCATCGGTAGCTTGGGTGGCATCGGCTTCATGTGGATGAGTAGGGTGTTCTTCAGAATGGCCGATGTTAGGCGATGTAGTAGGAACAGCCTCATCAACGGCTTGGGGACTGGGTGCTGAGATTGGAGCAGCTGGAGAAGTCATCGGCTCGGTGCTCGGAGGGATGTCAGTAGAAGGTTGAGTTTTAGGAGCTGATGACTCGAGCTGAAAATGAAACTGATGAGAAAGATGGAAAAACAGATAATGATATCAAGACTTAGTACATACCTGAGGAGATGAGGGGGCCGATGTTGTTTGGAGAGTAGATGGCATCGTGGCCATGACATCGGCATTGGTTTTCTGCTTCTTGAGAGAAGGGCGATGCGCCAGCTTTTTGCGCTTCTGTCCTGTCGGCTGGGGCGCCTGGAGGAGAGCCGATGGAGAAGAAGCATCGCGCCCTAAGTTCGGAGTGGCCGATGGGGGTTGATACATGATCGGCCGACTGCTAGTGCTTGTCGTTGGGGGCTCGACGTGGGCAGCCTGCAAAATTAAGAATGAGGGATGATCGGAGGTGGTGATTAAGGTTTATGGGTGTTACCTCGTCATCGGATTCGATGTAGTCGGCGTTGAGGCGAGAACAGTAGTGGATGACAGCCAAGTTGAATAGATGTCTCCTCCATTCTGACCACCATCGGGCAAAAAGCTTTGTATTGGCAGTACATACATTCACCTCGGTGGCGGCGCCCAGGGGAAGAGATTCTGTTAAGGTCTGCATCCGATCATACTCTAGGGCATTGTTGACATTGCCCCGGGCTTGAAGTTTATCAACGAAGAATAGGCCGATCGGAAGTTGACCAAGACCCAGCTGACGGGAGCCGACCGATGGATGGTAGAATTCGTATGATGGTTGCGATCGGCCCAGAGAGAAGCCAGTCGGCAGCAGACAGGGGGTAACAGCCGATAGAAATATGGCCTTCGATTCATTGTCTTCTAGAGCATTGAGTGGATTGAAGTTGGAAGGCATTTCGAATGACGATGCATGATTGTATGCAAACCAGAGTGTGGCTTCCCTGGTGAAGCCGTAATAAAACACCTTGAACCATTGGCTAAGTCCAGCGGGTGTTATCTTGCCGCCAGGAAGAGCCAATGCAGCTTCGCCCATAGAGATGCATCGGTGGTAAGTAAGTTCCTCGTCTTCTGTGTGATCGGCTGGGAAGGATTGGTTGAGAAAAGAGGTCTCAGAAAAGGCCTTGGAGGTTTAGACATTGAGCCATAGTTGCACGAACCACCAAGGACCCCCAATATGGCCGATAGCTTGGTCGCTACTTGATGTAGTAGCTGATAAGTGCCACCAAGGAGGTATTTCCCCAAGGGGATTTGTTTCCATCGCCAAACACTCTGCCAACATTGCATGTTGGTTGTCGGGCCGAGGGTTGCGCCACCAAAAACAAACCGTTCCAGCCACAAGTTCAAAAAGCGACATGTTCCCGATCATCGACTGGTCCAGTTCCCTTATTATGGATGGAAATATACCTAGACCAACCGCCAATGTTCTGCGCTTGGAGCCGATGAGCAGGCTTGAATGGAGCTTGAAGGTCGATGTAATCGTCGTGTCGAGGTAGGTGAGCATAGTTACATCCATCAAGGTGGGGGTCATCGGCCCATGCCCGAACATGAAGGCATTGAGAGCATCTGACCAGAAATATGAAGCCGATGCAAGCAGGGGCTCGTTCTTTTCCATATCGGCCAGAGAAAGGTTGATGCAGTGGCCGATATTTGATTCTTCCCAGAGGGTTCTCTTCGCGGCCGATACTCTAATATACCAATCCCTCCACCCAGGAAGCTTGCTCAGCCATGATCTAAAGCTATTGGTCCAATCACTGACTAACATGGCGGAGTTTTGAAAGGAATACATTGGTCTCGGCGCTGATAAAATTTGTGGGATCCTCGCTACCATTGGCCGTGTTAGAAGAATTCGGGTAGTCGGCGGCTGGGATCAGAACTTGATTCCTGAGGTGCTACAGTGAACAAGAACATGATGAAGAACAGGTAAAGAACATGGCAGATTGGATTCATCTAGGCTACAAAATCAGAAAAAAACAGTCGGGCAGAAAGATTACCTCAGGGACTGTGGATGCTGATGCCATTGCGCCGGGAGGAGAAGAGCGGGAATCAGCGGTCGAAGAAAGGAGATGCGACGGTTTGTCTGAGTTCGCCGGAGTTCGTCGAGGTCTTGAAGATGAAGCGGTAGTGCTCTGGTGATGTGAAAGCGTAAAAAAGGCTAGGGAGACGAAGCGGTTTATAGAGGTATGATGACCGGGCGGGAATCGAGGGCGTTGGCACTGTTTCAAACAATGAAGGCAAGTGGGCTACCTTGGGCCGCCTCGGTATGGAAGGAATCTGAAGGCCCAAAATAAAAGAATTTCGAAGTCCTATAGAGAACTCCAAAATTGGGGGGCATGTGTTAACGCCAAAATTTGGTATGGCTCTGTATCAGATTCGGTTAAGGAGAAAATTACAGTTAACTAACGAAAGTTGATCCAAGAGGGACCGAATTCAAGAAGAAGCCGTGAAGACCACACGTGGCAATTAATTACTGTATCTATTAATTACGCAAGTGCTGGTGTTTATCTTTAGGAGACCTGGTATCGTGTCTGATCGGGTCCTATTAGTGTTTCCTTTTGTGTTTAGGAAATCTTGTACCGTGTCCAATGAGGACTCGTATCAACTCGGGGTATAAATACGTATGCCCGGTGCTTTGTAAGATATCTACATCAATCAGATCAATACAATTTCGGCGCATTGCCACCCTTTCGACGGGTTCTTACTTCTCGAGCCGGGCTGGATCGGTTAAGTTCGACCTCCTGCGAGAGGGTAAGTCTCGTCACCCCAAACACCGCATCGACTAGGACTTCCTCGGTTAAGTCTGATATTCTAGTCGGTTCACGGTGACGGCTTACCACGATATATTATTTTATCTATGGTTGCATCAGTTTAGTTTGACCTCATAGATCGATTAGGTATATCACATCACGCGTGCACAGATCGTATCGGCTTACTGGGTGTAACTTATCGACAGTTTGTACTGCATCGGTTAGGTCCGACCTATTAAACTACCTCCGATAAGTTATTCCTGCTAGGTTGATATTTTCTGTGCAAGTGTTTTATCGGAATGTATAGCCGATAAGTTATCATATAGCTCATCACGATCGCATTAGATCTATCGGCCTATCGAGGTCTTGTTATCGTCACCAGTCTGTGCTGCAACGGTTGGGTCCGATCTACTAGACTGGTAATAATAACTTTACTCTTAATAAGCCGATGGTTTTATGTGATTTTTATTGGAGTGCTTAGCCGATAGTTATCTTTATATCCAGCCGATTTGTCACAAACATTTAGAAAATCGCTGCTAACCCCTGGGCGCGAGCACGAGCAGAACCCGGCACGAACAGCAAGCAAGTACCCAGGCGCGACAGCAGGTAAGACCCGGTACGAGCACAGGCGAGGACCCGGGCAGGCACGAACAGCAGTAAGGATCCGGACGCGAGTACAGCAAGGACCGGTACGGCACGGACAGCAGGCGAAGATCCGGCGCGGGCACGGTGCGGGCAGCACCTTTGCGGTGACGCTAGTAATTTTAATCACAATCGCTGGAGTTCATTCAATTTATTTATTTACGCCATTCTGCCTATTCATTTATCAGTTTATAGCCGATTTTTGAATATCCTTTCGGAAATTGGCTAGTTTGATATTTGCTTATTATTATGTTACTGCTCATGCCATCATCGGCTTCCAGTCGGTGTATAAGTGCTACAGTTCATATCGGCCATCGGCCAATGAGACGAGTCAAGATCGGCTTCCAGCCGATTGGCTCATTGATCTAATATTTTCTATCTCCTTGTCAATTGCAGGTCAAATTGACTGCACGCCTACGAACTCAAGATTTAGGACCTGCACTGGAGTGAAGCAAATCTCCCAGGCCTTCGCGTGTCTCCAGACGCCGAACGCCCTGGCGGTTTTCGCGTCAACAATTCCGCAAAAGATTTTGTTTTTTGTGTTCCTACCATTCATCCCCTCTGGTAGCTTGTTCTTGTGTTCGATCCTATAGTAAATGCCTTGGTGGCGTGATGAGCGACTCTAGCTTTGGCACCCCTCCTGGAGGTGCTCCTCTGTAGCAGGGCGGAGCACATCTTGTCGAGCTTCACCCACCCAACAAGGGTGGCCTCTCGGAACTCCTTCACCAGGTTATGGGCACGACTCAGCAATGCCAAAATGGACGCCCTGGGCCCCCTACCTCGGGGCCCTGACCACGGCATGTGCTCACATCGTGAATGTGAGATCGAGGATGTGTCGACTTAACAACTCAAGCCATGATCTCACCCCCGTTTTGACCATCTTCCTGGTGACGGGACCTAGGGGACCTCCTGGGGTATGTTGGCCTCCAGCGACGCCGCTACCGCGGGCGTTGCACCTTCAGGGGGGCTCGGGCTCCAAGGGTGCTTGCCTGCCCTTCTCGAGTCCTGAGGGTCAGTAGCGCCCCCTGCAGCGCTGGCACTAGGGGCCCGAGCAGCACCGCTATCTTGGCGGACTTCATCACCGTCGTCTCTTGGGATTCGCACTAGCCCGGGGCCTCTCAGCATGCACTCCAGGATGCCCTTGGCAACGCACTTGGGCACCAGATGCACCAGCCGGATGCCGTACGTCTCCAGCACTTGTAGGAAGAATGTCAAGAATGGTGGTATGAGCTTGGCCGACGCATACGACAGGAAGAAGGTTATTTCCCTTGGCCCGTTTGGAGCAGGCTGGGGGTCGCCAGCCCTCACCATCGTCGCTCCTCTAGTGGTGGGATCCGGCAGTAGCTGGCGGACCTTTGTCACCCCCGCCTTGTCGCGGAGGTGGGAGGGCAGCAGAGTGCCGCTGCTCGCCACACGGTGGGTGCAGTTCGCCCTCAGCATGCTTGAGAGCTGGATGGCAGGAGCTACAGAAGGTGAGGGGAAGCAGAAGGCGGAAGGAGATCGACAGCCACTAAAGCAGGCATGGAAGGGCAGTTCAGTTGCTGCCCTTCCCCCCTTTTGTAGGCTGCCTCATCCATTCTGCCCCTTTGCCCACTCTTGCGCTAATCAAGGGGGCGCCTCGTCGACTTACGCGGGCAATCCTTCATTTCCCTAAAGCCCGCACAAGGGTAGGAACAAAGTGGCAGCCATCGCTTCATTTTCCGTTGCTCATTGTATAATATCCTCTTCTAGTTAAATGAGTATTACCTGCCTGCATAATCAATCTATGGCGATCTCGGTGTCACGCGCCAGTCCCTGCCTAGTTTCCAAGCCAATTGAACTTCACCTAGCTTGACACCTCTCTATCTAGAAGAGCATGATAGTAGCTGCTCACATGCGTGCGTGCACACGGTCTGCCCTAGTCAGCCGGCGAACCGCAGAATCACCCAAGGAGCCCCAAAGTGGCTCAGCACTGTGACATGGCCGTGCCACCGCAAAGGTAGCCACATCTCTTGCCTCCGTCTGGCCACGCCCAGCGGGCCACCTCAGTCATCACAGGTCGTGTGGGGAATTCCCCCAGCATGGACCCAGCTCGGCCCCACAGGTGAGCTCGGGCGCCCACTTAGTTCAGTTTAGCAAGGACAGTCGGGAGCCACCTTGCCCTGCCCATAGAGCCAGTTTTCTCCCAGATGCTGAGGAGCGCGAGAAGGCAGCGAGCTTTCAATGACCATTATGGAGCCTGTCTTCTCACTTCGATCTCTCCGCGCCTCATCCATTAGGCGACAGCATATACCTATCCGGCTGGATTGTGGGGGAAAAGATGCTCTGTACCCCATGTCCCAGCCATCATTGCCCCTTTTCTGACAAGGGCATGGGATGCAGCAGCATGATGGATTATCACGCCGGCTACTCCATCTCGCCCAGCCCCTATGCCTTCAATGAGAAGCAAGTGGGCAGCCCACTATCAGTGGCGACAAGCCCAGCCTACTTGCTGCCCAGCGCCACAACAGACTGTGGCCGTTCCACCATTGCTCCTCATCCTCTTTAGCTATGAGAGAACCCTAGAAGGAAGGGCAGCCGACCCACCAGGCTGCACAAAGACAAACATAGTCAATACCTAATTCTCTAAACTCCCATGTCGCCGCTGTAGTATTCCCCCCAAAGGTTATAAGGGAGAGCCAAGGCAAGATAGGGAGGAAGAAAAAAGAAGAGCAGAGACACACCACAACCCAACCCTTGTAACTCTCTTGAAAGAGGAAGAACCAAAACACACAGGAAGTAGGTATATACACCTTCGGGTGGCCTGAACCTGTTATAAACCCTTGTGTCTCATTTACTTCAGTATAACCTGATGAGCCAATCAACACGCATCATTCCCCCGGCCGAACCACAAAGGGGTCCCTCTAGATCCCCATGCTATAGGTGTTTCCACACCGACCTCAGTCTACTCTAGTAATTTTCCCAAATTTTTTTCCTCGCTGTAACCCGTTAAACTTGATGCGGAATCAAAAGAGCCAAATTTCAAATTAGGACTTAACCTTTTTAATTCATGAGATTCGCCACTACAACCTTACCATACTTCTCACTTTCCAGATGGGCAACTTAACCACCCAAACGCCACCATGGCAGACTCACCTATACCACCAAGAGTCCTTGAGCCAAGCCCCTTCTTCCTCTCTCCTTTTGGGCATTTCCATCAATACGTGGTATGCAGACAATTACCTACCGAGAGAGAAACGTGCGCCCACGCATTCTGCAAGCCCCAACCCACCTTCCAACCTGTGTTCCCAGCAGCGTAGAACACCCACGCCATGTTGTACCATCCCTCGGCTGCCAGAGCACTAGGAACGCCACTTGGACGCTGCCGCTGGTGGGTAAGTCGAACCTCTGGTGGACAAAGCGCGCCTGACCAAATCTCTCATATGGATACCCTCTCTAGTACCTCCCTGGACGCCATAGCACTGCCAGCTGTCCCACCACCCCATAGTCTCTGGAACCTGAGACATGGACGCCACCGTAACTGGTTCATATATCACTCGTCCAACCTTGCCTTCTAACTATCTGTTCACACTAGTTGTTCCTAGCTCCCACATTACTCCATGCAAGTCGGGGCCCCCAGGAAAACTCCCGTAGGCCTCTGACACACGAGCGTTGCGATCTCGACGCTATACAAAGGGACCAGGGCGATCAGCAACCGGTGAGATCTCCCCGAACCGGCGGCATTCTCTCCTCTCCATCTACGATCCCATTCTGCCCATTCCATACCCTGGATGACACCGTTCACACCGTTTGCACCGTCACTGACCCGTTTGCACCGCCAAGACGACCGTCAATGCCTAACCTCTCCAAGCAGCCTCCGCTTGGTGAGCTTAGGGTAGCTTTGACCCCTATAGGATTCCATTCAGAGCTCGGATTATGGCCGTGATTGCTATATGATGCACCATCCGTTCATCCTAATACACGCCTATAGCTCACCATCGCACTCACACATGCTAGCCGTGTTGCAGTGCCATAGCCTATAGGATGCATAGACCTACCCTCACTTCTAGGAAGCCCATGCCTAAGGAGACCACCCACCCTTGCACCGCTAGCTCAACTATGTAGAAGCTGATTCTCTTGCATGTACTGTAGTTGAAAACAATGCTAAACTGTATTTCAGAATCTTGGTTGAATAGCAAAGTACCTCTCACAGTGAAATAGGCCCAAGGACCTCTACGTAATTTCTAGAAAGATTTAAGGCTCAGTTTTAGTGCTTAGAGGACTTCCGAATTTAGTGCTATAGGGACCTATTTTAATTATTTTGTGCTCAGAGGACCTCCCCATATAAAAGATAATAATAAATCAGAGAAAATGATTATACCAATATTCTACACTAAAATTACTGAAACTTGAAAATCGTAGAAAATTCATTTTAACTCCAAACAGTCAGTCAAATTTCTGTGGTCCATAGGAATTTTCTCTTTTAATATGTTCGTTGGATTTTGCATAAATATTACCAGAAAAATGTACCGCTAAATACTAAGAATACAACAAACAAGATAGTAGGTTTTGCATTTTCTAGATTTTAATCTTGGAAGCTTATAACTAGAGCATACGAACGCGATTGACCAGTGATTCTTCACCTAAATTCATCTCAAAATCAACCTCTACCCACTGTATATATCTCATGCGTTGTTGAATCATATTTATTTTTTTAGTAGTATTTGTTTCACTTGATTCGTTTAAATTGAATAGACGACGAATTCAATGTAGAAGGTGAAGCAGTTCAGGATACTTGAGAACCACTAAGCAAGGCAAGTTTATGCATTCCTTCTTCGATCATGTGATCCATATTTTCGCAATTTCTTATACGAAAATTATAAATCATGCCAGTTGATAAGTTGGATATTGGTTTATAGAACAACTCCTATTTGCTGTATTACAACCTTTTTATTGTCACCCTACTATTAGATATAGCTAGATGATTGTGTTACTGTATGAGTGCCAAATTGGGTATTCGAGCTACTAGTACTACATTTTGCTTAGCCATGCTTAATCACGTGATTACACATGGACATGTGGAGCCATGGCCCCGACCTCATCACAAGCATATGGCCACTCGCATAGAGAAGAATGGCCAAAGACTTGTAATTAGAGATATAATATTACCAATCAGATTTGCCTTGTACAGAAAGGAATATACAGTCTTAGCCGGTAAGATGTATTTCTAAGAAGGAAAATCCCTTGCCGTATCCGGCTGGGATCTATCTTCGTACCCCTGTCCCCTAGTATATATAAGGGAGGCAGGCCCCATGACAGAAGATCATTGATTGACACACATCCCAAAGGTACCACCACAACTAGACATAGTATACCTCACATCGACCGAAACCAATATAAAATCTCCTTGTGTCCTTGCAATCACACCGAGTTTTCCCTTGCGAGTAGCCCTCAGTATATTGCCGGTGAAAACATCGACAGTGGCCTTATAGGTAGGGGCTTCGGCGAGATCTACACCAGCAATCTCGATGGATTCCACTTCTGGAGTCGATGGCGGCAAATTCTTCCTAGAAGACACAATATCCTTGGAAGCCTTGACTTCATCGCACCAGATCGCAATCCACCTTGGCCGAAGTAGATCCAATCCAACCAGTCGAGGACCAGCCGACTCCGCGCCAGTCGGCCACAAGACGCTTGCCCATTATCATCAATCCCGGGCAGCAATCTTCACCTTCGCCGGCCGGACACTCTCTCCTTTGGCGTCCCGACTCCGCTAGCCTTGAAGCCAGCCCGTTAGTTGGTAAGAGGAGAGAGAATCGTCCATGCCGCAGATTCGGTGGGCACCGCAATTTACTCTGCGCCACAGGACCGGTCTCCCCACATTCATTTTGACACGGCAAGCGCCGTTTCAGATTGGATCTAGGAGGTCGGAGTCGTTATACTCGATGAATTACTCGGATTCCGACTCCAAGTCGGAAACGGTTTGAACACTAGTTCAGACTCCAGGTCTGGCCAATCTCCTCTGCCCCCGCAGATCTCATGGCTCAACACCACACTGAGTTCACCGACACAAGTAGAGCAGCAAGAGGAGACGCCGACTATGACAATAGAGGAAGCCGATGCGAGCTCACAACGCCAAGTTACGCAAGGTGGCAAACCGCTCAGCAACTATCCTCCAAACAAAAGCATGACCACACGTCTCTCTCATGCCACAAGCAGAACGTTGCGCCGCCACTCTATTGACATGACTCCAACTCGGGCCTGATCACCAGGCCACCCGACTATCGCCAAATTAAGGCGATGATCATAGCTGCAGCCTATCAGCAGCAACAGCGTCGAGCACACAATATACCACAATAGTCAGTTCTCGCAGCCGGCTCATCTACATCAGCACGCGTCGGGCGGCTGGCTCAAGTCGGCCACATGAGGAATTGCGCCAAACAAACTCGGCAACATCAACAACGATAATCGCAATTCACCAGTACGATCGCCGGCCCAACAAATCTTTGAGTCCGCCTACAGCGTGACCTCCATATGACATCAACGCCCGCGCCGTCAACGTGAAGAGAAGAGTGCCACCGACTGGAACAAAAACGAGCCGGCGCCTTCACCACGACGGTTAACACCTGATTGCGAGCCCTCACGAAGATGAAGCTTCCAGCTTTCACCACGATCTCTTAGGACGTCAACTGCGCCGTCGGGCTTCAAGCCTATGGATAGAGAAAATTACGCAAAACCACCCCGATCCTGGCTCACTGTATACACCCTGCATACGCTGGTGAGTGACTCACAATGCCATGCTAACTACCTCCCTCGCATTGCCGATCGCGCAGACATGGCTGATAGGCTGCCCAGAGGGTCGATCAGGTGTCCTAGGGAAATCAGGAGGTTCATCACGAACTCAGGGAACCTATGAGAGCCGTTTCTGAGCATATTATTCAACTACACCAGAATCAAACGAGTCTCTACGCCGATTTTCTCAAGAGATCTCCGAGAAGCCAACAAGATCCAATGCAGAGACAGAGGCCTCATCACCGCCTTTCCGCAGGGAGTAAAGGACGCCCTGTCATTTGAATTCTTTAAAACCACCATCCTCTGTCTGACTCTCTTCAACATGGCAAACAAATACGCCGACTTGGCTGAATGTCACAAGGCCCTCGACAGTAAAGAAGGCAGTCTCGACAAAAGAAAAAGGCAAACACAGGAAAACAAATCAAAACTTTCATCAAAAGGTCAAACGCTGACAGCCATCTCAAAACAAGACCGAGGCCGCAAGCAGAAGTCGGATAACAAGGGGCCAACATGAGTGAACTCGGTCGTGCCCCAACTCAACAACGACTACCAGAAAGTCGCATGAACTTGCCCCTTCCCCCCAAGGGCAAGCATGCGCTAAGACTGCTCATGCTAAGAAGTTTGCTTCTGAGCAACTCATATCTAAGCACGACAAGGACAAAGACAAGCCAGATCAGGCCCGCTGACGATTTTCAAATCCCCAAGCCGAGCTAACCAATCTTCGGAGCCGTCTCCTGCGAGTCCAAGAGAAGCAGAAGCTATACAACACACAGCAATGCTCAACTCATTCTACAGCAGACACCCCAATATTTGCGCTCTGGTCGAGACGTCCATCGACGTTCACCCCGCAATACCCAGATCGGTTTCACTCGGGACATACCCACTTCCTAGACCCAGACGTGAAAACATCGTAAGAAGTTCTAACAACGGCAGCCGCGCTCATATCCTCTCCCAAACCCTGGAACAAATGAAATCCTCTTCAGATCGCGCAATTACAGTTGCCCTTCCTGCGTATCCTTGGCCTATCTACAACACCAATCGGCGATACCTTTCTCATAACCTTCGCACGCGATTAACTCCGCACTGAAACATGCTTCGAGTTGCGACTTCAAACCACGTACCACGCGATACTCGGATGAACCGGCGGGGTCGCCAGATTCAGGTCACCGCCACGTATACAATATGTGCTTAGTATTCCAGGCCATAGGCTCCCTCCGCAGCCGTCAAGCAACCATTCACTGCGACAAGAGAGAGTACGAAATTGGTCTCAATCACAGAGGCTGATCGGACAGGAGCATTTGCAAGCCTGTCACAACGATCAAGAACACCTAGTTTCGGCCAAAAAAAATGCAGCAAAGTCGAATTCAGCGACATCTGACACGACGAAATCCCCTGGACCCTTCCGCCCCCCCCAGACTTCTCGAGTCGGGACAGATATCGACTCCAAATAGAGACCGCTCGTCACCTCCTCCAAGCAACAAATATCTTCGGTTGGACCGTCCGACATGCGGCTACAAGGAGGTGATCGAGCACGCTCTCAACGTGAAGACAGACGCAACCATAAAGCAAAAAAAAAAAAAAAAAAAAAAAAAAAAAAAAAAAAAAAACGCTATTGCGCTTTCGCCAGACCGTTAAAGATGCATTCGGAGGAGATAACAAGCTTCTCGCAGCCGGGTTCATTCAAAGAGTCTACCACCAATTTGGCTGAAACCCTTTTTGTCCGAATAAAAATGTAACTGCGCATGTGCGGTCGACTACCCGATCTCACAAGCTCCCCAAAACCATATTGGATTTACAGAAGACTGGTATTTAATGCAGAGCTACTTTTCTAAGGTGCAATTCTCACTTCTCGACTACTAATCGACATACCATCAAATCATTTGAAGAGAGACGCCTCAACGTCTTTTATCACGCACATTGGTGCACTGCACTACTATGCCTTCGGTTTGAACATCTGGACAAGATCAATGCAATTACGTGTCTACCACACTCAGATCGAGTTGCCATGAGCCTACGCCGACGACGTTATCAAGACCAAATCCACAGAAACCTCTCACTAACTGAAAACCCTCCAAAAATCTTCGAAGATTCAAGATGAGTTTGACCTGAAAAGCGCACATTCGTTGCCATTCCGCAAGCTACCGGCTTCATGTCTCAAGTCGCCAAGCTCGACCAACCCGGAAAAGTCATATAGCAATCTATGAATATGCTCCCATCCCATCTCACAGAAGAGCAGAAGTGCGGTTGCATGCCGGCACTCACGGTTTATTCCCACTGGCGACGGAGTGCCCTTTTTCAACCATTGAAGAAATCAGCAACTTCCAAGACTCCCGAACCCAGCAAGCCTCGAAACTTCAAGCATTTTCTCACATCACCCTCCCGTGTTTGGCTCACCATCCCCAAGAATAGCT